>VXBQ01014505.1:0-134052 GCA_013400175.1 Phainopepla nitens
TCAGGAAAGGGTGATAAAGTACTTGAATTGTCTGCCCGGGGAGGTTGTGGAGTCACCATCCCTGGATGTGTTTAAAGAAAGACTGGATGTGGCACTTGGTGCCATGGTTTAGTTGAGGAGTTAGGGCACAAGTTGGACTCAATGATCTTGAAGGTCTCTTCCAACCCAGTGATTCTGTAGTGATTCATTCACATCACTGTCTGAGACACCCGCCTGTGACGGTTTGTTCCAGTTAGACATGGCTATAGATGCTGTAAGGTATTCTTCCTGCCACATTTTATAAAAATTCCTCAGAATTTGCTGTAGAATGGGTTAGTCTCTGATTTATAGTGAAAATGAAGCTAAAAGAAAGATTTGTGGACTAAGTGAAATGAAGCAAGCAATTGTGGGGTACAGGTGTTAGGTGATGGCAGACTGCAGAAGAACTTTTCACCAAAATCTAACAATCCAGAAAATGCACAACTTCAGAAAGAAAAGAAGTTACCCTCTCATATAAGGGCACCCTATTGGCAAATAAAAGCGTACTGGATTTACATTCAATTAAAAGGATTTGAGACAGCATTAGACAGTGGGGATCTATTTTCTGCTGTGCTTGGGTCCTGTTCACTCGGCAGAGCTGGGACTTGCTCCTGATGTGTACATTCACATGTTGCAGCAAGGACACCAAAGAACATCTGGCCTTTTTTTTAAGTGCCACTTTCTGCCTTCCAGAATGTAGATCATTCTCTAACAATCCAGTATTTATATAAAAATGGAGGTTTATTGTCTTATATTTTGAAAAGAGAGGGAAGGCAGGAAATTCTTAGATGTAAATCTCCAAATGAAGATTTTTCATATCTTTTCTTTTATCTTCTCAAACACATAAAACAATTGTACCTCCACCCATCAGTAAGCTCACAGCAAATTACAAAACCAGAATATTTCTTTAACTCAAAACAATCTTTCAGCTCACAAGTTCTGTTACTATTCTTCAGTTAAACAGCAGAAGGATCAACAAGCCAACAAATTGCAACAGACATGCCATAAAAACCCCTTATGCATTTAACAACCAATGCACTGCATTCAAAGTAGGTCATTTTATCAGTGTGAAATCCAAACAAAAAATACAAATGTAATATTATCTATAATAAACAAAGGTGTTTCTGTGGAGGCAGTCAGGACATCTCAATATCTGTAAAACAATTACCGAAGAATAATTCTAAAGAATAATATTTTTCAGTCAGCATTAATTGTACCGTTCCAAAAGTGTTGTAATAGAATCTGTAAGTGTAGCATGACTGAAACTCAGGAGAAAAGTGGAAAATCTCTAGTCCTGTAAACTTTTAAGAATTAGAACAGTTGCCCATGGTTTTTATGACAATATTCCCACAAGTAATATTGGAAGTTATTAATGTTTGCAAGGTAAAAAATTTAAATTTGCAAGAAGAAGATTATAAGCACTTCTACTCTGGCATCTTTCCCATTAATGAAATGAGAAGACTGTATGAAGTCAACCAAAAACAAGTATTTACACACTATTCTTAAGAACCTTGATACCTAAGAATAAGGTTTTTAAAAGTATCTTGATTGGCAGGGCTGAAGATAGAACCTTCCCCAACAAATGAACACAAAGCAAAAGTACTCTTTTTATTCAGGATCAGAATAGCATTGGAAGAAAGTTTTTTAAAAGGACACAAAGTATTTCTGATGTTACGGAAATCTACACCATTCATTAGTGAATAGTACTAATACAGACACTCAGTTCAATCCAAACCACTCTTCTTCACTTGCTGGCCATTTCTTTGGAACAAAAAAAAAATGTACTCTAAGAATCCATCTTCAGCCATGTTTACACCCTCACTCCCATTTTTATTAGTAATTTTTATTTCACTGTTACTGCGAACAAGCCAAGAACAGCAACTCATTTTGGTGCATGCTGCACCAACAGGCCGACATCAAGTACTGCCCTGATGAGCTTGCATACAAAATAAGAAAATAGCCATGCATGTCAATAGCACAAATGCCCTTATGAACCAATGCAGAGACAGTCACAAGAAGAGGAAAATGTTTTACAAAGCAATCAGGAGGGAACATGCCAAGTTAATATCTCAGAACATATGTGAGCTGATGTAGTTTCAAAATAGCTGTAATATTTTCCACTGTATTTCTCAAAATATGTTCTTATTATTGAACCTAGGGCTTGAATACAAGTAAGTGGATCAGCTTTCACATATTGCCAGATAAATTCAGGATCAGTTCAACCCTACCCCAAAAGCACCAAAGGCTGTTCCAATATCAATAGTATTTTCCTGTTTTAATAATCATTATATTTGCTCATACATGCTTTGATTTTACCTTTCATGAATCTGGTACAATAAGCTCTACATTTATAAGAAAATGAATAGCCAAGGGAAAAGGTTATTTCCTTTGGCTCACTCCTCACTCTTGCTGGGTTGGGCAGAACTATTCTTGACCCAGTTTTATAGGTTTCACAGTTGGCTGACCCATTCATTGTCAACTGATACGGATGTTAGCTCAACATTGTCCTAGCAACCAAGAAAGCACACAGAGATCTGAAGGAACCCCAGCATTTAAACATATAATCCGAGATCTCCCATTCAGCATGTTTTAGGCACGTGCAACAGAGAACACCAGATAACATGGACTAGGTAAGAAGCTGCTTTGTAAAAAAGGCCAATATCTCAGCTGGCTAAAGCAGGGTGCACAGCATGCTGTAAATGACTGCCTAATTAATAAATAGTCTAAAGAACACATGTCCAATCCAGAGATCATATATCAAAAATGAATGAAGCAGATGTGACTATCCTGAAGTGCGTGCATACTGACACAAGACTCTTCTTCTTCCAGCAACAAACAATAGCGTTTGTGCAGACTCAGAAAGGTTGAGAGTGTCCAAGAACAGGCATGGCAACCCTGATACCTCCCAAGAATCCAGTTTCAATATGCTGTTAATTACTTGTCTTTCCCCTTCTTGTGTTTTAACTGTGAGTAACAATGATGTCACACTTTGTGAACTGCATCAAGCCCAGGGCCAAAGGGAAGCACTGCTGTAAATTATTTTCGATTTAAAAGGAAACATGCAGTAATGTAGTAAGCGAAGTTCACCAATAACTGTACAATCTTCACTCACACTCACTCCTCCAAAATGGCTTAGAATTACCACGCAAATTTAAACTTGAAAATCAGGGCAAGAGCAATAAAATGGAAACTTCAACTTCTTTTAAAATGTTTGACAAGTTGAAAAATACTCAGAAAAAGAGTTTTAAGAAGTAAAACTGGGAAAACAGTCCTGTCTTTATTACTGTGTCAATAGTTTATAGGTGTTACTCTTGTAATTCTTGTAACAAGCTTCTTAATTATATTGTACTACCTGAGTTCATTTCATTAGTCACCTTTTATTCATTCTTTCAGATATTCAAAATATTTTTGGTCTTTTTTCCTGTTTTACATGTTCTGGACTACCATCTTGCTCTTCCAAGAAAGCTGCTTAGATAGGAGGAAAAATGTCAGTTGGTGGTTTGTCTATATTTCAGCAATCCACTTGGCATTCTATGGATGAATTACAGCTTTCCCATAGCTAAGGTATGTGTGACACCATATTCAGATTACTACTCCTCTAGATTTGGTGGAAAGCTCACATGCAAAAATCCTCATGAAACGGACTTTTACTGAAAAGTTGTATTTACCCCTCACAAGGTATTCCTGCTATTTCCTATATATAGAAAGAGAAAAATCCAAACCTGCCATAGGAAGTTTAACTACAATAGGTCATAAAGAGCCAGATTTTAAAGGGTATTCATGGTGCTCACTGTTTCTTATTCCAAAGTCTCCTAGTGCACTCCATACAACTAGCCAATTTCCCTATTTTTTTCTAACAGGATTGTCCACTGGCATCAGGCACCAGTCAAGGTGCTACTCTGTCATATATTGCTCCAAAACAGGGCAAACAGCTGGTTATTATGCCCACTCTTCCTACAGACTAAGATGCATTTAGGTTATCTATCTACTGATACCAATGAGAATATGAATTTAAATCCTTAACAAGGAAATTCATCCATTATATAGAGACTCTGTGTCACAAGATCAGAGAATATGCTGAGTTGGAAGGTATCCACAAAGATCATTGAGTCCAGCTCCCTGTCCTGCAAAGGACCTTCCCCAAAAGTCACACCGTGTGCCTGAGAGCATTGTCCAAGCACTTCTTGAACTCTGTCAGTCTTGGTGCTGTGACCACTTCCCTGTGGAGCCTGTTCCAACACAGAGCCACCACTTGGGTGAAGAACCTTTTCCTAATACCCAATCTAAACCTCCCCTGACTCAGCTTTGTGCCATTCTTTCTGGTCCTGGTCACCACAGAGAAGAGACCAGTGCCTGCCTCTCCTCCTCCCCTCATGAGAAAGTTGTCAACTGCAATGACACCCCTCAGCCTCCTCCAGGCTGAGGAGATCAAGTGACACCAACCTCAGAGCCGTGCATTGACCTGATAGATTTGCCTACTCTTATCAATATTATTAGGAGTCAACATTTGCCACAAAAGCAACAGTGTTCAGAAAACAGGTTTTATTTTGTGACCTATAAACTTGATCTATTCACTCCACATCTGTTGAGCCAAGTGCACTGGAAAAGATATAACTTTTTTATCTGATGGGATTGTTTGTTTGTTAGTGATGGCATCCTTGGCTAGAACAAATTATATGAAGTCCTTATATTGAGAAGGCAGGAATCAAAACAGACAAATCTAGAAATATAGTATCTATTGGGAAATCCAGAGATTATTTGCTTAATAATTTGCTTCATTCTTGCAGAAACATTTCACCACAGATGATGGACAGTACATTGCAATGGATGATTCTATTTAAGCTGAATATGCTATACATTCTAACATGGTAGAGAATAAATTCTTAACTTGAAATCCTGTTCTGACAATATTTAAACTAGGTTTAAATTTAAACCATTTTCTTGATTATAAAGCTTTGCATAGTGCACCGTAAGTTTAATAACTTTCTGGTACTCCAGGCAATTAAGTGGAAACCTACTCTTTCCAGTCCCTGTATGATAACAGATTCTAAAGTATCTATTCTGCCATCCTATATTCCTCATATGTTTACTTTTAATAAGGACTATAAAATCAATATTTAAGTAGTATTTTTCTCAAATAAAGGTGGGGGTTTTTTAGATTTTCTCTGGCAGTACAGACTGTTGAGTCAGATCTTTCACAATTCTGGAGGAAGACATTTTTCCTAATTATTAAAGAGGGAATTGAGATTTACTGTGGAGCATTTTAAATCGAGCATTCATTAAACAGCATTAAAGAAAGAAGATTGGGAAAGTATATATGCTTTAATGTCTTCAACATTCACCATAGTTTGTCACCAAAATTCAAAATAGAGTTAGAAAATATTAATCCAAGATTACAAGTACTGAAATAACTTTTTAGTTAGAGCTTTTGAAATCTCATCTCAGAGTACAAAGAAACTCCTGATTGAAATGTTCTGCATTTATGTTACTCCTTGAATTCTGCTGCTCTTTCAGACTTGAGTAGGTAAACAACATTCAAGTCTGTATGTGCTCTCCTACCAAGCACGTAGGAAGTACATAAAAGAAGTAGAAAAAGACCACAAATAATTAATTTGAGTATCCAGTGCTTCCACTATCATGAGGATGTCTTATGGTAATTTTCTCCCCAAGATATTTCTCCCTTTTGGTAAAGAGAACTTGTGATCTATTATCAAAAATAAATTCATTTGTGCTTCCACACCTGCTGAAAATAATAGAGAGGGAAGAAACACCAAGAGTGACGTCACGTCACCGTGACATTAATTAATAGCCAGAAGTACTACACTAACAAATAATGCAGAACCAGTTGACTTTAATGTCAACAGTAATTTTACTCCATGATGAATGTGGTTAGAGGGACGGCTTGGAATCAGAGTCAGCAAATTCTTACTGCCTTATTGTTAGATTTAGATGTAAAACCATTTTTTAGAACGATTTAAATCCCTGCATTCAATAATTCCTAATTAAAAACAACTGGAGTTCTCCCCAGATTTTGGAGGAAGAGTGCATGTGAGATGCCAAACATATATAAGTACCCAAGCTGGAAGAAACTTAAAATGAACAGTTTGGCAATAATCATAAAAACCAACAAAGTCACAACTCGCAGAAAAAGAGAGGAGATCCATATAAGAGTGCCTCAGCCGTTCTCTTTACCAGCCAAACAGTACCAGCTCACAGGACAGACAGCAATAGCTTCATATTAGAAATGCAAGGAAAAACTAAGTTTTTGTTTCTTTAATTCTTACAGATATCACAGGCAGCTGAATATTGGATTTCTCTGTCTACTTTTCCCTAACGCAACAGGTGAATCATGGATCTATCCCCTGAACTCTAGGGAGTATATTTTCTTTATCAGGCCTTTTTGCCTCTGTGTTATCATCTACCAGCCTTTTGGTAACAGAATTCTAAAATGTTCATGTACTCATTCTTCTGATGACAATGGGACCAGATGGCATAAAGATGAAAGAACAAAAGATACACCCATTATACAAGTCATATTTCAGTCATCTTTCCGATATGTAGCACTGTATGAAAATTACTCGAGAAGAGCTACTCTGATCACACTTTGGAAACACAGGCATTATACAAAAAATATGTATTCTGTCATCTTCAACTGTAGTAATTTTTATGCAGAAGTCACAGATATAGATAGAAGCAAATCTGGGGATGTCTGTTTATTGAGATATGTAAGATGCATTGGTCATTTTTCCATCAATGATAGTTAGAAGCACTAAATTCTGTAGTTTGTAGATATTTTGTTAAGGACACATTTCTTCTTATATCAACAGTCTTTTTCTATTACTGCATCTTTCATAAGCTGAGACCCTTGCTTATTTTGTGCACACATGAAATTCAACTTGAAAAAGGCTTGTGGCAGAAGAATCGGAAATGCTGAAAATACCACAGAGATTTTATGCAAGATTACTTAGCAAATGCACATTTTTTAAACAGCTAAAAAACCTTGTTCAGAAGAATGTAAGAATGGAATTTCATTTGGAATGATCATGGGAAAAGGAATTGTCATGATAAAATAAGGGGTTTACTAGGAATGCTCAGATTTTAAACTACTAGTTGGCTTCCAATTTCTTCAATCAGTGACAGCATTCAAATCAAAGCACACAAAAAAAAAAAAGGATCAATGAGAAAGGCAAACTGATTTTCCATATTCTATAGAATTCAATTTCAAGTAAATTACTTGAAGAAAAAATTCAAGTAATCTAACCCATCTAATCCAGTTAGAGAATAAGGTTTTAATTAGGCAAAGGCATTACTTTTTTTTTTAATTATATCTCTCTATTCCATAATAACCGTTCAAAGTTCAGAGGAGGCTATGATTCTTAAATAAACTCCATCATCGAATCGTGCAAAGGAATATTTTTCCCCAGTGAGTGGCAAGATTTTTCACTTTCCAAATATGCTGCAAGGATCTTATGAAGTTCAGAGATTTTCATTAATAATTTATTTCCTTGTAGATCAAAAAAATCCCAGATCTATGTAAATTTAGGTACATCCACACACCCATAGTTTAAAAGTTTGTCCTTTCATGCCTATAGGAAGATATTTTTACATAATATTTTGGACTGAAGTATAGGAACTTTTGTTACTTGCAAGTAACCAGAGCTGTAGGAACATAAGGACTGTTGCTACCACTTCCATGCTGAAAAAGACATTGAAGTTTTTTGCTTCTAGTAAGCTTTACAAGCAAAAGATTGTTCTCACCTACCTGAATTCACATGTGGGCAGAGCCACATGTGACCTATTAGCCACAATTTGAAACCACCTGAAAAAAGCTCTTTGTCCCATGAAGCCCTCTGGAGAAAAGGACCAAGAAGAATGCATACTATACAAATTAAAGGTGAGACCAAAGAGTAAACGTGGATTATTAAACTCTGCAAATTAAAGGATTCTTTAAAAAAGGTAAATTGTTTGTTTTTTCAAGAAAAAAAGGGTAGTTTTTATACTTCTCTATAATTAAGTTCCTGATTAAAGGTCAAGAACATAATGTAATTTATAGCTGGTGTCAACAATGCTTCTCTTCTCATAGGCATAAAAATATTGTATCCTCCCAACACAAGTATATCTGACAATCACTAACAAAAAAGATAGGAACAGGGCATTCAAATGTACTATTTTTTTCGAATTTCAAGTACTGGTGCATTTTAACATTGGAGATGCAAGGATCATACCTAAGTAAGCAATTAACTGATTCCTCAACAATAAAAAGACAAGCAGGTATCTAAAATCCAAAAATTTACTCCTATTTCTGCTTCAAACCAATGGCAAAAGCCTTTGGGATAAAAAGCATGAATTTAAAATTCCTTGGTTCCTGTTGTTGTACATGGCAATTTCAATCACAGGACTACCTCAGGTAAACACAGTTCAGTAAGCCCTCTGTCACACGCTTTCCAGCCAAGAACTCTTTTATGTTTTTACTGTAATTAAAATTCTTGTGGCTGAGAGTAGTTGATATCGTGCATTCAAACCATTTCCCCTTATTTTCCTAACTTCCTCACTCAGATTTTCATTTTTTCACTAAATGGCTTGAAGTTTCATTTTATTGGAGCACATATTTCTGTGAATATTTAACACAAAACACATGTTCACTGTTCAGGCCTCTGAGAACTCTGAAATCAACTAAGAATTTTAACTGCAATCCAGTCACTTCACCATGAAATCTGTGTCAAAAGATTCAAACCAAAACGAAATATTTTTATGAACAGATATTTTCCTTAACTTCTGGCATTAGGAAAGCTTATATTGTCATATCTCACACTGCCGTACGGCTTTTGTTTTCCCTTTCACATTTTCAGTATGTAAATTTCTCAGAAATACATTCATCAAAATTCCTGACATCAGAAACTGAAAGAATTTATTAAATTTCTTTCAAACCCAGTTGATGGCATGAAACAGAAACGATGCTATTCTCTTGAACTAAACTACCACGTTACTCCCAGCTGCACAACAGAAAATGCCACTTCAAAAGAAAAATCATCAGAATATTTAAAGGAATACATTTTCAACGATTTCAGGAACACTTGATCCATATAAATGTCTTAGAAGTGAATGCTTTCAGAGGCACTGCTCAAGCAGTAGGCAAAAGGGTTTCCATTTATAAAAGGGTTCCTATTTAAGGGAAGGAAGGGAGTGCCCACTCTCGCTAACATGCCAGCGGCTGTCATTATGCTGCGATTAAAGCTTTCACTCAACTCATAAACAGAGCCATTTCAGTTTAAATGAAAAGGGGAAAAGTCATTAAAAAAATAAAGAACACGTAAAAGGAAGAGATATTTTGCAAAACGCTTAATTGCACTAAGCTTTTGGAATCACAAACAATAGGGCTGTTCAGTAGGAGCAAAACCCCCAGCTATAGTGACTATAGCTCAGGCAATTTATTTATAAGTAGCCTTTTGATGTTCAAGAGGACTTTTCTTTTTCTTTTTAATTAATAAAAAAGGACAATACTGAGAGGACCATGGGAAATCCTACACATCCATCCTCTTTCTAAGCTCAACTACAAAGCTACCAGACATGAAATATTACACAAAGCTTCAGAAATTTGCTCCAGCATGTTTTTGGCAAGATTTTAGTCTTTGTCTAGCAAATTCTTACATCTGTAATTCCTTTTTTAGTTAACAAGAACCAAGGACTTCCAGGAGGGAGCACAGGTGTATTTGGAAATGGCACTTCCTGCTTTGACAAGAGGAAACCCACCTTCTGATCAACAAACTTGAACTGATTAAAGAAAGTTACATGGCAATGACAATGACTGATAGCACAGCCAGGAACTCCTCTATTTAACCCCTGTAAAGATACTATCAAGGAGGGATAGCAATAGGTGCTATAGCTTTTTCCAGCATGATGCGATGTACCAGTGAACAATTATTTTCCCTTCTAGCTTTGTTTCTAGATTGCTGTAGCAATCTCTCATCGAACACATCACTTTTTTAAAAGCTTCCAGTTTATTTCCCTTACCTAATTCCCCTTCTTTATGAAATTTTATGTGAACTGTAGCTTCTCCCTGAAAATTTTCAACAGTTTTGGTGTTTTTACAAAGCACGTTGGAATAACAGATTAGTATTCTGGTGGATCCATGTTGGATGGAACAATTACAACAAATTAAGACTTATTAAACACAATTCTCAAGAAGTAACTTTTGCAAGAACATTTTAAACCATTCCTTATACCTGAACAGCACTCAGTACAGTCTTTGGACAGAGCAGAATGTGCCTCCAGGGTTTTCCTTGGCAAATTAGGAACTGAGCTCCAAAGATTTTAGTAGTTACCAAGGTAAGTACCTTGAAAGAATCAATGTGAAAAAATTGACAAATAAAGAGAATTCTCATTTATTCACTTATTTATTTTATTCAGGGGAAAGTGCATGATTTGAAGAAGCAACAACTGTAAGGATGCTTTTCCACAAGTTAAACATCAGTTTCAGGTCTTGCAGTGAAACAAGGAAAAAAGTCACTGACACTTGGCACAATAAAGGTAGAAATAGCTGCACCAATGGGCTTGAAATGTCCTTCCTTACAGAGAAGCCAAATTCAGATCTGCTCTAAGCAGTAGTAAATCCATTAACAGAAACAGCATATTCAATTAAAGTTCCATTTGTCATAGATCTGAATGCAGCATTATAAACCCACATTAACAGCAGAAAGATTGCCTATTCCAACTCTACAGTATGGCAGGGTTGAGTGCAATAAGGTAACCTCAGCCTCTGTAAAAGGGAACTTTGTTGAATGCTAAAAGCTGAAGTCAGAGCCAAATAATAAACCAATTTGCTTTCTGCATGTCAAGCAAGATGAATACCATTCATTGGCATGAATGCCTGCTTTGAAGTGTAAGAAAGTCCCTTCTCTTTTCCAGGAGATGTGTAATTTTAAGATTAGATGATAAAAACTGGGAGGACTCAAAAAATAGTCAACCAACCAGAACATGACACCCAATACAATTGGGTGTTATCTCACTATCATAATGAAGTGCACCATTTTCCTGGCCCCTGCTGTACAGATTTCAACTCTGCAATAGGAAAAATAGTGCATTTTAGGAATACATTACTTCCATGCCACACTATCAAGTCAGAAGGTTCACGATTCCACATCAGATTGCAGACTCCTGCAGCATTCCATTGTTGATTTGCAAGTGTGTTGGGAGCACACACTTGTCCATTGATAAGTAAGACTGAAAATGGCCATTCTTTCATCCTCTAGAGACACTGAACAGCCACTTCCAAACAGGAGCCTTCTGGGTTACCAGTTTATCTTCAGCCATTTTTGACATAGAACTTAGCTCCACAGATCACTTTTTCATGATAACATCAATAAGCTGCTTTTACAAGTTCAGGTCACTGTTTTAAGAAATGTTCCTCGGGCAAATGTTCTCTGGGCAAATGTTCTCCTTAATTACACTGGCACAACCATATCAACTTCAGCAAGGCTGAACAAATATAAACAAGAGCAAATAGTGGACACATGATTTCAAATCAACAGCTAGCTGGTCCTAGATTAAAGGCTCCGGATAGATTTTAATGAACTTAGTTCCCTTGCAAATTCACTGAGAACTACAACATAGCACAGCCTCTGGAAAACATATCAAGGAGATATTCAACAAGCATGATTACACAAAAAATGAAATAATATGAGTTCATGAAAGACCAGAGGCAAAAAATAAAGAAACAATTGATGAGGCTAAATCAAACAAATAGATTGATTCCATCTTAGAAAACATAAGATAAAATCATAAAATCATCAACTGAAAGCTTGAAACTAACACTCCTACGTCAATAGGAATCCTTTGTAGTGTAATGTAAATCACAGAAGAAAATAGCATTCTTAAATTCCATTATTTAATACTTAATTATGCATACTCATACAAGATAAGATAATATGCTATTAAGAAATAGTTTCTCATTTAGGAAGTGGAAGAAGAGGCTTTAATTGCTGAATAAAGAAGCTTACTGTGAAGAAATGTTTGTCTGGTTTGATCAAAATATTCAGTCCTGCTTTTATGTCCATGAATCTAGGTTTTCATGTTTTGATTTTAATAATATTTATCCCTTCTGAATGCTCCTTCCCTATGAGAAAGCTTCTTTTATTTAGCTGCATTGGCTTTCATGGTCATTCATTTCTGTAGACTTGACCAGAATAAATTTCAATTTCAGCCTCCTAGTCTCCTAAATATTTGTTTATTTGGACTGGATACTTTAGAGCCTCTGTACAATTAAAAAACAAAATACAGATTCACATTACACCCTTGCTAAAAAAAGTCTGCAATGTAAGAGGGCCCCTGCATACATTCCTGTAGGGTTTACCAGTGGCTGTTTCTAGAATCCACTTTCTCTCTTCACAGGGTCATTCTTTATCACTTTTAACACTTTCCCAGGCTAGCTTCATGAGAAATCTCTAACTCTGAAGTCCACTAAAAAATACTTTTAGAGAGTCATCTACCTCTTCCCTTGGACTCAAAACGGTTGGCTCATCCCACGAATAAACTCACCAATTATAAGGCTTTGGTGTTTCCACAGATACTGGTTTCCATCTTTGTCCATTCCACGCTGGAACTTCACAGTATCAGTCGGAAACCAGGGTCTCGAGTTTTGGGGGCTATTTTTGGAGGGGCATTTTATAAACCAAATGAAAAGATAGTATCTGGTAGATGACACCGATCTCTCCTCTACTAAAATAATATGTGCCAAAACCAAATCTGGATGTTTTGAAGCCAAGATTTAAAAATTATTCACCTAAAGAATTCTATCAAAGGAGAACATTGATTTTTTAAGAAGTTTTTTTTAAACTAAGGGAAAGCTAAAGAACTGGAAGGAAGCTGGAAACCATGAAGTGTGTGTATACCAATTTTAACTGCATTATTATTCTTTCTATTAGTGTAACAATTAGATATGCACTGATAAGGATTTGATCCTTTAGATTTTAACAAGACTAATACTAAATTCAAGACTGACAATAAATTTTTTGCTTTACTGTGTATGAAACGTCATTTGTCTTTGCCCATAAGTAATATTTTGAGCACAACAAACTGAAAGATGTGAAATTGTTACAGACAAATTCAAAATTTTTTCTATTTTTCAAAAGCTGGGGAAACAGCAGGTAGGGAACCTACTAGGTCATCAGCACGGAATATACTAGAAAATGATGGCATAAAAACATCCAGCTCATATCCATCCATATTTCCAGAACTATCTTAGCAAGGTGATGACCTACAATAGCTGTAGACTGAGAGAGTACACAATAGTTGAAAGTAAGCATTCTATAAAGTCTTCCAACACCCAGAAACTGCTGATTACATTTTTCAGTATTTACATAATTTTGTTTTCTCTTTTGTATCTTCTATGAAAATAATACTTTCAGGCTTCCCTGGTGAGAAAACACAAGAACGAAGAAAGTAAAATGCTAAATAGCTTTAATGATTTTAGGACATACTCAATAGGATATGTAAATCACTTGCATGTCGAATCTTGTTGAACCAGAGCTCTCTAAAACTTTAAAATAAGAAGTATCATGTTAAAACACTGATATAGAAGAGGTGATCTATTAGTGCTTAGTCTGCTATTTATAACAGTACCTGTAATCATATAAACAGACAATTATACAGGAAGGGACCTGTAGAGCTCATCCAGTCCAATCCTCTACTCAAAACAGACTATTTCAGAATCTGATCCACCTTTGAAGATATGTCAGGTTGCTCAGGCTCTTGTTCAGCTGAATTTTTATAATCTTGAAGTATGGTGATTTCACAGCCTCTTCAGGCAACATTTTTCAGTGTCTGACTACCCTGAGTGAAAAAATTCTTTCCTAACACCTACTACAAATTTTCTGAGTTGCAACTTCTACCTGCTGGTCCTTGCCCTTGTGGCCTACTAGAAGCATGTAGCTGCATCTTCTCAGCATCCACTCAATTGATGTTGAGGAAAGTCATTCAATCTTCTCTTAGTCTTTTCCACACACAACAAACCAATTTTCTCCATCTCTCCTCAAATGCCATGTGCTCCAGCCCATGACTGCCTTGATCGGCCCCTGCTGACCTTGCTCCATTGTTGAGTTCTGACTGTGTAATTGATTATCTAATGTATAGTAAACTTCCCAAAGGCATGGATTTGTCAAGTATCAAATGTCCTAGAAGAACAGTGGAATAAATATGTCATGACTCAGACCACCACTCAAGACATTGCATATAAGAATGAAGCTTCTTGAACTTATCATAGAAAGTGATCCCTCTGTAAAACACCTTCTAGCATAGCACAAAGAGTCTGAAGGACACAAAAAGCATTTTTAAAAAAGCAGTGGAATGCAGGTAACAGCAGAGAGGAGACAAAGATTTTAGTAATGCCAGTAACAGAGTGTTACTGCAGTATCAGACAAAACTAGAGAGTGGATTTAATGACCAGCAAGAAATTGAATTTAAGTGTTCATCATTCAATCCTGTAAGAATCTGTACAGACAATGATAAATTCCAAAAGAATGGTCACAGGCACTGAAAAACATATTTAGTAGATTCCTGTGAGCTTTTTTATTATCCCTGTGAACTCCAGATAAATGTCACGACCAGGAATGAGTGGCTTACAGTTCAGCTTTTCGGGAATTAGAAAAGATCATTTAAAGATGAGAGCACTGAGGGAAACAACTACCTCAGAAAGCAGACAAATGCTGGGATTGCCCCCCACAGCAACACAGAGGAGCCACCAGAAACCAGACAAGTCCCAAAAACAAGGCAGCTTGAAGAGATCAGGATGGAAGCTTTGATTAGAGTTGAGCACTCTATTTCACTTCATCATAGGCTGGTCTAGCCGTCACCTTGGAAAATGACACAAGACATTGTTTTGGTCTCTTTCCTAGTGTTATCTTCTTCCTGCCTACCTGGAAAAATCAAATCAGTGGGATTTTGACACAGCAGATGAAGAAGGAAAGAAGGAATTCTGTTCAACTTGTACCTGAACACTCTGAATAGAGTGTAAAGGGTATGGCATTCCATGCTGTCAGTCAGTAGTGTTTCTTTTGCCCTGAAGGACAAAGTACAGCTGGGAAATCAAAGGGAAATAGGAGTGTCACTGCAGTCAGTGCTCCTTTTGTCATGTGAAATGGAGGAATACTTCCCACGGCACTCTCTCCTGCACTGCACTGGCACCCACTGACACAGCTACCACCACATTCAGTTCACAGCTAATATTGGCATTTAATAAGCCATCTGAAAACAAGTAAGTGTTCTATGTCTCAGGGTCTTGCCATCTTTCCAAAGATTTTTTTTCTTGTCTTACAATATTCTGTTTTTCTTTAAATTCCCAACTCAACTTAAAAAAAATTAGCAATATAGGAGTTCAAACACTAGGGAGAAGGTGGGTAGAAAAATATTCCCAGGGAGAACAGGAAGGCCCCTTTGGGTGGTAACCTGCATTTAGACTGGCTCACAGTGCTTGTGACCCCACAGTCTCACTCTTACTAATCATTTTTCTTTCCCAGAAGAAGGAGTTCTTTATTTTACTGTATACTTTGACAAGAAGTTTCAATGACTGCTTAACCTCTACCATATAAGCAGATCTATTTGACAGTAACACATAACCAAAATATTTTCTAAGCATAGCAGCGAACTACTTTGCAAAAATCCTTTTCAAATCTGTGTTTCATAAATTATATTTGGTTCTGTAGTTAGTGTTAGTGTCAAAATGTTCATGAAAAGTATTTGGTTACCAAGAAAATATAATTTCTGTCTATTAGTGTTTCAACAAGAAATATTCTGGACTAAAGAAACAAAACAGAATCAGAGAAGGAATGTGTCCTCCACTCTTTTGAAATCTGATTACCAAATATGTTAGGAATAGATATCAAAGCAAATAATTCTGATTGTCTGCAGAAGCTGGCCAATACACTTTACAATCCCATTCAGAATTATCAAACTATAATCTGAAAGCAAGATAATGCAAAAGAAGCCCCCAGGAAATCTTACTGGTTGCGTAAAGAAGGCTGTTTCAGAACCTCAGTGTTTCTGTGACTGGAAGCCCTTTCCAAATTTTCTGCATTCTTTTGTTCATGACCAGTCCAGATGTTTTTCTTGTGCCAAATTACTCTTCAGGTTGAAGAGTCGAAACAACATATCTTTATTTACTTTCAAAGTAGCTTGCTGACCTCCCTAGCTATAAAGGAACATGCAAGAGACAGATCCAGAACTTCATTTGAGATTGTTCTCTCTGTTACAATAACATGAAAAATAGTATTCCTGTCCTCCCAGGCCTACCTGACCTGTCCTCTGCAAGAGACAAGCAGAATAAGAGTAAGCAACCAACAAATTTCTTCATTAGCAAAAACCACATGTATTTTCACTGCAGAAAGACAGAATAAAAGACTAATGCTACATGTGAACAACATAAATTTGAATGGAAGATTTCCAAGATGATTGATTTGGAAAGCATGAAATTATGATCTTGTT
The DNA here is from genome assembly GCA_013400175.1 of Phainopepla nitens. Classification (NCBI taxonomy): domain Eukaryota; kingdom Metazoa; phylum Chordata; class Aves; order Passeriformes; family Bombycillidae; genus Phainopepla; species Phainopepla nitens. Next base: position 16,492 of record VXBQ01014505.1, read on the forward strand.
CATGGGCTCAAATTTGGAATCCTTGACCAACCTCCTAAGAAAGAGCGCATCACCATTGTTTTTATAGGCACTATTCTCAAAAACAACATGCCTGTAAGAACAATAGGATTTCTAGGAACATTTTTTTTTTTAAATTTCAGATCAGGATAAAGGCAATATTTTCCGGAGATTGGAAGGATAAAGCCTTCAAAACTGAGGACAAAAATGTAGGCTAAAAAATTTTGTTTTTTCAATTGCACAGGCTTAATTTACAGCACACTGACTGATTATTAGAGCATAGAGAAAACCATACTGATATTTTCAAGGCTAAACTTAGGGCTTGGGGAATATAACTGTCTCCAGGGTGGATTTTTTTTCCCTTTTTTTTTTTTTTTAAATCTCAGTTCCACTTTTGTTTCCTCCAAGGCAGTGAAGTTCCACGACTTTGAGCAGGGTTAGATGCTCCAAGTTCAGCTTTGAATCTGTCATCCACAGTCTGAAAGATTCCTCCTTATTTTTATCATCTTAGTTGGAATGAAAGAAGCATTTTCAGCTATCTTATCAGCTAGCATAGCAAGACTCTGTTCTCACTTCCATCTTAGGATGTATTATTAATGATCGAAGAGAACAGCAGGCAACAGAATTTTACACAATTGATGGTGCTCAGTACCATGCCAAGACATTATTAATGTAGCTTTTTATGAAAACAAAAACAGGTTTAAAATACAGCCTGTAGCTCTATGGTTTAATATTTCAGGACAGGAGGCTTCTGTAGTGGACATTTTGTTTCAGAACAAAAAAGCAAGATGGCTCTAGGTTAGCACTACCCATGTCTATGTGTGTGTCTCTAGTCCCTGTTTTCTCTTTCCAAATCACTGGGCATTCTCAATACATCATTGGTGCTTTTTATTCCCAATCTAAAATCCTGTAGGAAACTTGAAAACAGAATAATTTGGTTTTGTTGTGAAATTCACTAAGAGTCCCATATCACAGTCCTGCAAAAACAGTTATTAAATCAGAATAGGAACGGAATCTAAGTTGGTTTGCGTTCAAGGCTTGGTTTAACTGCCAATTGTTGTCCAAAAAAAAAAAACCAATAAAAAAAACTTCACTGTTTTAGCTTATTTTCATTATCAGAGCTGTTTTGCTTGCTGTCCACAATATTACTGTGGAGAATAAGAAGAAAAGAGTTGATCCAATACTAGTGCTTCTACACTGAAGCTATGGCTGCCAGGATACCGAAGCTCTCACCAAGCAAAAGCAGTTTGAAGAGAATCTGAAACTTCAGCCAGGGGTAAGATAATGCAAAGTATCTCTTTGGATGTAACAGCAGTCAAATATCAGCATTGCCCTTCTGCTTGCACAACACTCAGCACTGGAGCTGTGGCTTGCCTAAAGGAGTTTTCTCTCAGCAGTTTCCTGAAAGCCAGAGAAAGATGAACTTCATTTCCACCAGTGAACTGTAACAGGAGAGCTCTGATGATACATTACGCATAAGAAATGAGTCATGCTGCGGTTTCCTGCTTCAGTTTATTGAGAGCAGAGTTGTTTGGCCTTTTTCTCCAGCCATGACCCTTCTCCTGCTCAGACATCCTTCAAGATACCTCTTTCATTTCCCAGTCTCCATAGTTACAAGTAAGGCTCAAGGGTACAAGTTTGTTATGCAGACTCTTACTTTTGGCCCAGAGGCAAAATCTTACACCCACATCTTGTAAAATCACAGAGGCCAACAACAGTCAGAAAGACAAGATCAACAACTACACTGCTAGCTCATAACTGCACCAGTGTTTTAATAAGAATCATTATTGAGGATCTTTTTCGTAAATTCCAAATAATTCTACAGCCTGTCATCCTGATGTCAAACTCCTCCAGAAACAGCAGTATGACAATTCTGAGCAAACCAAGAGCTGCCTGCTGATCAAACATGACAGGGCCAGAAGTTCAGAGCACTCTAGGTGTAATCTACTGGTTGAAGGGAAATTTGTGCAGTACCTGATAATTCTTTTATCTAATAAGATAATGCATTCTCATATATACATCTTCATCATAGGAAGTTAATGGCTTATAATCACGGTTCAAATAGTTTGCTAATAGCTTAAATATCAGTTAAGTAATGGAAAGGAAAGCCCATCATGAAGTGGAAGTGCCTAAAGAGAAAGTAAAAAAATCAGTGCCCTAAACAGAGTAAACAAGGTAAGAGCCAGAAGAAAAAAAATGCAAATGGTCACTTTTTGACCCCACGATGTATACAACAGATTATCAGAGGCACACAATCATGGATCTCCTTAGAAGACAGCAGTTCATGCCTAACTGAGCTGAGCTCTTGTCCTTGAAATCAAGAATGTTCTTGGCTACAATACCTTTTTGTATGTGAATGTGAAGAGTCACATTTTCCTAAATTTTATCATTTTTCTATATGCATACACATGCAAATACACATACCCACTGTCAACCTGCAGATTACATACAGTAGTTGTGGATTTTTCACATGACATACTAAAAATGCTATTCTTTTGACCAAATCATTTCCAATATCTGCCTCATTGATCCCTCTGTCCTTATACCATCTGAACATGTATTTTCTAATTTTCTGATATTTTAGAAAGATCTTCCACACCCTTTTTTATTAGCTTCTTTCAGAATAATTCAACTTCTCTTGGAGTAGCAGTGACTGGTAATTGCTTCTTCTTAATAATTATGTAGTTATCTCTTCTCCTGTGATAGTCTTATCTTCAAACTCCTTAATATTTCTGGAAAGTGCCTTGAGACATTCTTCATGAAAGGGAGTTGCATTTTGGCAACTCTTATGCAGTTTTCATTTTGTTGGAAGCAAAACAAATTCATCTGAAGACCATTTTTGTCATCATAAGTATTATTGTGGTAACAAGTGGCAGGCATTTTGAATTATTCTCTGCTGCACCTACTACTCACAGACTTAGCTCTTTTAAAGCCAAATCCTTTACATCTGCACCAGGGAGGGAAAGCGTGTAAGCAAGGCTCTGCAGATATGTGCAAACTTTTGTCCACCATTACATGTGGGACTTGGATTCAGCAGATCCTGTGGTTGTCTCTTAGCTTTCATTCCCTGGATTTCCTAATAAGGGTATAAATTACAACCAATTAGGATGATAGCTATTGTTTGGGAAAAGGCTACAGAAAACTCTTACTTCAAAAACGTTGGGAGGAGGACATCCATTGATGGGAATAGTTAATTTTTATGGAGTCTGTTCAGTATGGTTTCTAAGTGCAATCTTAAGTGGTGCTGAAAGCACTGTAGTAAGAGATAAAGTGTATGATGCATTAGAGTGTCACAGCACCCAGTGCATGATTCCCAGTCTTCACATGAGAAGAACTTTTAAGACTAGATGAACCCTGGATGACATCAGGATAAATGTCTTTTCTGTCAGCTATGCATCAGTACAGACCCCAGTCTTCCCTACTGCATTGTTAATACTGAAAAGTCACATTTAAATCCCAAAGCTATATCCATAGTGCTGCTAAGTGACTATCACTGGCCTTAGTCACCTAAATACAGATGGAAACCCTTGAAATACTTTCTCTAGTCAGTGGTAATCGAATTCAAATTATTTATCTAAAAAACTCATGCATTTTCTGAATTAGTGCTGGATTCCTCTATTACCTTGAATGGTAATTTTATTTTTTGTGTTGCAATTTCCTTCTAACACAGGTTGCCACGTCTCCCATCAATTTCTGAGAAAAATAAAATGTGAACAAGTTACAAAACAATGTTTCTGTGAAAGAGCTTGTAGGGCAGGAATTCAATACTTTAATTACCAATTTGCTGGAAATATTTTGCTATAATTTGCAAGGAGAGGAGGGGGGGGAAAAAAAAAAAATCAGCTTTTTCTGCAGCAGCTCCTGCCATGATACCACACCTCTTTTAATAATATAGGCAGTAAGTCTGTGCCAACACCCTCTGTTGCAATGTCCCTAAAACCTCCTCTGGTTCTGCCTGTCAACAAACTGTTCACCAGGTACTGGGATTCCTACAGGTAGATTAGCACAGTCCAGCAGAGCACTTCCAAAGGCACTATTTTCCTGAGTTGTTTCTGAACTTGTCTGTGGGTGTCTGGACACACCCAGAATTATTTGTTTCAATAGTCCTTAAGACAATTTCCCAGGAAATTCCTTCATCTGTGAAAGACTGCACTGCTGCTGAGGTGTGGGAGGCTGAAGAAAGCCCTCAGTATTCATAAGATATTTTCTTACAAAATGGATGAGTTCCAGACCCAAAGTCACTCCTGGTTTGCCATCCACTAATCCAGATGGGTAAGCCACAGCAAACTTTCACTTCCATCAGACCCTTCTCAGAAGGGGTTTTGCTTTGTCTAAGCACAGTACAACACAAAACTCACCCCTGGGTGTGGACATTGTTATCCCCCCTTATCAACACTGTGCAAGGGCTAAAATTCAGATAACAGCCTGTACTACTTGTGCTTTACAAACATACCCAGACAGACAATTACTGCAACAAGGGGCAAGGACAAAGAAAACACTGGACAAGTGTTAAAATAATTCCTATGTCAGAATATATTACAAAGCCTTCAGTGCCCTTTAAGGAATAACTTAGCATTTCATGTTTGAATGATATAGAAATCAATGAAGCTTATACTAAGGAGTAAAGTGAAACAACTTTTTAAAATAAAGTGAAATTGGTTTTATCCTCCTGAAGTTTCATTAAAGTAACAAGGGTAAGAGCTGCCAGTTTGCTGAAGCAAGCAGTAGATAATTTCTTTAACCACTGTCACTTTCTTATTTGTAGAATTAGAACTCTTAATACTGAAAAAGTGACTGAAAAGTGAATTTCAAATTTAACTCAAATAGTTGTATACACCTTGCATTCCATTAGCCAAATATTTTTGAGTCTCAAGAGATTTACATCGTTATTAATTGTAATTTTGAGTCAAACTTGAACGTCTCTCTTTTATCCCAGTTACTAATCTCAGTTACCTCTCAAAGAGTCAATGTCAGTTTAATTAAAAATAGACCTCTATAAACTTGTAGGAATTATTTTTGATAAGTACTGTTGCAATTGCTTTCAGATTTCATCTACACATATTCATAGCGCAAAAGCACCCCATAAATGAATTGAGAAAACTGAGATTCTTTTCATTCAGTGAGCCTCATACTGGGAGAGATATAGCCTGTTAGATAATTTTTCCTCTTGCTGTCTCCTAGGCTTAATGTTGTAAAAGACATTGCAGCACAGTGTTTGCAAGTCCCCCAACTTAAACTCCTAAAATCAAAGAGTAAAAATCATGGTTTTATGGAAAATCAAACTGTTTATTTTGATGAATGCAACAGAAAATAGAGATAAGGTTAAATTTGATTAACAGATTTCTCCTAGATTGATATGACTCTCAATGAGACTACAGTATGGCCTTGGGTTGCCTTTGTAAAGACTCTGATATTTATTTGAAGGAAGTGTCATTTTAAAAATTGTGGGGAAAGCCTGTTAAGGTAAGCTACATTCTGATGCCAGGCACTTCTTTCCTAAATAGAAAATGCCTATATTCTTGTGAGTATAAATGATACTTAGCTTTATTATGATTACAAGAATACACTTTCTCTCCTCACGCTTATACAAAAACTTGAAGGTGTGATTTCTTTAACCCACTGTGCTCATTATTTGTAACATCTGCCTGCTTGAAAGCCAGTCAATTTATTTCTATTTTAGAGTATAGCTGTACCTGGACTACATCATTTAATAATACAGTGTGGTCTTTCAAGCAAATTTTCAAATGTTTAACAGGGAAAATAAGTGAGTTTCCATGCATTTTGCTGACACATGTTTCAGGAGGAACCTCTTTAGAGTTTCTGACCCCACTACAAGAAGAAATATGTTGGAAGCTACATGAGTGGTTTTGAACTTGATTTATGAGACCTCCCACTCTGGTTTTGATCATTTTCATGCAAAAAATGTCTGCTTGTGAGGTTCAGAGAAAGGCGGATTCTGCGGATAGTGTTCCTATAGTCCAAATTAACAACAGAAGCAAGGAACCTCACCACTGCTGCTGGTCATATTTTTCATCATAAACTACACCAATACCTGGCTAAGAATCAACTAAGAATCATGACCAACCTAGAGTTTGTGCAACATGCTTCCATCCTGAGGTATTCTCTACCCTAAGAATCAGACACATCTTTCTATGGACAACAGTCAACCTGCCACCTCCTTCCAGTAACTAAATCTATTATGGGGTACAGAAGAAATGTACTAGAAAATGTAGAAAGTATGGTTAGAAGTATGTTCTAGTAGTACTTGTTCCATAGACTGTATTCCTCTGTGCTCTGCAACACCAGGAGCTGGTGGTCATCCACCTGACAGCAACCTACAGGGATGGTCTTCCTAAAAGTGCTATCCAGCCAGTTGCACTCTTCCTCTTGAGGGAATTACTGGTATAATTCTGAGTGCCTCAGAGAGACAGAAATGATATATGAAGATATGTAAAAACAACCTTTGTATTGCTTGCAATCATCTCTAGTAATCACTTGCAGACTGAGTGTGTTTTTGTACACTGGGTGTTCAGGATATGCCTACGACAATTGTTTTAGGAATGTCTGGCCCAAATAGACATGATTGTATACTTCTGTAGTTTTCAGCAAATGACTAAACCATTACAAGAAGCATGTGTGCACATCTGAGAAATAATATGAGATAACAGTTAACATGGGAACAACAAAGAAAAAAAGCTGCAAACAAATTGTTCATGGAATGAATTTTAAAAAAGATGATTTAAGGACTGTTTTCAACAAATTTTATACAGCACTTATTAGAACTGTAATCTGCTTGATTTCAGCTTTAGAATGTTTTGTCTTTTTTTGAAACTTCATGTTTCATTTAGAGCTAGGGGATGAATTTCATTCATTTGAGATGAGATAGGTGGGAATGGGTTGAGATGGGAAAGATGGTGCAAAAAAAGAGGCACTGCCTGTAAAATAATGTCACATTTTTCAGTAAATAGATCACAAGCCTAAGACCTTGCCAATTAGATGTGAGATTGTTTCTTTGATATGAAGAGGTTATCTATGTGTCTTTAAAAGGAAAGATTTACTCTAAAAAGCCAGTGAAACTGTTTGTGTTGGTATTCAAGATAAAAATCTATGTTTCATAATTTGCATTTCTGAATTCAGCATCTGAAGAATGTAAATTATAGAGAACAATGAAGTTATAAAAAGCATCAAGAATTATTCCGTGGAGAGTGTGAGAAAAAACCCCCCACAAATATCTACTGTTGTGACTCAAAGTTTTTAAGACTACTTGGTTTAATTTGGTTAAAGTTAAATTCTTATTTCTTGCCCTCTCTATTGTGCATTCTACAGAAAGGATAAAATAACAAGAGTTAATTCGTAATTAAAGTTGTTCCTATCTCAGTAACAAGACAGCATGATAGAAGGTAGACAGGTATGTTTTAAGTAATTTTAATTAGAATAGTTGGAGGAGGAAAAAAATCTCAAAACTTTCATTTTCTTATGTGCTATCTAGAGAGTGAAGATTAGGGACTTTTAATTTAAACTTGTAAAGTAGATGATAGAATCTGTATTACAATTATTTATGAATATAAGCTGAAACTAGAGGAAAAATGTAATTTTTAAATCGGCTTTACACTCTAGGTGAATAAATCTTGAGGAAGCTTCCAAAATTAATGAGTAGCAGCAAAAAATAAAAAACCTACAAAATTCTTATCTAACGCTGAGTATCTCATACATATGATTTGTAGTGTCACTTTCTCATGCTTTCCCAAACTTTACCTCCCTAACCGGGGGTTTAGAAATTCCTTCTTACCAAAAAAAGGCCAAAATTCTTGTGCAATCATAGGACTACAATTGTTGAGATAGAGTAAGGGAAACAGCAGCAAGGCCTGCAATAAAATCAGGAAAGCTGGCAGACCTGATGCAGCCACTATTTCCACCATATTTCCACACATCTGGCCGTGGTACAGAATAAATCCACTGCTCATTCCCTGTCCTCCTGAAGAGTTTAAGTCTCTAAGCTCACCAGTGATTCCAGATGGAGGTTGCTGCAGCAAGTAACTTGCCAGCACTTTTGAAATTCAATTCTATTGCCTCAACTCTTCAAAATCTTGTCTCCAGGTTCAGTGAATGACAGAAGGTGCAGTCTGCCACATTAAGTTTCTATTCAATCCTTTCAACACCTTTAGAAATTTAATATTTGTTAGCAGCCTTACTTATACAAGTGAATAGAAATTATGCAGAATTAATTCAAAACACATAAAAACATGAGGCAAGATACATTGTTATGGTGTAGGAGTCAGAGGAAGCTGACATCTGATTCCTTTTTAGCCATCAGCAAGTAAATGAAAGTAACAAAACCAAAAATTAAACATACACAAAAGCATGCACACACAAATGAACTCTGACATGACTCATCCCGTGGTGAGACTTCAGATCCCCTCTGCATTAATTCATCTTTCATCCTTCACACATAGAAACATTTGAATTAATACTATACAAACCACACAGAGTCAAACCCAAAATGCAGGGTTCATTTTTTCTAAAACCCTAAGGAACTGCAGGGTTACGACTCCTGATTTGCAACCATATCTTCTGAGGATATGGTGAAGGTTTTGTACAGAGAAGACTGAGTATGACTGGAGAAAGACTTCTGCTTTTTTACAGGAGAATGTCCAAAACTTCACAGGTAGGGAGACATTCCTATTGGCAACACCTGAAATGAAGCTGCGCATCCAGAACGTGTCTTTCTTCAGCTAGTGGAGATGTGCAGTCAGTCATCTCCACATCTTCTCCATTCTCTTGACTGAATGAAATAGAAATGCATATTCCCCTGGCATTGAAAGATACTGAAATTAAATAAGTCAAAGTTAAATAAAGTAATCCCCAAGAGAAATGAATAAAGTAATGCTAGAGCTGAAAACAAGTCTCATTTGGTGGTTTTCTCCAGTAGAACAAATCACACAGAGACAGTATGACCCTTTTCTCTTTTGATAATTTACTTTTAACTGAAGTGCCAGTTTGAAAGAAAGAGCAGAAAAAAAGTCCACATAGCTACCAGAAGCCAGCAATTCACAGCCATTTAAAGCAGTGTAATAATACCATGGGACAGGGCAAGTTTGAAATCATTGATGAGACCAAATCTTGAGAAAAGAAATTCTTGCAAGATTGCATTATTTATGAAGTTAAACTATTCACTAGACTAAATCCAAAATAGTCATTATTAAGCAGTGAAATTTTGCCTGCTATGAACAAGCCATTCTGTTCTGTCTCATATCAATATTACACACAGCTGATTTTAGTAAAACTTCTGGTAATGAGTTTTGGACCTATGTAATTCTGCTTCTGATCAACTTTTTAATTTTATCATTACAAGTCTCTTTGCATGTAGTTTACAAATGTGCGCATACAAACAATTCCCCCAGCTCTAATTACAGCATTTTCAAAGGAAAGGAAGAAGTTTGACCTGAAAGCAGCCTACTTGCACTTCAATGCCTCTCTCATAGCTTGAAAATGTTCCTGAAAACTTCTAGAGAAGTTTAATTTTCTGATTTGGTGGCTAGTCCTAAAAGAAAATTATATAACATGTAGATGGATATCAAAATCTTATGGGTTATCCCATGGGAGCCTGACCTTGCCAATCATCCCCATGAAGACTTTCCTTTTCAAGAACCATGGAGAAATCTGCAAATGCATTCATTCTAGGCACTGAGAGATTTAAGGCATGGTGCTGTAACCTTTCATCGAGACTGGGTAAAATAATTTGCCAGAGACAATATCATTATGCACCCCACCAGAGCCTACAGAGTACAATACACAAAAGTTGTTGGGAAGGCATGGGAAGAAAGAAGGGATGGAGAATGACAGCAGAGTAAGTAGTAAAATGCAGGAGATTCTTCCTGAGACTTTTCTTCAAATAGCTTTTGTCTAGAAGAGAAAATGCAATATTCTTGTTCATAGTTTGATCTTTCTTCCTGTAAACAGATTAGGACATTGAGGGCCATAAAGGTACAATCTTTAGTTTCATCAATGCTGAAAAACTGGATACTCCAATGCAGAAGGGGGATTAGGAAACTCATCTAAATAGGCTCGCAAAGCTAAAAACAAAAGGCATTATTATATCACATTCATAAGCAGCATTCAGAACAGGTTCAGACTCTGATGGACCTCTAGTCACCTTCCACAAAATCTGTGGTGCTCTCACACCATGCCTGCATGGGAAATTTTACAGATCCCCAACAGAATCCATCAAGCTGTGACCAAGCTAACATGCTAATAAATGCTATAGCTGGCAACAGCACTCGTTATTTCCTCTGAAGAAGAGTTCTAAGAAATCCTTATCCTATGAAACACTGATTTCCCAGTCACAATGAACAGTGAAAAGAAAATGGAAGAAAATTTTTTACTTGAAACTGCAGTAGGGATATTGAATTCTATGAATGAAAGCAAAGGGGCCATTCCCATTCAGCACCAACACTCCAGTCCTCCTCTTTATGAGGAGTTCTGAAAATGAGGCAACTAACTGCAAATAATTGGGAAAGATGACAAACTGAGTATGTATTCAGCTGCAAACATCTTGAAATGAAGAAAGAATACTTAAAGTTGTCTTTTTTTCAATGTGTATATGTTTATAATTTTGAACATGATCCATTTGTCAAATATATAGGTAAACAGGAAGAGAATAAAGTGACATTATCACATTTCCAGTCCACTTGATAACTTATTCTCCTCAAAAATAAACTGATGGATTTGATCAACTATAAATTAAAATGACAGATTTACAAGTACCTGTATCTCAGCAGAATGTAGCAAGAGTATTGTCCACAGATGGCAACCAACAGATAAGAGCTTTGTTTAAAGAATGTCTACATGGAGAGGAAAGAAAACACATTCTTCCAATTTGCCACGCTCCATTGTTGATGTTTACAGGCCTTTGCGGGGGGGAATGGAAATCAAATAGCATTTTTCTACAGAAAATCAGTTTGTGTGCAAGCCCTTCATATATATGCTTCCTAAGGATAGACACAAAGGGAACCTGTATCTCAGGTGATTATATCAATTATATCTGCTGGAGGGGAATAATTATTCAATAATCAGAGACAAGTGAGGAGCCTACCAAGTGAACTCCTTCAGATCATGACACTAATCTTACAATTGTTGTAAGTTTAAGCAGCCTTCTGCATAGCACAACACAGTCTTTTCTCAGACAGATCCTTGAGGACTGCTTTTCACAAGGAGAGGGGAGGGAAGGAAGGAAGGAATTGCCCTAAGCAAATTGTATGGATTTTAATTACTTGCCAATTCAGATTCACCTACTAGAAATCTTTTCTGAGTGTTTATTTTTCAGGAGAAAGAGGACACCATAGAATAACTTTACTTCATGTTTAACATATACAAGGGTAATGTTCAGTCCATATCAGGAAATGTCTGGTTTACATAGCACATATCACCCAGAAGGCATTATTACCATAATTGAATAAAAATAAAAAATTAATAAAAATAATAAGCATCTGGTTTCACATACATAGTCCTCTGGTTTAAAGAGGAAGCAGGAACATGTTTCCCAGAGAGTATGGAGCTACTTCCCACAGAGGATACTCCACAGCAGAAAGTACCAGAAAAACCACATTAAAAAAACCACACTGAAACTCAAGTGTTTTCAGATGAATGTATCTTTCATTCATGTACTTCTTGCTTAACTGGGATGACTACTAAAATTCTTTGTCATCACCACTCAGAGGAGATAATTATTTGAAAAGGTGCTTGACCTAAAACAACCTAACAAAAGCTGCTGTGAAGAGACCAAAATATAAGACCAAGAAACACCAAACACATCAGTTTCTGCTGTACTGATATATATTAACCATTTTTTTGGTTATTTACTTGAAACTGAATCTGAATCACAACGTGATGCTCTGTGTAAAGAACTGATTATTTTGGGGCAGATACCAGTGCATCAAAAGCTCAGCAACATCCATTAGCACATTGTATGAAATCCCAGCTGAACCCTGAACTTCACCAGATGTCCTCATATTGGAGTTTAGGTATCATCACAGGGCAGGGTCAAGAAAATTGCAGCTACCATTGGCTGTTATGGATGTCCAAAATAAACCACTCATACCAGCACAAGATGAAAAAGGTTATAAAGTAAAAACACCCCATGTAAGCAAAACTGCTTGAAGTTGATTCCTGGCATGAAAAGCAGTATCCTCAGAAAGTATAATGCCTCTCTTCTGGCCAAACATCTGTGATGAGTTTACAAGTCAGCCAGAGCAAGGGGATAGGTTTGCCTTGATCTCTCCCAGTGACTTCCCCAAAAAATATTAGAACTTTTAAATGTAAAAAAAACAACAAAATAATTAGGAGAGGGGAGGGCATGGACAAGACACACCAAAACCTAAGAAATACTGAAATACTACTTTGCCCCTTCCATTGTATCTTTTAAGTCCCATCTTATCTCCAGGCTTAGAACCAGCGATTACCCTGGTTGCAACAATCTCCATTCAATTTCCTTTCATCATTAAGAAGTTTTATGACATTCAAGATACGACTGCCTAATACTTCTGCCTCTCCCAGGGGTAGTCCCTAAACTTCTTTGCCATTGTGGAGTCTTGAGAATTTTCTCTTTCCTGAAAAGAACAATTCTTGCCATTGTACACCCAATCCAATTGATTTAAAAGGAATACAGTAGGATTGGCAGTGAGAATAACAAAAGTCCAACACTGCCCATCCAACACCTTCAGTGTTTCCTCTCTCAGCATATGGTCCAAGCTTTGCAGTACTTCTTGCTGGGCCAAGTCCTCTGCCTCTCTGTTAAAAAGAGTGGGGAAAAAAAAAGAATAGAGCAAGTTTTGCTGGGTTACAGCTTTACTGCCACATCTGCTCTGACTGCAGAGGCATGGTTTGCAAACAACTGCCTGGACCAAAAGCCAGGACAAACATACCAAGTTCTGTCTGCAGTTTATGTGCCTTCAAACAAAGAGACTGTTTCAACATTTACAACACTGGCTATGTTTTGGCTCCATTGTGTTTCCCAGGAACTGCTGCTATATATGTGCAGTATTGCATTCAACTTCCAGCCTGGGGTTTTTATTCTTCATGTTCAATTCTGGGGCTTTTTTTCCAAAATGTGTAGGAGATAATTAACTTAGACCAGAGTCCTCAGCAGCTATTTACCTGTTGAAATATCTCTTTAATGAAAGCACAGCATAATACAATCTAGCAGCAAAAGGTAAGTCTATAAGTACCTTACTTCTAAGCCCATCTTTCTCTACTAAAGCTGTGTCTGAATGTGTTTTGGCATAAGCTAATCTCCATGTTCCCACACAGCTCAGTGCTCTTTTAGAACAGCTGCATAGCATTTGGGGAGGGGGCAGGGGAATTGCATGGTGTGAAATATCCCAGTTAACAGCACTCACTTTGTAATTATTTTGTAGCCGCACAATGTCTAATTGGATTCTAGGACTTAAAGGGATAAAGGAAACAATACTCTCACTCAAATCCTCCAGTATCCCATTAACCATCTGCTTCAAACATGCACTCCAGGTTTTAGATAGCAGTAAAGCAACATGTGGAGGATGCTATTTGATGTTAAAATTCATTATCGCCATCAGTTTTATAGGTCTTAGGAGCCATGAATCCAGCTGATGGCAGATGAGTTGAAGGACACCAAAAGAGAGGTAGCAGAAGAAAAGATGAAGCAAAATCCACAAAACTTTTCAGAGCAACTCAACGTTGTTCAGTTGAACACTACTTCTGGTTTCAGCTTGGACACAATTGTAATGCAGACCTGGCATGACCTGCATGGAATGGAGTGATGACAGAATCATTTTTCTAAAAACCACTGCAAACTCACTCTGAGCAACTGAAGCTGAAGACAAACATCAAGTTTTTTTTAGCAGGATGAAAAAAATTGGCTATTACAATTTGGAAGTTCACTACCACAGCTTCCACTAATTGACAGCTAGCCAGTTTTGTATACTAGAACAATCTTTGAGTTCTTCTGGAAGCAGGCAACATACTAAACTGCATCAGAAGTCCTATTCAGACTGTCTGCTTCAGGTATAAAGTAAAGGACTTTGGAATTTCTTCTCTACTTTTTCAGACTTAACTCTCTCTGTGAACTATATAGGGAACTCTTCTTGGAAATCTGAATTACATTTACTGATGTATCCAGCCCCTAATCTTTCTCTTGCACCAAGGCACACACACTACAGGGCATTTCTGGTTTTTTTTAAGGCCCATCTGACAGCCATGGAAATTTCTTTAATAGTAAGCATGATCAATACTTCCTTAATAGTAAGTGTAAAGAATAAAGACAGGAAGGCTTGATGGCAATGGAAGAGCATTTTCCTCCCAAGGTCCACATGTTGATTAAGGATGATGGAGTTACCTCTGTCATTGCATGAGATTTAGCATGCTCTGCATTTTTCTAGGTGACAGATAAGATAGAAGTTTATCCAAAACCTAACTAAACTAGCTGAAAATTACCCTGTGGGTTGGAAATAGATTGTGTGTGTCCTACTAGAAATAAAAAGTACCTACTTCCTGCTTCTTGAGGCATAGCTCCCACTTCACACAAATTCTTTTTGAGGAAGTGAAAAAGTTATCTAGCTAAGGAGTTGTGGAGGATTGTCTTATCTGAAAAAAAGAATTCTTGCCATGGTACTTCCGATCCAATTAGTCAGATATAAAAAAGAAAGAAGCTTTATAGACATACCAGTCACATGAAAATCATGCATCTAAAAATCTCCAAAACTGATGGGATAATGTTCTCACACCTTAAATGCTGGCTATAAGAAAAAGTATTCTGCCAAGAAGTAAATTAACAATATTTGTATAAACATTTATTAGTCATTGTTGGTTTGGACTGAGATCCAACACAACCGAATGGATTTAAAACACAGGAAACTGAAGAGGTCAAACAAGGTGAGTACACATACGTACTTAGTACACGACAGTGACATACCCAAGTCACTGTGTTTACAAAGGATGCATTGAGAAAACCTTGGGAGGCTCTACTTCTTCCAAAGCAGGCATTTTACAGCACCATCAGCCAGTCATCCAAGAGAGGGAAAAAGAGGACAGCTGGCACATAAACAGTGTCTGAAGGTTCACAAATTGCTGCATTCCATGTCAGTTAAAATCACCACCCCTAAATGTAAATATTCTCCTGATAGCTCCCTGCCTTTTCCAGGAACTTCTATTGTATCTCTGATTCTGCTTTCTGAACATGTTGACAAAATGCTCTAATAAAAGTTTTCTTTTGATTAATCACAAAATTAAGCAGCTGATGAGAGCTGATAAATTAAAGAGAGAACAAGTTTTGATCTCACAAGAAATTGTTATTTGACCTTTTCCTCTTTCCCACGGCTCCCTCTCCTGCCCTTTATCAGGAGATGAGATTGTGAAGCATCGTGGAAATATTCCCCTCATCACAGAAGATGCTAAAAGGCATACCTGGTGTAAAAGATACCACCTTGGGCCACTCTACTCTGGATACAACTATCAGGATCAGGGAAGATCTCTCAGCATTCTTTTAGCCTAAGAAATCACAATTCTTTCAGTGGAACAAAGTTTCCAAATGCATAAAAATCTACTGTTTTGCTGTTACACCAGGATTGTGATGTTTCGAGTACTTACACAGTAAGAAATATCACATAGCTGTTGATCAGAAAGAGGAATGCTTTACCCTCACTGTCTGACCACACCCAACAGGAAAGTGAGAAGGCAAAAAGGGGGAACAGACAAGAGGTAGTGAACATCTTGCCTTACCTTTTTTCCATAGGATTCTTCCTCAGTAAACAAAATTATTGGCTAATATTACCTTTTTAATATGCAGAGAGTTTTATTCACCGTCACAAGGCAAACTGCCAGAATTAAGCACAGAGCATAACTAAGAGCTCAAAGTACTGATCAAACCATGTGCCAAAGTACTTTTCCTCCCTTGCTTTCTTGTCTGCTGTAAAAGCAGTTATAGAAACCAAGCAGTCATGCCATTCATTGCATTTAATACTGATGGCTTCTTTTATCTTCAGGTAAGCAGCCAGCCAAACAGAATGAAATAAGCTTTCCAACAAGAAAAGGAATGAGCGGAGTACTTGGTACAGCTACACAGTTGATTTTCTAGTTTTAACAAGCAAACATTAAGCATCTGGCACTGTTAAGAAACTAAGCACCTAAAGAGACATATAGACCAATATACCAGAAATAGAAGTGCTTGGCCATTGTTTGAAACAATCTTACTAAACGCACCTACTGGATTTTATTGCAGTTTCTCTTTTATTTTCCAGCAGGACTGCTCCACAGAAATCCCTACCTGGATTTTGTATCTTTCCTTTGACAAGTAACATGTCAGACAAGAGTCTGATATCTGGCAGACCCATGTTTCTCAGAAGGCACACTCTGGCCCAGAAAGGCAAATTAAGTGGATTCAAGGTCCTGCCCCCATCAGCTCAAATCTCCGTGGCAGAACCAGCTAGCAACACCTCCTGCACAGGTTCAGTCACTTTCTCTCAGTACCTACAGCAGAAGCCTGCTTCCCTTCCTGCACTAGCACGTGGTACAAAGAGAGATACAAAATGGTTTATGAGTAGCTGAGAGCTTTTGGACAAATTTACAGGCAGGGTGACGCAAGGAGAGTAGGTGCACCAGGAAAGCTGTCAGATTCATACAAAGGAAGAGCTGTGCTTTATGGAAGGGCAGGGAGAATGGAAGAAGCTCTCTAGTCCAGCAAGCGGCTGACTTTTTTGTATCCCTTTTGTATATAAGCAATATCATTCTAACAGTTTGTTCTGGAATACTTTCAAGTAAAACAAGACCCAGGAAGTAGCTGTCCTTTCTGTAGTAAGAAATATGAGTATTTTGAGCCAACATTGGAGAAAAAAAAAAAGGCAACAAAAAAAGATTGTTGTTACTAAGCAGAGAAAGCATGTAATATATATAGTCCACCTAAAGCATATGTAAAAGAATAGCACCTTAGTAAGATCTGATCCTTGCAAATTTGACTATTAATCTAGCTCCTGAAGAATTAGCATACTCAAAACACTTCCCACAATTCCTTCTTAAAATGCATTTCAAACTTTTTAGGCCTTTTAGAATGCTGATTGGGAAGTTTAGACATTAAGTTACAAAATGTGAATGTTTCCAGAGCTCCAGAGTACAAAGTTCTTTCCCTTACAAATAAAAGTATTTTCAGGAATGGCCTCCAAGGTAAGTAAACTGATGATTCTTTGTCTTTCCAGTCAAGTTTGGGGAGTTTTGAGCTTCAAGTCTAAATGAAGTCAAGGAGTTTATTTTATTTATTATTTTTTTATCTTTGATTAAAAAAATAAATTAGCAGAGTGATAAAGACAGTCACCTTTAAAGTGGTTTCTTCACAAATTAAGATATTTCTTGATGCTTTGTTCTGACGCTTTAGAGGGAAAAAAATCTGTGTAAATGACACCAAAGACTCAAAGGAGCAAGTCTCAATTTGTTCCTCTGAACAAAAATTCTTTGGCATCATACACAGAAACACCAGCACCAGAGTTTAGGGATGAAAGAAAAGCTCTCTCTACTACAAAGATAGTGCCTTTTTATTTCTAGAAAAGGAGTTTTACAGAACCAGTAAAAGTAGTTTTCCCCTGAATCTTCCAACAGAAGATTCAGACAATGCTCAGAAAGAGACAATCAAAGCAGATGAACTTCTATCATTAAATTCTTCTCAGAGAAAATATTTGGACTACTATCAAATTCTTACCTAGACCACAGAAGCAGGACAGATAACGTTCATGTCTGTGTTTCATCCTCCTTTTCTTTGCTTAAAAGGGTTTTGATTAGTAGGCATAAGGAATAAGTGCCAGCCCTCATTTCCTGGAGAAAAATATGCTCTTTGTCACATGTGGGCAGAGACTAACAGCTGCAATCTACCTATTCATTTCTGCAGGTGACATCACTCTAAAACGGTTGGTTCTTCCAATACAGAAAGCCACAAGGGACTGATCACTTGGGGCAATAGTCTCTTTATCTCATAGCCAGACATAGTTTTGATCAAAGCTTTATTTTGTACGAAAAAGAAAAGACCAAGTTCTCAAAATGAGAAAGTTTCACCCTAATTCCTCTTCTGATTTCATTTTAAAATGGACTGGAATTTTCAATGCTTCTTTGTTGCTGTTCCATGATTACTATTTGCCTACATCACCATCTTGTATTTACTACTATGTGAAAATAGTTTACTTCATAAACCACAAAAGCCCTTTGATATTCCTTTCAGTACAGCATTAATAATGTAATCTGATGCCTTGGGCATTATGCTACATAGTTTATCAACAGTACATTAACCACTCAGTACTTTCTGCACAGTGTTGCTATCTTATATAACATCAGTTCCTGCCTAGATCATATCTATTTTGACTGAAAAAAAGAAAGTACCAGCTTGCCACTACCTGATGGTGATTAACTGTGGTCTCATCCCAGAGACATCAGAATATGATTCTTGAGACACTATAGACATTCCCACATACCATCTGAAAATGCAATTTCAGATTTACAGGAAAGGCTGCAATTCTTCAACAGACTCATATGCAGAGTTCTTACTGCAACATCTTTTTTCTGACCTTGCAAAATCCATTGTTCTCAGAATGACAGAATGGTTTAGATTGGAAGGTACTTCTGGGGTGGTCTTGTCCATCCCCCTCTGATCAAGTAGGGCCAATTGACTCACTTGTATTCAGCAAGAAGCATATGAATACCACACAAGAAAATCCAACCCATTGCTACAACTCACCAGTTTTGTAACCAGTCTGACAAAGAAGGGAGATAGGCAGTGGCAACACTCATCCTTGCCTCACTGCAGGCTGCAAGGGGCAGTCTGCCTACCCAACACACTCCATTCCAGATCAAACTTCACACTGCCTGGATCATGACTTGAGCATCCTTCATATTCATTGCACTCAAACAATCCTCTTTTTTTCTTCCAGCTTATCCCTCATAGTTTTCATGCCTGTAACATACCTACTTTACTGTTATCCTCAAATTCATCCATTCTTCTTTGCTGTAGCAAGCACAGAAGATTTTGGAAAACCAGATCATTCATTCTAGCTTTGGCTTAAACTTTGCTTTTGTATAGCCCAGGCTTCACTGCCTTATTTCAGCAGTTGATGTCTTGAATGTACATTACTTGCACATGAGATCTCAGGAGATTTGTTTCATTTGATAATAAGCTGACTATCAAGAGAGCTTGCCCAGCCTGACCACCAAACACACAAGCTGCACGTGACAAATTTTTGTGAGTTTTTACTTATGTTAAAAGGCAATGCAAACACTTGAAATGACAGCTTCTTTAAAACAGATATTAGAGCAGTTTCACAGCCAAACAACAAAGCCTCATGCAACAGAAATCTCACCTACAGAAAATAACTTGATGAATTTTCTGAAGAGTCTCAGGCTGAATGATATCAGAAAGCCCAGTAAATCCTTTTTTAGCTTTTTTTTAAATGGAAATTTAAATAAAATCACAAGAGTATCCAAAAGTTAACCCTAAGAAATGAGAGAACTGAAATCACAAAAATTATGCTAATATTGTTTCTGTAAAATCCAAGACACAGAAATGCACCCCATAGCTGCTCTTCACACAAAAGTATGAGGAAAAAATGTATTTTGGCCAAAGTAAGTGAAAACTGAGCAGCATGTTCAGATTTTAATGGTAGTCAAGAGAGTTCAAGAAGCATCTGGGCAATTCTCACAGGCACATAGTGTGATCCTGGGGTTGTGCTATGCAGAGCTCAGAGTTGTGGGTCTCTTCAAACCCTGGATATCCTATGACTGATTACAGAGAAGTAATTTTGTAAAACACAGACATCTAAAGCATGAGGTCTGAGACTGGGACATGGTTGTCGAAACATTTCTTAAATTCTGTCAAGCTTGGTGTCATGACCACTTGTCTGGGAACCTCCTCCAGCGTCCAGCCACCCTCTGGGTGAAAAACCTTTTCCTCATGTATAACCTAAACCTCCCCTGACACAACTTTAGGCCATTCCCTCAGGCCCTATCACCACAGAGCAGAGCTCAGTGCCTGCCCCTCCTTTTCCCCTCAGGAGGAAGCTGTAGCTGCACTGAGGCCTCCCCTCAGCCACCTCCAGGCTGAGCAGACCAAGTGACCTCAGCCACCCCTCATGCAGCTTCCCTTCAAGGCCCTTCACCATCCTCATGGCCCTCCTGTGGACACTCCCTGATAGTTCACCATCTTCCTTATATTGCAGTGCCCAGATCTGCCCCCAGCACTGGAGGTGAGGCCACCCCAGCCCAGGGCAGAGAGGGACAATCCCTCCCTTGCTGGCTGTGATGCTGTGCCTGATGCATCCCAGGACACGCTTGGCCCTCCTGGCTGCCAGGGCACTGCTGGCTCAGGTTCAACTTGCCATACTTTGTAATGAATAAAAACATTTCCAGGTTAATTTCACAACTTAGGAAATGAGACAATAAAATTTAAACAAAAATCTGCTGAAATACTACTAATTTTAAATATTTTGTCTTCCTATCAAATCAGATCTTTAGGTTTGGTTTCAAGATATTTTAATCACAAGAAGTCTTATCTAAAGTTCTAGATGCTTAATACTCCCAAATACAATTTATAAGTCTGTAATTAAGTATCATGGGCTTAAAAGCTTAAATGAGAAGAAAAAGACAACTATTTTTTTAATTCTATAACTGCCCAAGCAGAGCAAGGCAGCATTTTAGGGGGGAAAATCAGCCATTTAAAGCTACAAACATAAGATGTTGTTGACTGGCCTGCAACTGTGTTCTTAAATAGATTCCCGTTGGTGCAGCTGGTTGAAAGAACCAGGTATCAAAAATATCAGATGTCACAAATGGGCACATGAACTTTTATTTATGCACAAAAGGATCCCAGCTGCTAAGTATTAATACCACAGATGGGGATTTTCATTACATCACTCTTTTCACAGAGGATGAACACATTCTGTGTTTATATAACTGCATAGCAAGAAATAGATTATTGGTTTTGCTTGTTGCCAGAGAATCTAAAACTTCTACAGTGAATAATTATAATCACATAAATAGCTGTCCCATCCAACATATTCTCATTTTCATAATGCCACTGAAGACAATACTGAGCAGCACCAGCAAGGATTCAATCTTAGAGGCAGAATCAAACTCTACTACTTCAAGTTTTGACACAAATGAATAACATACCTTGAAAGCTGCATATAAAAGTTGTGTCTCTTTCAAATCTTAGTGATTAGGCTTGAAATGGCTGATTTAAGTTCAAGGCAAGCAGGTAGATAGGCAGCTCATAACCATAGCAGCTAGATTTGTGTTCACACTTCTTCCCATTTATCAAAGTCACTCTCAATTATCTTTGAAAGGTCATGGAAACTTGGGGAATGCTCCTGAGGGCTGAAAGAAAGCAACCATCACTGCTCTATTCAAGAAAGGCAAGCACCAGGATGGAAGGAGCTATAGACTGGCCAGACACACCTCAGTGTCCAGAAAGGTGAATAGAGCAAGTAATCCTATAAACAATTTTGAAATATGCTATGAACAAGAAGAAAATCAAGACAAGTCATCATGGATTTAGAGACTACACAGCCCTTAGTGAGCCTGCATCTGGAGGCCTGGGTCCAGCTCTGGGCTCCCTGGTACAAGGGAGAGATGGGAGTCAGTCCAGGAAAGTGTCATGAAGGTGGTTAAAGGACATGGAGGATCTGACATGCAAGAAGAGAACCCAAGATTGTTTAGCCTGGAGAGCAGGGGTAGGGAGTAAGACTCAGGGGTAATCTCATCAATGCATATAAATATCTGAAATGAGACAATAAAGACAGTCAGATCCTGCTCTGTGGGGCCCAGTAACAGGACAGGAGGCAATGGGCACTAATGGAAATCCACAAAATTAAGCTTAAATATAGCGGCATCTTTATTACTGCAAGGGTTGATGACTGAAACAGGTTATCTAGAGAGGGTGTAGAGGCTCCAGTCTTCAATATAATCAAAACCAAACTGGAGAAGGCTCCCAGGAACCTACTCTAATTGAAGCATTAATGTCGAACTAGATGTTTTTCTTCTATCCCCAAGAATTCTTTACCAGGATATAAAAGAAAATGAATGTTTCAGTATTTCTAGGTACCCTTTCTGGTCATAGTAATGAAGCACTAAAGTTTGTGCATAGCTGTCAGCTCTGTGATCTATATACACCTTACATCATGAGGTCTGCTTTCCACATTTGTTTAATAACAGAGCTGCACAGATTATTACTTGGCTCAGAAAGATAAAGCCATGAGTAGAAAACAGGCAAACTCATGCAAAAGGAAAAATATGAAGGCCACTGACAAAATTTCTTTCCCTAATCCCCATCACTGCATGGCTATGCCTCCCACTCATCTGAGATAAAAGGTCACAGAGAAAAATCTCTGAATTTTACTAGAAAGTACAGCCCTTACCCAGAACACCCAATTCCACACAACAAGGATCTAGCTGTGCCCCTTTTTCTGTAATAAAAGGTATTCCAGGTGTGCTAGGGCACAAAAGTGAAGCTCTGGAATAGAGCTTCCTATCCTGGAAGTGTCTCTAACCATTTTATTCTTCTCCACATAGCAGCTGCTTTTCAGAAAGCAATAAAATCTCATGTCATTTCACCTTTTCTCTAATACATACCACTCAAAGGAAAAAAATTCCTCATTATTTCTCTCAAAACATTACAGAAGCACAGAACAGAACTAAATAAAGCAGAGACCAACTACCCGTGTGCAATGGTTATTTTCCTTCACAAATCTCTCCATAGCCCATCTGTTTCAGGGGACAGAAGGGGTGCAACATCCCTCCTCCTCAGAAGTCATTGCATAATGTAAAACAAATGGAATGGAATAACTGGGTTTTGGTACCATTCATTGACTGCAGACAAGTGAATTCACCACACATCTTATGCAGCTACTAAGGAAAATTATTTACTGCCAGGGCAGTGTCTCTAAAAGTCTGACACTTCTCTCAACTCCAGTCTTCACAGCCTGGATTTATTAACTTGCAGAAGATTGTTTAAAACTGAGCTCTTCTGCAGGATAAGAGCAATAGGACTCTCATTTATGTGATTTAATTAAGCTCGATGGAAGATCCTGATTAGAATATGTGTGGGCAGTGGTTTCTTCCCTTTTTAAAATGTTATTAGAGGGAATCCAGTAAGTGTTTCATTATTGTTAAGTGCAATCAGAGAAGTTGTTTTCTACCAATTAAATGCTGCTAAATAAATAGTTAAACGCAGTTGGCAGTACAATGCTTTGTAGCTGGTGGATTTCTTCTCAGAAACTTCACAGTAGATATGTTCCTCTATGCACACATATGAAACAAGAAAAATTTGAGGAAAGCACCTTAAAAGCCAGAATGGTACAGCCATTCATTGTCCAGATAATACTAATAAGGTAAGAATAACAGCTTTTTATGTAGTGGAAAACAGGATAAATGGCCTTGCATCTTTCTCCTGCACACTTAGCCTGAGCTGCTGCATGACAGCTTACATGCAGCCTGTGAAAGCCCCACTGAAGGGGGCTTCAGTGCCCATATAGAAATGTATCAGGACTCTGTATTGCAAGAACATCTTAGTTCAACATCTTTTTAAAATGGAAGCCTGAAACACAGACCTGTACAATAAATTTTTACCACTTGTCTCATGGATAAAAACCAGAAGAGCTGGGGTTAGGTAACCTTCCCCTAAGCATCACTTCTCACACTAAGCCTCGTGCAGCCCCACAGCTCTGGAAACAGCTGGGAAAAGACTCACTGAGAGCTATTCTGCAGGCACTATTCCCATGGCAAAGGGCTGTACCTGCTTAGAAGAACCTTAATTGCAGAGGTGAATTTAGGATGACAAAACCACACTTGTATAAAAAGGGAAAGTTACAACTTCTAAGTACATAGCAGAGAGAAGAGATAGAAATTTATCTTCCTAAAGTCCCCAATAGCTAGGTAAGTGTTTGTGATGGGTTTTGTGTGCTGTAGCAAAACAAGCACATTCAGGGCACTTCCATTCCTATTCGGCATCATTGTGTTTATTAAAAAATTGAAAAATAACTTAAATTGGAGGTGAGTCTTGTTGCACACAGAAAACCTTTAAAACAAACAGCAGTCAGAGCATAAACAGGATGTGGATTTTACTCTTGACACATGCCCATCCCTTTTCACCAGCAGAACATCTGTGAAGCATTTCAGATGTGCATGTTACATTGTACTACACCTAAAATGAGAGGTGAAGGAAACGAGAGAATTGATTGAGTTGCAACTCTGCCTTTTTTCCTTTTCCAAAATCCCTTTTGTTTTATTACCCCTGTATGCTTTGCCTGGCAACCTCAAAGCACACTTGTTTCCCACTAATACTTGTGATTTTTTTTTTTTCTTCTTGTTTACCTCACAGTTTGGTGTGGTTTCTTGCATAAGCACAGCATTCCAAGAACAGAGTTATATTTAACACTCCTCTCATTTCATTGTTTGTATGTCAAGTCTAACAATGGAAAACCACATTAAACACAGACATATTTGCTCTTTAAAGGCATTTTCAGCCAAGGCTTACAAGATGGAGACAATTGTCTCCTCAATAATATAAGAATGTGTAATCTTTGCCAGGCAGCATGGTACTTTGACACTCATCACTTATTTTCAGTAACTCAGATAAGCAGATCTCACCTTATCGAAAAAGGTCTCAGATCCCCTTTTCTTCATCTACAAATAAAGTGGGGCCCTTTCTGCCATGCTGTGCTTTCATAAATTAAGGAAATAAGCAGTCTCAAAGGTTTCTCTCAGAGGATATAACTTCATGTTCTGCATTCATTTACAAGTAGCATTACTCCTCCATGCTTACCCTTACAGGTACACAATAAGAACTCCCAGTTTGAGGCATTTTTCTCCCTGCCATTTTAGATTGTTGTCTACAGAAATTTTAACATTGAGATAAAAGTAAGAATCTCCTCGGAGTCTCATGAAGCATCAGGAAATGAAATACAGGGGAAACCAAAAGGGGAGAAGCACACACAAATATCCCTGCACAGTTATCAGAAGACAGAAGTATTTACGAGTATTTATGTTTATTTATTTATGAGTATTTGGGATACTCATAAATAGTGCAGATGACATTGCAGCTCAGAGATAGGAAAGTCAGTTGTGGTTGTAAGCCTCTGAAAGACTGGGTATCAGTGCTCTGCCCTGCCAGTTTCAACTCACAAACCAGCACTGAAAAGTTACTGATGTGGAAGCTGTCACAGACACGTGATCGACTTACTATTGAGCAACTGGACAATTAAAAATAAAACAAATCCATAATCCACAATGCAACATCTCTTTTTTTAACTCGAAGTCTTGATTTTTTGTGCTAACTGAGAAACTGTCCACCTTGTGTGGAGTCAGCAACCCACAGAACAGGTAACCTGATGTGAGTGGGTCTGTGCAGTGCTGCTCAGATTCCTTGGCTGCAGGACAAACTCACTCAGCTGACAGAAACAGAGGAGCCTGCAGGGAGCTCTCACTTGGTACCACCAATTATCCTGCCTGGGAGGTCTTGCCTTATCTGCAAGTGGCAAGAAGTTCTCATGATAACATCCCTTAGGAATACAGCTGTTTTCTTTTACAGAAATTATGTATTATCTTGAAGGACCAAAAGAGATTCTCTTCATAGACAGGGTGCAATGCACCAGGGGAAAAGGCATCTGGACTCCAGCTGATGCTGCACAGATGTGGAACACTCAGTATCTGAAAGCATGCAAGATTTATTTGTTATCTATATTCACATTCTTGTTCTGTCTCATTAAAGAAGTTAAGACTTTTTTTGTGGAGACATTGATATTGAGATCCAGAAAGAAACCTGCACTGTCTCTTTCACCTCAATGCCCCTAAACTCCCCAAGCCAATGCAGAACAGATTTGGAGGCCTGTAGGTCCAACCAACAGGTGAATACTTGAATTTACACCTTCTAAGGGGACAGTCACTCTAAATACCTTGTCAGATATGGAATATCGTCTTTAATCCCAGTTTGCAATTTGTGAAAGACCTCAATGACAATTCCTGGATTTTGATGTAACAGCTAAGCCTGAAAAAAACTCGGAGACAGAATAGAGGTTAGAGGAGCAGCAATGTGAGGGCAGCACCAGGAACAGGTAAACAGGTCAAACAGGTCATTAGTAGAAGAGAGGTGGCTGCATAGACATCAAGAGAAGGTTGCATCACTTGAAAAGAAAAGTCTGCTTTGAGAAGTAAGAAAGGTACTACAGTACAATCAGTCTTGATTACGCTGAAGGATTGAAGAATTCCTATCACTGTAAAAGAACTTCCTTTCTGGAGAGTTAGTTTTCAGGAGCTCAGAGCATGAGTACATGCCATAAAGGTAATCAATACAGTTTAAGAATTTAAGAATCTGACAGAACTCCTTAATGTACAACAAGCTCTGTTCATAAAGCTGTTGAGCCCCTCTGCATTTTCATTGGGCTTCATTTGAACAGTGCTAAAATTATAAAAATTTAAAAAAATTTAAAAATCAGTGTTTCAAGTACAATGAATACTATTATGAAGTGAGAATAATATAAAACCTACATTACAGTAGGTTTCTCACAGTGCATCAGCTTATTCTCAGTAGGACTATAGAACTACTAAACTGGATCATATCCATGGCCTGCTCCAGTACTGCCCTCCAGCTATGACCAGGACCAGACATTTGAGAGGAAGATGTAATCAGCTCTGCAGGACACAATATTGTAAGACCATCCTCCAAACCAAGTTTCTTCCTGACTCTATGCTATTACCTACAGCCTGGCCTACACTCCTAACCTATTACTATTGTTAGGGATACTGTTTGTCTACAGTAGGGGCTGAAGATGCAACACAAAGCACATCCAGAAGAGCTGCCCCAGTGGAACAGTTCCTTGGGATAAGAGCAGCCCAACAGAGGCTTGCCATAAACAAGTACTGCTGCCAACTGCAACCCAGGGCCTGAGCACAACTCATTTAGCACTTTCCATTTTACAGCAAGAATTGTTCATCAGAGCCTGAGTCCAAACCCTACAGTCTAAAACACTACCATGCTAAGCATTGTTTCACAGCGTGACATCTGAACTTCTCTTCCAAGATATTTCTCGCTCAATGTTCCATGACCAAGGATTTCTCCACAGGAGCCTTCTTCACAAGGTCAGAAAAATATTCAAGTCAAGATTTTTGTAGACATTACTTTCTTCTCCTTTCATAGATGTGATTTTTTTTTTTTAAGAGAGACAAAAGAAATCTTGGCTTTCATACTATTGCAGCTAGGTTGCTGACGTACACATGCTTTTTCTGGTCATGCCTCTAGCTCAACTGAGCTCTTCCAGCAGGTGAATATGTTGAATTAGTTGCTTTATCCCAAATTCAACTATACTGGCTAATTGAGTTCACCAGCTTTCATTAATAGTTCCTTTTCTGTGGTGGATTCACAGATTGCTGTGAAGTTTTTGTCCTCAATGTCTTACTGTGGCATTAGCCAAAATATAATCACAAGTTTCCTATTATATGCACAAAATATCTGTATATTGCAAACATGAATAAGTGAACCAGGTTCAGTGAGATAGAAAAAGATCAGTCATTTGCTATCCCATTTCCTTTCCCTTTTTCTTTCTTTAAAGAGAGGCTAAGCCAAGGCAGAGTAATTGCTCCCTGCTTGTCTCACAAACTGTGCTACAAAAATGTATACACTTATAAAATATCGTTTATTCTAGTCCAATTTAAAATCACCACACTGTGAACAATTACTATTTGAATAAAATGTGACCCAAATAGCTAACATTAAAATACCAAATGGGACAGGAATAATCTTGCAAAAGAAAAATTAATCCACTGTATGAACACAAACACTACCATTTCCAAGTGAAAGATTTACTGTGAGTGGAGTAAGGAAGGGCAAAGGGCAGTATTGAGACTAGGAAGTAATATAATTGCATTCTATTTCTAGATCTGCTGATGATTTCTAGAATGTATTTGGATAAGTCCAAGTGCAGAGCTTTTTAGCTGACATAGCAACCCCTCTCCTTCTTCCTTCTCTGTCTCACACTTATCTGGAACCATGTTCATGACTAGAGCACTCTGAATTTCCCACTGCCTGGCATCTCTAGGACTCACAGAGATCTGAAAAACATTATAACCATTTTGATGAAAAATTAGGAATCAGATTTACACTTCACTTCCTTCATACAGATTTGAAACAAATGTCAAGCTTCTCACTTTCAAGATATGACATGCCTCATGGCACAGAATGAATAGTGAGAATAATAGGTCTTGGTAAGCTGTTTTGCCATGAGAAATGAACAATAGTTAACACTGCAAACACAGTTTAAAAAATAGTTTTTAAAAAGAGTCTTTATGTATTAAAGTTCTTTAAAGTTTTGGAGCTGTAAAGCTATATGGATCTTTGCTGCAGTGCACACTGTCCAGTCTTATTTTCTTTGCATAAAAACACAGGGGAAAAAAGCTCCTTTATTTATGATCCTCCTCTAGACAGGCTTTGCAAATGAATTTCACTCTCCATCTGA
This sequence comes from Phainopepla nitens, assembly GCA_013400175.1. Classification (NCBI taxonomy): domain Eukaryota; kingdom Metazoa; phylum Chordata; class Aves; order Passeriformes; family Bombycillidae; genus Phainopepla; species Phainopepla nitens. The sequence continues at coordinate 44,991 of VXBQ01014505.1, forward strand.
TGGAAAGATGACAGAAAGAGGACTCATTTTCTCAACAGGAAAATTTCTGCATTTACAGGCAGTTCACTACCACAGTCATCAGCTTCCCCTCAGCTCTGTATGCAGAATGGTTCTAATTCCTACAGGTGATTTGTGCACCTTGAGCTCAGACACATCTTCCCTGGTTTATGTCAGACAATCAAGGTGACAGCAACAGCACCCTCACCCATTCCACATTCTAAGTAAGTATCTACATAGCATTGCCAATATGGTAAAGCAACTTTTCTTGCCTAAGATCCTCCTTCCTGGCTGACTCTGTTTGGTTATTCTCGTGATCGCCGCTCTCCTCATTACTTAAGTCCATCAGAGTCTTTCACTCACATCAAGTTTCAGTCACTTAAAAGATCATCAATAACACTGTGCTAAAAAGGTCATTTATTTTCTTCTGAGAAGTGTTTTATATATAAAATAATTGCTATATTATTTCTAGAAAACATCTTGTAGATAAAAGGAAGTTTTGTACCCAACTATAAGTTTCAAACTGTACTTTGAGAGAATAAAGCTTGTGATTTGTTTTACTGAAAAAATGAAATTTGAAGCACTTTCGAATATGCCATTTAGACAATTGTTATATATTCTGAAACATTCAGCATTCAGATCAGAACACCTAGTTTCTTAATACATGCATAAATACAAAATGCACTCATTTCTGTTGCTTCCAAGTAATAAAATGGTTTATAGAAACAATGAAAGGCAAATGAAGCTTTTTTAAAAACCTTCTATTTCTTTGATATAGCTAAAAAATGAATTTAAGGAATAATGCTTATTCTGTAACAAAAACTGTGTTTAGTATTAAAAAAAGAAAATAATGAGAACAAACTACCATAGAGTAAGCAATTTGTTCAAATTGCTAGTTTATAAACCTAATTAACCAGAAGAGAAATAATTGGTAACCTTTGCATTCTCTTCAAAGTTGCAGTGCTTTGCATGACAGCTATATTTAAATGCTTTCAGCTTTTGGTGTTTAAAATAACCATTAAAACAAAATAAACATTTACCAGCCCAGTTTAGATATTAAAAAAAATCCATTCTAACAAATTATATCTTTTAATATAAGCAAAAAAATCAAGGTATGTTCCAAATTATTCAAATCAAAACACTGTAAACTTCATCTAATTAATCCATCAAGTGAAATCCTATTATTTGCCCTGTTTGTCAATATAAGTTCAGTAACAGAAGTGGAATGCAATTTTTTTAAATTTTTACTTTTAAGGCTTCCAGAGGACATGCTATCCTTAAATAATGTGGAGAACTAAAAAGCTACTCAGAGTGCGTGAGGACCAGCCACTCACTGTTTATATGCAAAGAGCATTGCCTTGACCTTCCTATAAAGCTTCTCATACCAAAAAAAATCTGTCAAAATAAATACAAAAACTCAACATGTGATTTTTTTAATGTCTTCCATCATGTTTTACTACTAAATGAGAAATATCATCCAATGCCAGAGTTAGCTTTATGATACACAATAATCCTGTATTAAGCTACTCCTGGCATTTAGGAAATGACATTTCAGAGATACATTGGTAGATGGTGCTAACTACAGACAAAGCAACTGAAATTTTTCAGGAAACCATTCAGTCTATCACAAAAAGAGGCCCTAGTTAAAATGCTTTGATGGCTCCCAGGTACTCTAAAAACCCATGGTGCTCATTTGCCATATGGAGTTATACCATTGTAAAAAGAGCTTATGGGGACGCTGCACACACTTGTGTGAAGCTGTCTGATGGACTGCAATGCTTTCCACTATCCCCTGAGTAGTTGCTAAGTGCTTGCTTCCATACACATAGCCAACCTACTCAGCCTTCATCCAGTGCCAAAGCATGTTACACCCTGGGGACTCACAGCACTGCACATTCCTCTGCCTCCTCGGATGAAAACACTGAAAAAGCACTGGAAAAAGAGTGGTTTGACCTTTCAACCTTTCCAGCCTGCAAAAGAGCCAAGCACGTAAGATCTACTCTTACTCTTACTGAGCACAGAAAAGGAGAACAGCATCTCAACAATTATTCTACATCTGTCTGTCCACAATGCTGAAGTTCATTTTCTCCACCACTTTGAGAATCACAGAGTGATAAACACTGATGAATCCTGCAAATTCAAACAATACAAGGAAAGGATGCAAGATGTCTTCATTTGAAGTGGCCTCACAACAAGCACTGGTTGCATTCAAAGTGGAGTTGTCAACGATTCGCTGTTCCAGTGGGGACCAGTGACAAATGGCATCCTTCCAGAGTCCATATTGGGACCAGTAACAATGACATCAATGTTTAACAACATTGTCAGGAACACAGACAGTGGGACTGAGTGCATCCTCAGCCAGTCTGCAAGACAGCACCAAGAGGAGTGATGCAGGGAAGTGGTGCAGTGGCAAGGGATGTCATCCAGATGATCCTAAGACAAACCTCAGGAGGGGGCCCATGGGAACCTCAATAAGGTCAACAGAGTGGAGTACAAGGTTCTGCATCTGGGTCAGGGCAATTCCAGACATGGAATCAGGCTGAAACACAAAGGGCTTGAGAACAGCCATGAGGAAAAAGGCTTGAGGGTTCTGGTAGATGAAAAACTGAATATGATTTGGCAGTGTGTGCTCACAGCACAGAAAGCCAAACATGTCCTGGGCTGCATCCAAACCAGCGTGACCCACAGGAGATTCTGCCCCTCTACTCTGCTCTGGTGTGACAGCATCTGCAGTGCTGCATCAGCTCTGGAGTCCCCAGCAGAGCAAAGCCATGTGTCATGGCTGCCCACAACCATAAGTTACATATGCCACAGTCAAGACAGACACAATACTTCTTGGAGAACTAAAATTTGCTCAAGGAGCTTCATTCAGTCTTCTGTTTTCTTCTACCAGCAGCACCACACAGCCTTCAGAGGCCTAAACTTTACCTAATTTACCCCTGCCTGTTCCTCATTCAACATCTTACCTTTTCTGTTCCTCTCCCAGCNTTCTGTTCCTCTCCCAGCCACCTTGCCCTGTCTCCTCTCAGCACAGCCAGCCGACTCCGAGACTCTGGCACATCTTCACAGCTCAGCAAGCAGATGCCCACTGACTCAGGGTCAGCCAACCCCCTCTTTATTAGGGCTTGTCTTTATTGGCTACACCTGTGGCCTATCAAGGGTTAGACTGCTTCTGGTCCTCTGTAATTAGTGCTGCTGCCCACAGCCATGGACCCGTTAGAACAGGCGCAGAGGAGGCCACCAAGCTGATCAGAAGGCTGGAGCACCTCTCCTGTGCAAACACACTGAGAGCTGGCTGCTCACCCTGGAGAAGAGAAGGCTCCAAGGGGATTGCTATAAAGCAGCCTTCCAGTACATAAAGGGAGCCTAGAAGAGAGGCAGAGAAAGAACTTTTCATGGGCAGGTAATGATAGAATTGAGGGTAATGGCTTTAAACTGAAAAAGATAGATTTAGATTAGATGCAAGGAAGAAATTCTTCCCAATGAGAGTGGTGAAGCACTAGAATAGGCTGCCTGGGGAAGTTATCCATGTCCCATCCCTGAAATTTTTTTTTAAGACCAGGTTGGATGGGGCCCTGAGAAACCTGGTTTAGTGGAAGGTGTCCCAACCCATGGCAGGGAGCATTTGGAACTCAATGATCTTTAAGGTTTCTTTCAACCCAAACCATTCTATTCTATTTTACAAGCTGATAAATGTTTCTGAAACATTTCCTGTATTTTCAGCTATGATTGCCCTAAATCCTCCACGAATATTTTTCCCTGAGCATCACACAATAGGCCAGATATTCAGAAATGAAATGTATATGTCTCTGATTCAAATCAGTCATAGGTCTTACCCACTGAGCAGGAAAAAAGCTAATCTATTACTTTGCAGATTGTCAGGCCATAGAAGAACACAAACAAAGCAAAAAATATGTTGTCCAATTGCTAATGGGAGGAGAGAGACTATTTTTTTTCTTTCTGCTGTATTTACAAGGTAAAATACCACTGTAAATGCAAGTGTTTTGGCTCTGTTGACATCATTAATAACTGCAACATAAATGAGACCAGCACAAGGATAGTTAATAGCTTTCTTTTTAGCTATTAAAACCACACCAGAGTGTATTTTGAGGACACAGCTGAAATTAACAGAAACAAGGCAGAATAGGGTAATCTGAAATGGCAGTTTTCCAGACAACTACCTTTTTGCCAGTTCTTCTTTAAGCAGGAAGCCCAAGAAAAATGCAAGTAGCAAAAAAAAGTTTCTAAGTCAACATATACAGAACAATTTTTAATACTTTAGGTGTCCCTGATAGGGAAAGAAGAAAACACTGATTTTTAAAAAAAGAAAATTGTACTCTAATAATTATTTCCAGGTCTAGTCAACAATGGTTTCTAGAGATTTTAATACAAACATATTTTCACTTGGTTTATATTAGACATTCTGTTCAAAATCTATACTTAGATATCCTCAAATACCATGATAATATGTACCATAAATACAGGAAAAACAGATTGGCAGATGTGATTTTAATTACTGAGTCGCTTCAGAATTCCACTAGCAAAAACTGCAGCTCACAGGCAGTAGAATAACTCAGGATCTTCTCAAAAGAGTCTCTACCTTAGCATGACAACAATGAGTAAATTAATATTATAAAAATCTTCCACAATTTTGCTACAGTCATTTGTAAGCTGATCTGTAATTGGAGTTAGCCTAAAAAATAGGGATCATTATCTCAACAGCTTGCGAACTATTTCTCTAAAAGAACAAGTCCGAAAAGGTAAAGAGCTTTCCTCCGACAAGTACAGCAAGGAAATTTTCATATTCCTGTCTCATAAAGAAATTGGGACCAAAAAAAAAATTAGGCTGGATAAGTTACAGACGCTCCCTAAGGGATGGAGGAATTTCCTTCTCTAAGGACAGTGGAATACCAGTTTTGTCATCCAGTAATTGCAACAAATATGGATTTAGAACATATTCCTTTTTTTTTTCCAATTAGTCATGGTCCACTAAACACATCACTCACTGGTTCTGTATGCTCTGCTGCAGAATCTCCTCCCTATTAACTCAGACCTAATGGCACACATGGCACCTGAGTGCGTCCAATAAGTCCCAGAGAGCTAATACAAGCTTTATGGAAGGACATCCTGTCCAAGAGAAAACATTATGTTCTTTCAAGCCAAAAGCTCCACCTTACTCCCTTCTGTGAGTGGTCTCTCTCCTTACTTCAGAATTTTCAGCTCTTCAGAGCTTATGTCTTCTCATATTCATGTAATACAGATACAGATATTTCTTTCAATGTGAGAAAGTAACAGTACCTGAGCAAAAGAGTCCAGCTACCAATGCCATACACATATTTATTATTATTTATTTATTTTTTAATAAAATCAAAACTTGATAGCAAAGTATTTTCCACCCAGTTCTTTCCCTTCTTTCAGATTAATCATGCTACCTTTGAGCAAACCATTTATGTCAGTACCTCGAAACATCAATTCTGTCCCAGTCACTCATCGTCATTCTGCTGTCTCAACGCTGTGAGAAAACAGCCTCAGTGAGCAGAAAGCCACCTTCCTGCATAGGGGCTGTTACGTTATATATTAATTGTCCAAGAAGGGAAAGGAAGAGGCCTCAGGAAAAAGGTATACTTCCCTTTTCAATCCACAACACACTGGCTTTCTAACACACGTGTGTCTGTTTTCAGGCAGGACACAGCATTGGGTTATGCATAGGAAGTGTTAATCTATATAAAGGATAATGTTGATTTATTTGTCTTCCACCATGGATCCACAGCCACATTTAAGAAACATGATTCAGGCTGTCACCTGAAAATAAATAGAAAATAAATGGGTAGATTGCGTTCTCCGGTGTCTTTTCTTTGTATCTCCTTTTAATGTGCCTTATTAAATGAAAGTCTGGAGAGGTTTAACGAGAACCACTTCTTTTTGTTAAGTAGTTCTTGAGAGAACTATTGTCACCAGCTGCTTCCGATGCAGTGGCAGCAGACCCCCATGGGCACTCTGTCCCTGTGGGGATACTCATCCTGTCTCCATGTTTCTGTCTGGGAGGAAAGAGGGGCACTCATCCTTCGCCTTCCTGGCTGACCTCAGAACAAAGAGCTCTGAGCAGAAGGAAGTGTAGATAAAACTCACCCACATCACCTAACGCTCACTCCTAATGCACAACTAACCTCGCCCCTGCACTATTCCTTCAAAGCAACAGCGAACAGATAAATGCTTATACTTGGAAATATTGTTCTGAGTCAGAGGGGAACAGAGGCAGATGTAAAACCTGCAACTCAGTTCTGCTCATAACAGATTAAAATTTATATCACACCCGATTGTCAAAAGTTTGTTTATTTAAGTTTAGATCTCAAGTTGAACTTTACCACTGCAATATTTTCCCTCACATGCGTGGCAGTGGTGAAATCTATGAATAAGTGACAGTAGTCTCTGGGATTCTATAAAGGCAATGCTATTCACTGTGGCCTAGAACAACTGTTTGGATAGGTATTTAGCTAAATTATCTGGATTTTGATTTATTAAATTCTGAACTTGAAATCAGAGGACAAATTTTAAAGTAATTCTTACACAATTTCAAAAAAAAAGGACAGAAAAAGAGAAAGTTCACAACAGTGATACACAGCCAACTAAAATTTTATATTCTTGTGTATTTGAGTGTGCAATACAAGATTTATTCTCCTGTGTATATAAATCTGTTTCACACATTCAAATAAATGCAGCTGTGTTTATTCCAGAGAGCAGAGTTCCAGATGTATACATACAGAACTCCAGATATACATATGAGCACCCTATTACATTACAATTTTCCATTACATTTTTCTAACACTTAGGGTTTTATGCCACAGAGCCCTCTGGAATATGCCCCAGTACTTTCAGCACTTGCCCAAACAATACAACCTGAAATCCTAAGGGCCACCCAAGTTTGAACGGCTGTGATACCACATCCATGTTTTGCCTGGAATTGAGAGGAGGCTTTCAGACTGCAAGAATATAAGGTACAGGTTCAGCACTTGAATAATACCATTCTTTCAGCAGTATGATACAACTGTGAAGTCTTAGACCTTACATAACTTCAAGCTATACTAAAAAAAGAGTAACTCCAGAAGAAATTCATATTTTTGCAAGCAGGCAATGTCTGCTTGCAGCCACATTACTGAAGGCATGCCAAAAAATCTGACAGTGATACACAAACAGGAAGGCACTGGACTGAAAATGTCTGCTGATTTTTAAACAAAAAAAAAATTATTCTCTAAGTCAAATTACATTAGGATGGATTTCAGAGCCTCACAGCATTAAGTAGCCGCTCTCATTAATAAAAATGCAAAAAGTATTAAGAGCACAAAGCAATAAGCTTGAAAACATAAACCACACCATTCACTGCATAGCCTGCTTTTTAGATACCATCAGCATTACTGTACTATTTAAGACACAGACTATAGAATTATTACTTCCAATACAAGCTGCTGTGTTCTATAAAGTGCACACAAGAACCTTAGACAATTTAGATTACAGTTCTATAGATTATTTCACATAATTTTTTGCTTAGCAGATTACACTCCCAATATGAAACACACAAAGGCAGTATACATCGTAAATAGTGTCATGAAGCACAACCTGAAAATCAAAGCCAGAAAAGAATGTAAAATAAACAGAAATATAGGGAAGATTCTCTACTAATGTGCAAAAGGGGTTGCTTACATTAGGAAAAGATTCTTTTTTTACCAAATAGCAAAGGACTGCAGCAGGAAAAAACAGTGAAAATACCGTTATCAAAGGCAAAAACTTAAGATCAATTTCGACATTTTGGGGTGTTAGTCCATCAGCTTATTGTGAAGATTTCAAACAACTAGATACTAGAGACATTTATTTTTCTGAAACCATTGGTGAAACCTTTGTGCAAATCACACTGACACCCTGTAAAAAAGTATTTTTCAAAGAATAAAAATGTAAGTGCATTTCATAGTTGTTTTCTGATTCAGGTCATCATTTAGAAAGCCTGTTCTCTGTAAATGATCACAGGCTTTATTGCAATTGATTTTCAAAATAAATCAATTTGTCAAATAAAAATCATCTATCTTTATTGACTAATAGCACAGAGACTAGTTGGAAATACTTAAAACGTCATTGCTAAGGGATCTGATCCCTGAAAGAAGGATTTTGCTTTCCATAAAATGACTCCATAATACTTTAACACTTTCATAGTGCAGGCAGCCTAGAAGAACAGTACCAAGAAACTTCCATGACATTTCCCTTCTGGCCTGAGAACTTCTATATAAGGAATGTACACAAAGGGTACATTTTAGGACGTTACTGGCACCTGAAAGTGGCCCCTGAGGTACAGATGTAGCATTGCTACCATGAGAGCTTATAGTTAACAGTTTAAAAATGAGGTGTGGAGGGAGAGAGTCCAGCATTGAACCTTTTCCGGCGCATACACTGAGGCACTGTACTGCATATGTATCCAGCAGAACCCTCATTCAGCTTGTAAAGTCGGATCCCATACCAGGCATACTTCATGGAAACAGTTTAAAAATAAGTTTTCCCAGTGAATAGCAGGTGGGACTACCCTACAAAATCTTTTTTGGCTTGGGGAACAAATCTGCTGAAATACTTCACCCTAAAGAATGATAAAAGAAGAATTGCTTGAAACTTTGGTCTAGTCTGGCTGGTGTCTGGAGAGAGCCTGATAGCTCCTACATTTTATGAAGGAATCTGCCACACTGTGTGTGTTTACATTGCATAGGTGATGACCAGCTGAAACAGCCATTTTCTGTTCCCGGTGGTCTCACAAGTTTGAGCATTTTTTTCATCCAGAGACAGACTGAAGGGAATCCACTGTACACACTGAGCTGTAACGGGATTTGCAAGTACCTAAAAATGAAAATATCTTATGCTTGCTGCACCTGAAACTCTAGATCCTTTATTAGCAGATGACTGGATTGCTGACAAGACTTCAAAGAGTCGGTGATAATGAAGCCAGGCATAAGCAACCTGCACACACTGGAGGAGTCAGTAAAGCAAAGTGAGAGGGAATTTGGCAATCAGACTGTGTTAGAAAGCACTATAGCACAATGCAAAGAAACAAAAATATTATTGACAGGTCAGCAATAAGAGTATTTGAAACAGTCTAAATTTATACTGATCCACCTGTGCCCATTTCTCTCTCACATAGGCTCAAAATACCCTGGCAGGACTATTGGCTGTCCAAGTGAGATATAATAAAACCCTGATTTAGCATTTCTGCAAGACAAATTAAAAGGAGATAAATGTTCAAAACTGAAATTGTGTTAGCTAAGCATCTTCTATATTATGTGCTGGCTTTGACTGGAGTAGAGTTAATGTTCTCTACAACAACTAGCACACAGAATAAGACAAGGGACTTAGAAAATGCGACAAATACTAAAATAGTTTTCCTAATGCCTGAGACATGAAACAATATTAGATTTTGATCCAAAATCAAGGCTTTTACTGGCTGAGTGGAACAAATAAAATAAACTAATGACACATCCTACAGAAAATATAAACACTGAATATAAAGGACATTGGTGTCGGGTGCCACTACAACAGCCAGTGGAGTGGCACAGGGTACTACTTTCTCTGGATTTCACCTGCAAGCCACTGGAAAAGAGAAACTCTCCCAAAGGCTACCTTAAAGCATCCAGATTGTGCTTCTCTCCTTAGACAGCCTTTGGGCTGACTCTACAGTGGGTTCACTCTTGTGAGAATAGGAAGCTTGTGTAAACTTTCTCTTCTTCCTACTTATAAACAGAATTTCCTAGTCCCCATTGAATCTAGTTTTTTTTTTTTTTAATTGAATGCTAGCAGCTCACTGATTGTTTCACAAACTGTCTCATCTGTGCCCCCAAATACATACCAAGGACATTTTAATACCCTATTCTGACAGAACTGAAAGGGATCATTTTCATTAATAGAACTATGAATGCTAATACTCCAACAATTAGAAAGAAACTCTCCTGCTTGTCATCCATACTGTCCCCTTCCACAAAGGATAACTGATCTTTTGTACTCAGCCATCTGTGCACAAAACAATTAGTGGAAGCACGGAAGCCAGACAACATCAATGACTTCATAAGGCTGTGCTTATTCTTTCAGTATTTCTCTACAGTATCCTGCCCAGTGCCTGCAATGTCTGTTTAAATGTAGACAAAAACTACACCAGCAAAAAATAAAAATTCAGACACGAAATATCCTTGACCTGTGACACTGTGAAAGGTCATAATAATCCACAACAAGCACCAGAGAATTGGAGGGTCCTGGGTTACAGGGTGTACAATGTTAGCAGTAAAGGTTAAGTGCATGTTACTATGACAAGAGGGATCCAAATTCCAGTGATACATCTAGTCTGTAAAATAACAAACTGAATATGTCAGTGCCCTTCTCTGTTAAATTTTAATCTCTAGAGTATTTCTTATTTTCAACCATCATACAGTTACTCTCCACTGAGATACACGAAATGTGAAAAAGGGTTCCAAACAAGAAAATATTCTCAGCAATAGATATGTGAAACCAATGTGGGTATCATCTCTTGCAGAGAAATAAATTAGCATTTGCTCTATGTGTATAAATTATTCTTTCTTGATCAGATAAAATTAGGCTTTTCAAAAAGAATGAATGTATCAGTATACCCCATCAACTCTATCTGAACCATCCACATACAGTAGACTGTGCTGCTGCTACACACTGTTTATTCCTTTAACACAGGACCACAGAAGGCTGGGGTTGGATGGAACCTCTGGAGCTCATCTTGTCCAACCCCCTTGCTCAAGCAGGGCCACCTGGTGGCCTAGGGCCGTGTCCCAATGGCTTTTTAATATCTCCAAGATTAGAGTCTGAAAGACTCCACAACTTCCCTGGTAATCTCTGCCAGTGCTCAATCACCCTCACATTAAAAAAAGTGTTTGTTGAGGTTCAGAGGGAACCTCCTGTGCTTCACTGTGTGTCCGTCCATTGCCTCTGGTCCTCCAGATGAAGGCCTTGCCCTGCTACAAATGCTTTGTTTCTACTACCAAAGTTTATCTCTCATTTTATCTCCTATTCAATTTGTATGACAAAAATAGATATTCTAATATACTTGTACTAGCTGGCAGCATCATCAGACTGTTATCAACACACAGAGCAAACTATCACTTCACTGTATGACATGTAAAATCTTCTCAGTTGGTCATCAAAGTTTTGATTGCTCCCCAAGCCTGTACTACCCTACATCACAATGGCATTTAATTTTTATTAATTAATGAATAGTACTTTTAAAGAAAGAATCTCTACTCAAACAGCTAGCAAGACTATGCCTCTTTCATCCCTAACTTTAGGGCAAAATGCCTACTGTAAATTATGCGTTCTTCCACATAAACTTGCATCCAAATAGGTGCTGTGAATTAGGTAATGAAGTAGGCCCTGGCATTTGTTTTTGTTCTTCCCAGCAAACCTCTATTGCAGGCAGCACTTTTAAGGCAACTTTTTTTTTTTAAGTACAAATTTGTCTGGCATCCAGGCGGCAGACTGCCTTGAAAAAGGCAAAGAAAAAAATACAACCAGCAAAGGGCAAAGTCAGAGGGTTCTAGGTGAAGTTCTAGCTGTAGAGATCCACTCTCTGTGTGGATCTCACGAATCCCTGTGGGCACTTGGTGCCAGCAGGACCACACTGAAGGGAAACAAGGTTCCTGAGTTTAGACGGGAGGCTGCATGAGACATGAGAGGAGGGGCCCAGCTGTGCAAGCGCCCTGGCACCACAGCACTGAAACAAACACTGCTGATTTGCCAACTGTAAAGTTTTTCCAGTTGCTAAACTGATTTAAATGAGTTTGGTATGTGTTAGTGCTTGTTCACAACACTACATGAGGAGAATTTAAATGTTTATAATGTCATGCTTGGCTAAAGGCATCTTCTCATTGCCTGATTGCCATTAACCTCAGCACTTCTACAACACTTTGAGTCAAGAAACCCCGGTTGCAACTGATGACAGATGGACTAAGTCCCATACAAATGTGAGGAAAAGAGAGGGAGACATCTCTCTCTTTGAATGTCCATGAATATGTACCTCAAGGAAGGGTTGAAGTAGAAGGAAAAACAGCTTAGGGCTAAGAAAGCATAAAAAGTTAAATTGGCAATTACATCAGGAACTATGCACAGTGACTTTGATGGGCAAAAAAGTGAGGGTAGAAAAATAAGGAAAATATCTCCCTTTTCATCACTTATTTAAGAAAAAAGGCAATGTAATAGCAAGGAAACAGTTGGACAATTATTAAGCTGACTAAAGAAACAATGAGAACGCCTTTTTTTTAAGTGTGGTTGAATGGGGATAAGTTAAGTAAAAACGTCAGTCTCTCCACTTCAGATGAGAAAAATTAGGTCAGATGAAACTCCAGAAAATGTACTTGAGGAGGCTTATGAGCTGCCAGAAGGATTGACATTAGCTTAATGATCAAATTGGAAATCAAATTCTTGAAAGTCTTACTTAAAAGTACTTGAAATTAAACAAAGTTCAAGATCTTGGGACTCATTTTCCTTACACTGTGAGTAGTCACAGAAGGGCTGACATCATAAGCACAATCACCAAAACAATTCCTGTCCTACCTATCTAGCTAATGAAAGGAAACCTTTAAGGGAACTTAGAATGACAATGAAAGTGCTCACAAAAATGAATGGAACATATGATAAAATGTGGAGTAGTACAAACTAAATGGTAAAGACAACAATATCAAAATTAAGCAGTAATTCTGACACAGGTTTTGATGCATCATAAGCAAAATATGTTTGCAACATCTAAAACAAGAACAAGGTCATGTTTAAAGCACAAAAGCAAGGATTTCGAGATGTCCTTATTTGTTTGGGGTATTTTTGGTGGTTTTTTTTTGGTCAGGATTTTTTGTGAAGTGAATTTTACTACCAGAATTTAAGAAAGAAATATCATATGTGAATGAATACTACATTCACATAGAACTGCAAAGAACAGGAACCCACTAATCCAAAGCAGTCTTAGAACATATTTCAATATTGCATTTTGGGGTATCATATACTATTTTGTAACAAAAGCAGTTGAATATTGAACTGATTTTTCAACAAAACATTAGAGGGCGGGCCATTCTGAAAAGGAAGAAATAAAGTTCCCAGCAAGATATGTTTTTCCAAAATTCTCTCATACCAACTGTAATGAATTAGTTAATCAATTATTATGAAAATTAATAGAAAACACTGGGCAACCTTTTTTGATTGTTTGTTTGTTTGAATCTATCATCTACCTTTCCTGTGGCACCTAAATCACTAGAATACAGACATCTTGTTTTGGTTAATGATATATTCACTATGGGAAGCCATTATTAAGCCTTGGTTGCACACCACTGCCTGAGAGACATCTCTGAAACCTCATTAATGAGGAAATGTATGTTAGATAGCATAATATGTTGAATCTTTCCATTTCAGTAGCAGTAGACAACTTTTCTGGGAAAAAAAAATATCAGGAAATCAGCAAGAAATTTATAATCTTCACAGAATTTTACCCTGGGGTAGAAAAGTGAAAACACCAGTCTTTAGGATCAGTCAAGGTTAGAAATACCTCCAAAAATTCTGAGGCCTAAAATGGCCCTATATGACATTTCTCAAGTAATTAGCAAAGGAAACATTTATAGTCTGTAGAGATGTGCAAAACAACTGTCCTGGGTCTTGCTAGGATGGAGTTAATTTTCTTCAAAGTCACTAATATGGTGCTGTGTTTTGAATTTGGGATCAAAACCAGTGTTTTGGCTTTTTCTGAACAGCGTCAAGGCTTTCTCTGTTTCTCACACTGCCACACCTGCAAGTAGGCTGGGGATGCCCAAGAGGCTGGGAGGGGACAGAGCCAGGACAGCTGACCACAAGGGATGACATCATGCTCAGCAATAAAATGGAGAGTAGTGGAATTTTGGTAGGTGAGCCATACTTCATTGGGGAACAGACTGGGTAACAGTCTAAACACAGGAGTTGATGCATGATCACACTTGTATGACTTCTTTTCTTTCTCTTTTCTTCCACTTCTCCTTTACTTAACAATTTTTATCCTGACCCGAGTTTACTTGCTTTTGTTCTTCCTTTCCTCTTCCCTCACCCTACTACAAGGGTGGGGGGAGTGAGCAAGTGGCTGTGTGGTGCTTAGCTGCCTGTCAGGATTAACCCACAACAACAGTATAGTTTTGTAATGGAGAAGAGTCTTTTTAAAAAGTCATTTTGTAGCATGAGTCAACCTGGTTTGCTGCCAGAATGATTTGACATTTAAAAGAGTTTATACCAAAAAGTGCCCATGTGCCATGTCTCGGATGACAAGACCTGGCTGACTGCCCATTCACATCTGTTCCCAATATGTACCCCCAGAAAGTAATTAAAATCCTACAACCACAGCCTCAATATTTATTTATTTTTCACAGCAAACAACAAGCTTTTTCATGAACTGAGCAGTGACTTTAGATCAAATGTGTTCAGATCTAATGTGTTCCTGTCAAACAGGAACAAGGATAACCCCTGACAGATAAATTCACATAAGGATTTGTAAACCTTAGTAAAGAAGATGAAGGTAGAAAGAACATACAAAGGGAAAAGAAAATATAAACAAGTATTAAGACAGTTTGCATTCTGGCTTTCACCTCCAGCTGCATATTTAGTTTCAGAGGGACGAGAAAGCATAAACAAAATGTCCAGACATAATGAGTTCTTAGTTATGAAAGTAGATTCATGTAAAAAAAAATTAGAAAGTAATCATAGCCATGTCCACCTCTAGGATAACAGATTCCTGAAGAACAAGGATGAAATTTGGACACAAGTTTGACTTGTTCTGAATTACATTATTTCTACATGCTGAGAATCAACATCTTTCATCTATATTCCTTCCAAAAGTACTGACTCTTGCAAGTGATGAGTACTTCCCACTTCAGTTTAAATCTGTTACTTATTCATGCATTTAGATGCTAATTTTAGACATGTGTGGTTAGCAAATATCAGCCTCGGACCAAATTAAAAATAGCATCAGGATTTCTCAGTTCTGCTTTGAATTTTCAATGGAAACAACCAAATGGTTTTCAGCTTTTAAGCCTCAGACTTCTAAAAAAACTCTTTTCTGTCCTGAGGTATGTGGAAGGCAAGGGTGCTTGCTTGCAGTGCATTGCTCATCTTCTCCATTTTCCCTCTCCCACTGATCACTCCACTCGAAGACACACTCCCAGTTCCTACTTTGTTCTCTGGAGAACTGAGGTAAGTCACCACCCTGCATTGCTACAGAACAGCAATAGCTGCAAGTGTTTTAATTACAGAACTGAGGACCAGCCCAAACCTTTCATCCATCCACAAGGTGTTTTTTTATAAAAGTGTACCTTCTCTAAGAAAACATGTATTTTAGAACGAATAAAAACAAATAAGCAATAAAAGCAAATAGAACAAATAAATTTCCAAGTAAATGAATAAGCCTATAGACAAGGACACACCACAAGTGACAAGTGAGAGTCACCTCTCCTAAATGCACTGGGAACCTGTCTTGCTCTCAGTTAATGAGAGTAGTATTAGAACCTACAGGTTCTCGCCTTCACCTCTCTCTTAGGAAGCTGCAAGTGGCTTCTCTGGGATGTAGATATTACAAGAGTTACACAGAATTTCTGTTATACTCAACCTAGTTGATTAACAGCAATATGCCACACAAAATCAGGGTTACAAAGACACGTAACTTCACCAGGAGATCTAGAGATTTTCTGCTGAAAAGCCCAAAAACTTTCAAAGTCCTGAAGAAAGGGATTCGTTTGGTTTAAGATCACATCTGTCCTAAAGCAGGAATTCAGTGATACAACCCTTTACTAGCACAGTGAGAAACTACTACTACCACACAGAAAAAAAAATAAGAAAACCAAAAGCATCAACAAACTCCTACCTGATGTTCCAAAGCACCAAAACTGTGATAACTTCATCACCTGTTCTTTAACATTACATAAAATTTTATTGAGCAGTTGATGTTCTCCATATTTTCATGTAGTATTTATACAGAGACAGAAATATAAAAATACAGATGTTTGGCAATAAAGTACTCAATTATGAGTAGTGTTTACTCTTACTTACTTATTCTAAATCCAGGACTAAGCAAGATACTTCAGGCATGTTCTGCTTTTTAACCTCTAAAATAAGAAATTCTTTTGAGAATTCTCTTTGTTTCAATGCTAATTTATGGGGAGTTTTAATTGAAAATTATTGGAAAACAGTCTCTAAGTCATCTTGGTTTGTTCTATCAGTTGTCCAGGTCCCCTAAAAAGTCAAGAAAAGGCTTCAATTGTACATCACGTGTCTTTAATAAAAAGAGTTTTGTTTGAAGAATGACATTACTTGTCTTGGTGCACCAAGTGTTTTTCTCTGACATTTATCTCTCATAGATACATCTGCATTCTGAGTAAAAACTTTCATGCTCTCTAGTTTTCAACTTTGGATTTTTTTCTATAATAATTAATATCATGCCTACTTTAAAGTATATACATTTTGCTATTTGAAATTTCAGGAATATTTTCTAAGTAAAGCCTCATCTCTAAATTCCAACAGTTGCACGCTAAAAAAATCAGGCAAGAGCCATGGAACAAGGTGTGCATTGTGGATTGTACTGAAGAATTACCTATGACCACGGCTCATCTGGCTGCTAGGTTAACAGGTCACTGGCATGGAGCCACCAAATTTCAGAAAACAACCTCTCTCATGGTATTTTGATATTTCCCTTTCTGGATTTGTCCCAACAGGGAAGTGCTGGAGCATGTGAAAACTGGGAGTGGAGCTGGGAAGCTAACCAAACTATTTCAAACCTCAAATGTTTAGGTTAGATGCTTATGTGGTCTTAACCGACTCACCCATCCCTCAATATTACAGCATCAGGAATGATGATTTAAAAATACAGGAATGATACAACAGTGCCAGCCACTGTTAAGTGCATTTCACATTTCTTGCAATCAGTTCTGCACCAATAAGCATATTATGTGAGTACTTAGGGCATAGTTATAGGAATATGTCTTTTCCTAACTCTGTCTAGCTTAGCATTGTAGATTGCCTGGATATGCCATCCATGAGCTGTCCTTGCTCCGGAGCTGCTGGAGGAGCAAGCTGAATAGGATCTGCTAAATAGTCCGGTAGCAGTGCTGAGGGGAAAAGAGAAAAAAAAGAAAAACATAGGGAAAAAAAAAAAAATAGCCCTATATTCCTGCAGAGAACATGGTATTATCCAATGTATGGTCCAGCCCTCACTTCAGGCAAAAGGAAACAAATAGTTCTGTGCAAGATCCTGGATTTGGGTGTACAGGGTCCATGGCTATAAAAAGACAGTAATCATTCCTCTACAGAGGGGAAGGGGAGATCGTGCAGTGCTTGAAAGGGTCCTTGTCATCGCAAAGCACATTTACTGTAGAGTTTTTAGGGCCATAACTACATCCTTTAGTTTCGGGGGGTTTTAATCACAATGCTGAACAAAAC
Organism: Phainopepla nitens; assembly: GCA_013400175.1. Classification (NCBI taxonomy): domain Eukaryota; kingdom Metazoa; phylum Chordata; class Aves; order Passeriformes; family Bombycillidae; genus Phainopepla; species Phainopepla nitens. Next base: position 62,463 of record VXBQ01014505.1, read on the forward strand.
AGCAGCACCGAAAGACTCAAAAGGTCTGTTAGCTCAAGCAGAACAAACTGAATTTTTCTTTCACTTTACTTACATTACTGTGAACTTAGTTCATAGTGATGGCCTCTTCTTTACCAGTTTATTATCCTTTTCATGCGCTGGACACAGGCGCCCGGGCACCCTCTGTGAGGGGAGCCAGGGCTACCCCACGCTGCCCCTGCAGCCCTTCCAGCGGCCGCAGGGGGTTCAATGGACACCCCGCAGGACACGGCCCAGATGGAAACCACTGGAAAACACAGCTAAACACAGGGCGAAACACTGCCCGGGAGAGATGAATGGCGGGAGGAAGGTGTTAGAAACAGCCCCACAGCCACGGAAGGCGGATGAGGAGGAGCGGAGGAGCTGCTGCCGGCGCCGGAGCAGAGACCTCTGCAGCCGGGAGAGACGCAGCTCGCCCTCCATCCCCTGCTCTCTCCCCACGGTTCTCTGAAAAGGCCAGTGGATACTTCCCCACAGCACACCTTGCATGTGCACCTCTAATGGCGCAATTGGAAAACGAGAAAGGAGGAGAAGAGCTGAAGAACGTCGGGTGTCAGCTGTGGCTGACGGCAGGGAGAGGGGCGCCCTGGCAGGATCCAACTGCAGAGCGTGGCTGCCACGGCTGCCACTGCCTGTGCGCCTGCACAGCCCAGCCACACGCCCAGAAGGGTTTAAATATATAATCCCTTTCGCTGCATTTTACCACGGACGTTTTAAACTGCATTAAAAGGCACATACTAATGTTTGGAATCATTATGCTATCAGACTTTCAGTTTGACGGGCCACTGAGGGCAGGCCTGAAAGCATTCAATAATGTCTCAATATTTAAGTGCATGATGATGATGTAGAACAAACAAACATATGTTTTATCAATAGAGCATAAAGTATGGCCATGAACTGTGCAAACAAAATCTGGAATGACAAAGCTCAAGCTAATCTCATCAGCCCAGCAGCCTGCTATGTAAAGTTCTTTAATGTCTTTGGTCTCATCTCTGACGCTCTGCAAAAGTGGCGTAAATTTCTTCACTGTGCAATATGGAAAAATCTGGGATGGGGAGTGATAATAATGTGTGCAAGCTCCTTGGAGGGCTGTAACTCAGCGTGCAGCTTGGAGAGGGGGTTTAAGCTTGGTTTGCCTTCTTCAGTCTCAGCAGCTTGAACATTTACTGCTCGTGTCATAACTGAGCCTAAAGGGTAATTTTGGAGGACAATTTTTTTAGAAAAGATAACTCACGAAACATTTCAATGAATTTAGATGAAAATGACCCACCGAAGAATAATGAACACACAAAACATTGCAAGTTTTAAGCCTGGGACAGTGTATCATTTCAACTTTTAGTCAGCCTTGGGCAGAAGAGAACAAACAGTTCAGATAAGATGGCAGGTTTTTTCAGAGGCATTGACAGATGTCAAATGAAGGTTTAGTGGGAATGACACTGACATTCACCAAAGACAAACATGGATCCCATACAGTGGAAGAGCTAGTGACTTGTAAGTGTTTAATGTTTTTTTTTTTAAATCCTCCTTCTAAAAAACACTTTTCTTCCATTAAAACCAGAGAGCACTTTGACCAGACAGCCTTTCACACCACTAGTTATTCAGATTGGAGGAAGCTCCTGTTAAAGGACAACAATTATTGGCATAAAGGAGGTGTAAAGGTAAATGAGAAGCAAAGATTTTTTTTTTCTTGATTCTCCATGCACTTAAAAAGTCAAATTTGGTGGAGTGGCTTTGTTTACAAGTGTAGATTGAATGCAGGAACTACTTGACCAAGAAAATTGATGATGAAGTATTTGCAGAAACATTTACAAGTTAACATATTCTTTTTTGAAACCTTTTTTATAAACTATAGTGTTTCTGCTGTTCAACCTAGGAAGTGTCAGAATTTCTTTTGAACATATTCTGTATTCCCAAACAAAATTTTCACATGAGGTAACACCTTAAAATTGAAGACAATATTTTATTTATTTAATTTTCTGTATGAGACTTGAAATAAAGTCTTATTCAGATATCCAAACCAGAAAGTATTAACAAGAATTAATATCACCTAGTAATTAAAAGACCCACAAGAACTGTGCAATAGGAAATTGATGGGGACTAGAGAGGAGGGAAGATACCTAACCTGACAGCCATGGAGTAAAAGCAACTGTGGTTTCAAGGCAACAATTTTGATGCAGCTCTGTGGGTGACTGGTCTTTGTGGAAGTTTTTGAGGATATAGGAATACGAATGCTAAGCTGCAGAATGTAAACCTCAGTAAATAACGGCAAGAAGCTTCAGCTATTTATCAAAGCACTTTGATCTTTAAACCACACAAACAAATATTACTAGAAATTTTATATTCTACTTCTTGAGCCCTCTCCACTAAAATAATGATACTAGAAATTCATATGTCAGTAGGAGTTCAAGTATATTGAGAAACAAACATAGGCAGAACAATTAGCTATAAAAATATACTTTAAATGTTATCTCTCCACAGTAACCCATATGAATACAAATAATCAAATAATCTCTAATTCTCTACATGGAATTTGTTGTGTCATCGACAATCAGGAATGATTAAATGTGCTCCCTCCTTTCTGCATTGTTTCTTCTGCATTAAATATTTTATTGATGCAGCATGTCTTACCTGAAAGGCTACCCTGCTGTGTAGCCTTGACTTTAACATTGTAAAAAATTAGCTATCTCTAGAAAGATATATGGTTTTGTTATGTTTCCTTGAGCACAGACAAAATTTCTTGATTTCTGGTTTAACACACATTTTCTTCCTAATTTATGTACAGGTGAAACTGAGTGACTGGTGAGTAAAGAGAAGATAAATCCTCCCAACTACAATTCTAAAAAAAGATTTTGCTTACAGAAAATATCCACAGTGCAATCATCGACTTCTCTGTGTGTCATTCGATCCAACAGGAAATAATGTGAGTACAAAAAATAGAGTTGTATGTCAGCAGTAGTACATAGTTTTTAGGTGGCAATCAAGAATAATGCCTAGACATACTGTGTAGGGAATAATGAGAGAGCTCAGTTAATCACATGAAATTGAAGCAGAACCAACCATAATCTTTGTTGTCCAAAACTTCAGCAGGTTTTAAGGAAATTTTTTAGTGGATGAGGCTTGGTCTCATTCCAAAAACAAAAGGGCTTGAAAACAAAAAGCTTGAAACAAAGGACTTTAACAAAGGTTGCATAAAACTATTTGCATGTGTGCATCACAAAACTTGCTCGGCAGAGGGATAAGCAAAGTCTCTTTGGTCCTCCTGATATACTAGTCCATCACAGGAGAAACTAGAAATGCAAAACAACGAGAAGAAATAGGAGGTGCACTTTGAAAAAAATATCCAGTATCCTAAGAAGAAAATATTAAGGACTAAATATATTATTGGCAAACAAAACTCTTTAGACTGTCATAATCTTTATATGTGGATGTTGATCTTTGGTGTAGGGATTATACCCGTTTTACTGTTTCATCTAACTTTGTTTCAGTACAGAATCTTTGTGGATTTGAAGTATCCTTTACTAAGACTGACATTTATTAATGATAGATGTCATCTTTCTCTTAGGAAACAATGGGATGAAGGAGGTAACAGTAGGCATTTCAGAGGCATGGTTCTTCCAGAAAGCACATGTATGAGCAGTGGAACAAAGTTAATTCTTTATGTCTTTAAAAGCTCAGCTAAGAAAAACCAAAAAGCTTCACAGAAGCTTAACTGTGCCTCTGCTAAACCACAAGAAGTTGCCAATAGAAAGTATATGCCTGAGAAAAAAACATTTACAGCTTTATGGAAGGTAAGCTACTGTGAGAGGTTCACAATTCTTTTGGGACTCAGCTTTGAAAACAAAACTCATAATGTCAATACAGAAAAGCCCTATTGCTTTTAAACTTTATTTGAAAACACTGTAAGGGAAAGAGCTCTTTGTTTTGTTTTCATATGTAACAGTGGGATTTTTCAAGTATCTGTTTATGACCTTTACAGTCTGAGCATGGCTGAAAACAGAAGTAAGCACAAAGTAATCAATGCACAATATTATTTGCTTTATTCCAGTCTTTTATTTCTGCTTTTCCATCTCTTTAGGAAACCTGGTCATATTTCACGCTCTAGAGGATAGGTTATATAAAAAAATGTCCTATATAGAAAGCAAGCATCCTCTGAGAATATAATTTCTTCCTGGCTAGCCCAACAATATTTTTGTGCTTTCATATAGTTAAAAAATCTATTTGAAATTTCTGATTTAATACTAGAAAACCACAAGCCAATTTAGAATATACAAAGTCACATACTACAGCAGAGTTCTCTTACCATGCCCATATTCCCAATCAGTGGTATTACATGAGAGGTATAACAAACTTCAGTACTACTAGACAAAGGATATTCTGTTTCAGAGCCCCTGTGTACTAGTCTTCTGGAACTAAAGCTTATTGTTGTTACAGCCTGATTAACTGAAGTAAAATAAAACACCACCAACAACAAAAAAAAACAAAACAAGAAAAAATAAAAAAAGAAAACTGAATTCAGGTTTTAATACTTTGCAGTTAGCATTTTGTTATGTTTGCATATCAGGTTATAGAACATAAATATTCAACATAATCCTTTTTGGTATGATGCCATCAGTTTTCTTTCCTAGTTAATTTAAGCAACAAAAGTTATGTGCTCTGTGTAGCTGGACGTCACAAATGCAGAATTATCATCTCATTATTTCAATTCCAACCCATTTGAGATTTTTACTTCAGATTTTTACTTCAGATTGTGTTTTTCCACAGTCCCAGTAGCCACCAAGTATTTTCTGAACCTCTTAAAATGTGGAAGAGAGAGGTACACAAGTGCAAGAGGTGTCGGTATGGTCACACAAATGAAAATGACGGCTGTGTAGTGAGAAATTTTTGATAAAGTAATGCTTTTTCTTCCATAAGTCTTTGTTTCCCTTTAGAAGATGCAGGATAACACACACATACACCCTGCCCTGTTTGCAGGTGCTCATCTTTTGTGATATCTATCAGAATATACAGTTTGGGTTGCCAGCAGCAGGAGAGACAATCCGTTTTCTGAAAACCTCTGCCAAAGGCTTAACATGTGTTGAGTGTTTCCAGCTCTTGAGATCTCTTCTGGAACATGATCTGAGTCTGGTTAAATCTGAAGGAAGCTTTGCAACAGCCTGTTTCAAAATCTACCCCTTCCTTCCCCCACAAACTGCCTGTCATGCTCATTCACATCTGAGATGGATGATGACTAAAGTTGGAGCTAGGGCCACTGGAAGAAGTCATCAGAACTCCCCCACCTTCACATCTGAGCCCAAGTGTCTTCAGGAAATGAGGCACACAAGCAGTTGGGAGAAGCTTTTCTCCCTCCTTTGCCAATCCTTTTATTTTAGGAATTAGATAGGTCTTGAGTTCCTCCTTTAATATGCATCCTGCTTCTAAATTAGGAGCTTCTGGACAGGTTCATCCCAGCCTAGAGTAAGAGGCAGAATCATCAACGAAGCAGGATTTCTTCTTTGCTCTTAAGCCCTATAGAGTATCTTCCAAAAATACAAGAAGTTGGACAGAGGGTTGGTCTGAGAGCTCACATAAGAGGTTCAGGCTGGCTAACCAGAAGGTTGACAAAGCAAATACAAATTTAGGAGAACAATATTTACTAAGGCAACTAGGAGATAAACAAGGCACAAACAAACACACGAACAGGCAAATTTTACCAGTGACACATAAAAAAAAGACAAAGGCAATGAGGAGGGGGACATCCATTGAAAGACTCCATCTTGTCATTCTCCGCTGTATGTTCTTGACTTTATCAGCCCGGAATGTGGAAAACTGAGTCCCTTTCCAGCAGTCACCAATGCCCTGCAAGGTGTCCCAGGCTGGCAGAAAGCACATCTGGAAAACGAAGCTTTCAGTTTTCAGGATGTTGGAACAAATGTGGCAACCCCAGTAGGCAACAGGGCGATCCCAGTACAGCTCTGCTCTCAGACACATAATGTTTGAGAGACAGAAGTCACTGAAAAAACCAACAAGTACAGTATAATCTTTCTTTTTAAAAATCTGGGTCAACAATCAGATCCTATCTAATTTATGGCTTTGAGGCTTCAGATTGCTGAAGTATACACTGTTGAGTGATTCACTGGTGTACTTCTCACTGCGCATCAAGGGAAGCTGTTGCAGAAATACTTGCATAACTTATTCTACAGGACAGCTGAAGTCATAAAATATCTACCATAGAAGGCAGATACACAACCATAAAGTGTTCCAAAAAGCTATGAAATTAGTATAGATTTAGAACTCTGTAAATATATATGGCTCCAAATATATGAAATATTTTCAACTAAGTGTCTTTTACTTTTCCATTTTATAATTTTTTTTAAGAAAAACATTTTTCCTTAATTTTTTCTAATTTGTCTTTTAAAAATTTCTTATTTCTACAGAATAAAAATTAAATTTCTTCCTAGGAGTATTTAACTTGACATGAGAATATGAGGCTTAACAAACAGTGATTAATTTTGCGTGCTATTAGTCTTGCTTATTTACAACATACCTTGTTAATGCCAAGGGACTGAGACTTAATAGATGTTTAAAAATAAGTGTGAAAAGTAAAATTAAGTTACCTAGTAAACACTGAGAGGGGTCTTAAACATTTAATACAGGAAGTACTGGTTTTATTTCTGCTCCTCATATGAGAGGGAAGAAGTTGTTTTTATTCTAGCCTCAGTCTCCACAGACTTCTTTTGATACAGCATCCTGGTACACCAGGGTAGATACTCCAATAAGTGTGCTGTTATCTCTTTGGGATTCCTTTACTCTCCATCTTGTTCTTTCCTTGTTACTTTCCTATTGTTTGCACAGAATCTTCCTACAGAAGGAGCTTACGGTATTCTCTTGCTTTTGTTTTCCACAAAGAGAATCTGCAGTTTCTTTTTTACTGTTGAAGGGAGGCAAGCTAGCAAACATGTTGGTGTCAGCTCTGAAATAGTCTGAATGCAGATTTAAAGCTGCCAAAGTGACAGGAGACACAGTAGAACTTTGTGATTTCTCTGGTGGCAAAACTAGCTCCAGATATATTCAGCTTGCTGCACTTCCAGTTTTGCCGATGCAGCTGTCTGCAAAGTAGACTCTAAACAGATCAATGAGCCCAGTAAAAAGTGAGACTAGAAAAAGTCTGTACCTGTGTATTTTAAAGGCCATGAAGCATTTAGGAAAAAAAAAAAATCTTAGATGCAGACAGGACCTCAGCTTGAAAATCCAGTTCTTAATATATTACGCAATGATCTCTAGTCCTCCAGTTCATTGATCAGTCAAGGACAATGTGTCAGATGTGTCAATATGTCATTTCACAAAAGAAATTCAAGCAGACAGCAGAGACAACAGAAACTTACTACAACAATGTCTACATAGAAGGAAATAGTACAAGACAGACCAGGCTATCTGACAAATGAATAAATAAGATAAACAAACGATGTTTTGCATTATTTGAATTGAGGATAAGCTACACTATGAGAAAGAGAAAAAGCATCTATTTAATATTTACAGAAGGGAAATTGATAGAAAAAGCAAATCTATAGAGGCAGCAAATGAGTGGAACAATTTAGCCAGGGATTCTATGTCTGAGAGCTTCACAATAAATTAACTAAATTTATCTTCATGACACCTTTATAAAGTAATATTCTCATTTCACAGATGAACGACCAAACCACAGAGGAAACACATGGCTGAGCCAACTACCAAACTCATATCACACATTCCTTCCAGGCTAAACTGGAAAATACATCTTGAATGTATTTCAGAATATAAATAATAAGAAAGGGAATGAAAAGAGAGAAAAGAGATACCACGGCAGAGTGTTACTGAACAGAAGTGTGATTTTCACTAACCTTCCATTATATTTCAAACTTAACTCATTGACATTTTGAATAGTAGCCTCAGTATGCTTGCCTACTCTAAAGAGGAGGTTTAGTGCACATCTGTAGTAAGTACCTAGAAGTAGTCTCTTTTGTTGAGAAAGCAGATTGATTCGTTTGTGTTTAAGTCAGACCTAACTTCTCTCTGCTCTCTTCACAATTACTCCAAAACTCAGAAAGGGACTAGTACAATAGACCAGTTTCATAACAGCTCCTTTGAACCTTTGAGCAGGGAGTATGTCTATATAGATAAGTACAGCGTAAGAGAAGCAGATCTGTGAGGTGAAATAGCTGGTGCAGAGCCAAGATCTGCTCCATATGTATTTCAGGCATTTCACATCACACTAGCTCTAAACAACTTAACAATCATTAATCACTGAAACAAGTTATATTCACTCCTAAAACACATCTTCTAGTCCAGCTTCATTCAAGAGCAACCCAGCTGGTTTTTTTGCAATCGCTCCACAGGGCAAACCCTAACATGGTAACGGGGCCAGTGCTGCCGTTTGCCTCTGCACACACATCCAACAAGAACACTGATTTAAACATCCTTCTCTCTTGAAAATTCAGCACTGTGTCAGATACAAAACCTCTTCGTGTACAATTTGATGACATAACATGGCTGAGAGCTGGGAACTTGGGAGTTCTGATCTTTGAGGTGTCACTGATCCTTACTTTCTGTGGAACAGATTCAGAGCAGGAGGACATATTTACCTACAGCATACATGATTATGCAAATTGGCTTGAATGCACAATCAGACTTGGGGTTGCTTAGCATGCAAATTATCCCTCAGGGATAGAAGAGACTTGCCTACAAGAGAATAAAACCCCACACTTGCCTGGAATCAGAATGCTGCACAAAGAAAAAATCCCACTAAGAACTCAAATCTCTGTGGCCTTCCTCAGATATGACGAATGTTCAGTCTATTCCAGCCACATATCATCGCTATATTACATGTATATAACACATATCATTATTATCTGGCTGAGAGGTTGCATCAAAGATTGCTTTTGTCCACAGTTTGAAGACAAAATTGGCTAAGTATTCATTAATGCTTCCAGGAATGCAGTGAGTTACCTTAGCAATTTCCTTCTCAATATGATGCAGACAGTATCCCATGCAATGCCTCTAAGGAGAAATCACAGCTGTCATTTCAAAGTTAACATCTTAGACTATTAAATCCCTAATTTGGTTTATTATTTTAAAGACTTACCTTGCAGTCATTTAGACAGGCCTTGGAGAGTACTGGGAGCCATTCCAAATTAGAAATGAAATTAGAATCTAAGTCTGTAAGAGAAATCTCAGTGCATTTCCCGATCAGCAGACATACCCTGTTCCAGTTCTTCTCCCATAGTCCAAAAGATCCAGGAAGGGAAAGGATCTGAGTATATCCTGTGATGCTTACTGTATCTCTGTATTCCAAAAACGGCTGACTTCCAATAAGTTGTAGATTCAACAATAAATGCTCTTGACCAAAAATAGTTTGGTGTTCAATTACCAAAAGCATTTTCCTTTACTGAGGGTTCAGTTTTGCTGAATGCCCTGAACAAGAAGATGAATAGAAAAGTGGCAGTTTCCTGTTGATTGCTACAAACTTATTCAGGATAGTAAAAAAACTGACTGCAAGGAGTTGCAGAGTTGTACCAAATGGTTGGGAAATAAAAAGGCAGGTGGAATTCAGTGTTGATAAATGCAACATATTGTACATGAAATAAGTGTTTCTAAAGAAAGAGATGGGTTTAAAATTAGTATTATGACTAGTGTAGTCATTTCTTGAACACAGTCATAGTTGCTATAAGGAAGCACATAATGGATAGTAGAAATAGAAAGTTTGGTGAAGTATGTATGATTTGGACAAGTTTTAAGCAAAATAAGATGAAGTCTCTTCAGCCTTGAAAATAGATAGCTAAGGATTATATGAAATAGTTCTGTGAAATTTCTGCTGTCCCAGAAAATGGTTCCATCTCATGATCAGTGAACAATGCTGAATCTTTCAAATTTTCCAAAGCTGTTAAGCATGAAATGGATGGTTTGCTCATGAGGCATAATTATTATAGAAAAAACTGTTTCCTTAACTGAGACTAAGAGATGTCCCAACATAATATCAGCTGATGTAAAATATGACAAAGTGAATAGACTTCCAAGTTCTCCTCACCAGTGCGTACTTACACAACCATGTAAACTGTCTCAGTCAGATAAGGGAATGAATGTCCTTCCAAACTCTGTGTCCCATAACTCAGTTGTCTTCATTGGCATTTCTTGTTCTACCATTGGTTTCAAGGAGAGCTAATTTTTCCATTATAACTCCCACCGTTGTCCTCACTGCCAATTTCTTGAAACTTTACCTGTTTGAGTTCCGTATTTTAGCACAGTAACAAGCACATTTGCAAAGGTTATTTTGGTTCCAAATGTTAAATAACGAATGGTTATAAAGGGTGTTAATGAAAGTTCCTTCAAAGGACAAGTGAACCTGAATTTTGCTAAAAATTAGAGTACTCGAGTGCTAATTTTAAAATAATAGTAACAATTTTTTTCTATGAATTCAGGAGGAGTTTACATTGTTGGCATATGTTTTATACAAGCAGACATTCACTATAATTATCTTCCCATTTTCCTTGCACTATTTTGACTATCATGACCTCTACTTTTTAGTAAAAGTATTTATATTTAAGTTTTCAAACTACTCAGAATGCAGAAACAGGCCTTTGCCACAAAGCAGAGTGACAGGAACAAGAAGAAACTGAATGTTACCAGATTAACATGTCTTGTTTCTAGGGCTCTACATGAGTAGAAAAATCAATTTCAGTCATGCAGCTGAAAGGACGGGGACAACATGTTGAGCAGCTCAGCTTTTCCCACAGAAAGCAGCCATTTCAGAGGCAGACCTCATAAAGACTATGTTAATAAAATACAACTGTTATTTTGTGTTAACTGTGGAACATTAAATTTGAAAAGCAAAACTTTTAGACTTAATGATGGAACACGAACTAGTTGGAACAGTTCTTAGCCACACTGATTCCTGGATATCACAGAAGAAGGCAGGGCATTTCATTGTCTGATACCCTTCACATGTACATGGGAAAAAAAATCTCACTCAAGGCCATTGAAAAGGATTAGATTTGTTTCAGGATGAGATTGAAAATTTGATACAGAAAGAGTGCAAAGAGAAAGCACTACAGGAAAATGTTTTTCTACCCAGTAACAGCACAGAGTGTTGGATGTTTGGATTATGACTGGAAGCAGCCAGGTGTGAAAGCAAGAGGCATAGCTGCACATCAGCCCCTGTTTCTCAAGGAGGATGAGGTTCTGTCAGTCAGCACATAGCCTTCTGTCCAAAGTCACACTGAAAATTGGCAAATTACAATTTGAAGCTCAAACTCAAGTTCACTTCTGATTTGGAGGTTGTAATTTTCCTACTGTTACATATCATATCCAGGGGTGAATGAAGAACTTGGACATCCTGCACACTCTGCTGGCAAGTTGAATTATATTTGCACTTTTCAAACATGAAAGAGTACTTACGTTTCCAGAATTCCTCAAACACTGGACAACAAATTATTACTTTTATTATTATTATTAAGGCATTTGTTCTTCCTTCCATACAAAATCCATTCATTCAGTTCCATAGCAGAGCAGTTTTTTCAAGGATTATGTTCTTAATGCCAGAAACAAGGCAGTTACAGAGTATCTGGAAAACCCTTGTATTGGTAAAATAACCTACAAAAAGCCTATTACTAACAGGTAAAGGATAAGTTGTCTAATGAGAGGCATGGAGCAGAATAGAAGTTAATGTACTTTCCAGAATCAGGACCTCGTGACAAAATGCAATATAAATAAGGGGTTTTGTCTGTTTTGAAGATATAGTGAAAGTATCAGAGGTCACCATGGCTGCATCAAAATGTGATAGTGAAAAGGTTATTAGAAAACATTATTTCTAGTATTCACAAGACTTAGTAATTTGAACATAAAAACTTTGGTGCCTGTGTGTTTTCTTTTGAAGAGCCAGATAGTTACGTATGGAACATGCAGACACCATGTAATACTTCTGTTTCTTTACAACATATAAACTGTTTCATGGCTTTTTCCATAAAAGTAGCTTTTTTAATGACTCTCTTAAAAATATTTTTTACTGAAAAATAATGGGGTAATGAGGTTTGCCTCTGCAGTTTGCAGTAGAACAGGACCAGAAGCCCCAGGCTCAGTGGTCAAAAAAATGACAGAACTGTGATTCAATATGATGTTAAAGTCGTAAAGAAATCAAATCTAATGCTAAGAATTTAACCATAAAATACTAACAAAATTGTCATGTCATGTTCAGTAAATCAACATAAAAAATTTGGATTTCATTTGCTTTGATTATAAAATAAGCCAACAGAGCAGAATCCTAGCACATTGCATATGATTTTTATAGTAATTCATATAACATTGCCTTCCCTGGCTGATTGGAGATAGGCTTTTAATACAGCTGATTGTCTTCTGCAGACAGGATGTGAAGCAAGTACAGAGCTGGGCATTGCCTGACATATGCTGGCATTTTACAAGCATCAAAACAAAGCACTGTGCTGCACCCACTTCTGTCCTGTGGGGAACTGAGACCACTAAAAACATGATGGGCATGCAGTAATCCATCCTGAGAATCTGCACTGGTGTTCCAATTACAAAGATGCTTCCAGAGCCTGTGTAAATGGAATGGAACTTGAGCACAGTTGAACTAGCTTGAATTTACAAGAGGGATCTATCAAGGCAGTAGGGAAATTATATATTAAAAATCATTTCTGAAAGAAAGATATATAGCCTACCCAGCCAGCCACCTTGGAGGTCTTATTCACCTTAGCAACTGACAGTTCAGGGTGTGTGATGCTCCTGATCAATTTCAGCTAATGACAAAAATATGAGAGCTACTGCTGTCTCCAGGAAGACTCCTCCTGCTTTTTAGGCAATAGTTCGGTCACCAACCTAGCCAAAAGCAGTAGCAAATGCAAAGAAACTAACGGGACAAGATAAAGACAGTTCAACAAGTGAAGGATAGATAAAAGGAGGGGAAAACAAATGCAAAGGCGCCCATCACCTCCCACAATTAGCTAGCCTGAAAGCAACGGCTACATCCTCCAAAGCCCTGAGTTTTTATTGCTGAGCATGGTGTTATCATGAAATAATCTTTCAGACAGCTCAGATCAGCTGTCCCAGCTGTGTGCTTTCCCAACTTCTTTCCCAGCCATAACCGCCTCTTTTGAGGGACAGAGTGGGGAACAAGGAAATCCATTCTCTTCTACCTGAGAAACTTAACTGTGGCTTTGATAGGTCAGTGCCTTGGTCATTAGCATGGAGATATATTGCAGATGTGGACACTCAGAGTTTTGATACTGATGAGAGCACTTGCTCTTCCCCATTTTTTCTGGCAAGTTTAAAGTAGAAATGTTCTCATTTTTATTGTGAGAAAGTGGTGAAAGTTTCCAAGTGCTTTTTTTCAAAGTATACTTACAGGTATAATGGAAAATCACTAATATCTTATTCTTCACTTGTCCTGACTCTCTGTTCCAGTGGGCATAATGGGTTTTCAAAATGAAGATGTAATGTACTGTGGCTATCATTACAAAATCAGAATATATTAAAGTTGTGCCAGCAACATGCTATTGGAAGTTACTATTGCTCCTTTACAGCAGTGATATATAAGCCAGCATTTCTGGGAAAAGTTCTCTGTGAACATCCCTGAAATGTTTTTTGGAAAACTCTTGAGTTGCTGCTATGTTCTTAATTTGGGTTGGCTATCTCCCTTTTGGTTTCATACGCAACTTGTGGAGTCCCACATTTATATAGTGCAAGAGCAATTGTGCCACAGCTCAGCTTTTCCAATAAAGCTACCACACTTTTTGGAGCATGAATAGTGTAATGTTTCATAGGGCTCCTCTAAAGAGGGAGCTCAGAAATACCTCTTATTTTTGGATTTCTATCCGTCTTCAGCTTATTTTGCAATGATTAGATGAGCCCTTGGTCCTGATGCAGGCCCATGTGTGCAATAATAATGTTGCTATCCTCCTGGAAGCAGTTTTAAGTAGGTGATACTTTGGTAGCGACTTAAAAGTAAACTGGCAGTGTTAAACTCTTACAGAGAGTTCTGTCTGTAAATGTCCTAATCAATACGGTTTCCCTTTACTAAATCCCCAGAAAGAACCAGAAAGTAGTTGGTTCTATGCTATAGGTAAAGGTCACTGCTCTAGTCAAATTTTCTTCCCTGCACTCAAAGTCAGTTTAGATTTAGTCCACTGAGCCATTCTCAAAAATCCAGACCAAGGGATTATAATGGTGAAGGAGAAAATAGGTTTGCCCTTCAATTAATTGTGTGGTCTCACTTTGTTTTATGACTGGCTTTTACTTGCTCCTGTCTGTATTTTTTCTTCTATTCTTTATATGATTCTGCATACCCCTTATCAGCATGCCTGGCATCTAACTTTAATTGTATAGTTGTATAATTTGATATCTACCTCATGTTCAAATATATGAAAGGGAGTGCTAAGCAGGTTAGAAAACATGAGGAAATTATAATAATATGGTGATAATGTTGGCATGTGAAGTGGGAAATCAGAGTTGTACTGTCAACTCTGCAAAAGTTAATTTTTTTTACATAATTCACTTCACTTGATTACGCCAACAAGCCTGAACCAAAACAATCAAAAACAGGTAACTTTTATACCATGGAAACAGACTGAATAAGACTATTTAGTAATAGACCCCTGAAAAAAGTAGACTTGATCTTTTTGCTCCCCAATAGCACGTCATTTTGGATGAATATTAATTGTTGCTAGAATATAATTTCAGAAACATTAAGGTTTGGATAAATGTGTGTATATATATATCTGAATCAAACAACAAATCAAATGGAATAGTTTTAATTTCCTATTGGAACTTCAATGATCAGATGTGTAATATAAGCAAAATAATGATCTGTTTACTACAGAAGCCATTAAGGCCTTGAACTTGCAAATATTTACACCCACAAATTCAAGCAGAGATTTAACTGTACTTGACTCCCAGACGCCTTCTTCAAGAGTGTTTCCTGACCAAATGAAAAACCTCATGTGAAGGCTATTTAGACTACAGCTGTACAGTACAGTAATGAGCACTTAGTTTTACCTATTTAATCTCTCCCTTTGTATCTCTCCACTGACACACTCCTTTTCTGCAGCACCAAAATCTGTCAGTGATTTCACCTTAGGTGTATTTACAAAACAAAAACACCTAAATGTCTTCTATTTCAGAGCAAACAAATTATGCTCATCTATAGTTTTATTTTTCCTGTGTTACTTCATGTGTGAAAGAAAAAAGTTTTTTTAAAAGTTCAAGAAAACTGCATCAAAACTTGCCATTCCTTTAGTAATGTATCTTACATGTAAGATAACTAGATACTCATATAATGCTTAAACCAAAAACTTTCTGGAGAAAAATGTGCCCTTTTAAATTTTACTGGCATTAGGTTTGCTCTTGTGTTACATTGTTTTTTTCTCTTGGTTTTGTTTTTTAAAAAATTTCTGGTAATTGCTTTAAAAGAACAAAGCTCTTTGTTTAAGGGTAGCTCAGGGACATCATAATTGCTATAAGGTACAAGACTGTTTCCAAGTGTTTCTGAATTGCTTCTCTTCTGTATTAAATATTTAATGTCTAATGTTTAGCCAAACTGTAGAAATTCCCTCCTGAACATGGGTGATGACTTCAGGAAGAGAAGCAAGACCTGTCAATTCAATTTTCAATATGACTCTCTTTAGAAAACCACAGCTATTAAAGAGTGGGTTTTCTTTTAAAAAAAAATAATAATTCCAGGAGTACATGAAAATGTCCTTGGTGAAAAATATCAAGCAATTAATTCCATACTATAAATTCACAGACCATGAATTTAAGAAAGTGATAATCATGCTTTCCTTGCTGAAGGTTTTCGGTTTGGGTTGGATTTCTTTAGGATTGTTGTTAATGTAGCGTGGCTGGTCATGTCTTCCCCTCCCCCTCATGCACCCCGTTCCTCACGGGGCCTGTCAGACAGACTTCTTACTCTTATCTCCAGCTGGAGCCGGGGGTGACGTTGCCTGGTAGCATCTGGCAGCAAGGCTGTACCCAACAGCCCAGGAGGGAAGTGTGTCAAGGCTTCTATTGACCAGCAAAATCCTGCTGCATCAACTAAACAGCACCTGCTCCTTGTTCAGATGTTCCCCTTCCAGATGTCCTGTTTTCACCTAAGAGATCAGGGTGTCCCAGGAGAGCTGACTACTACTTTTTCATTGTATTAAATCCTGACAGCACCCTGTGAATAAACCATGTCAAAGCCTAATGAAAACAAGCATGTGCTTCCTTCCTAGCCAGTGACAGACTCTGATGTGAAAGCGGGCCATCACAGAACATGTGCTAAACATTATAATAGCATTGTACAAAATTGCACATTGTACATTGTACAAAATATAGAAGACATTACATCATTTCGAAACTCTGTAAATTGCTTCTATTTCCCGGGCTATTTCAGCTCCTGTCAGGACAGATGGACACCATTGTCTTACCCAGCCATGACCGCTGACATATCTTCACTATGCAGCTAAATATGGGAGGGACAGGTATGATTGATTCAAAGAGCCATAACACCACCTTGTTCCAGCTGCTCAGCAAAACCTCATGAAGGGCATATAATCCCATATATTGAACTGGCTTCCAAAATGTTAGGAGAGAAAAAGATCTAAAGGAAAGTCAGTAGCAGAAGAACAGAACTTATGTCAGTCAGAATTGTATTAGAATTTCAATACTTAGTAGTAATATTAGTTGATACATTGCATGTTGCATGTTAAAGAATTTTTAATGTCATACATATCCCTGTTTGTAGCATTAAGTATATATGAAGAGATAGGTTTAGTACTGCTGTTTTACTGTGCTCAAAACCATCTATTAAATATCTTGTTATTTTGTGATCATTGTAGTGTGTCCTCCAATAGCTTATTAAAAGATCCTTTGTATTTAATCTTAGAGTGTCCCTTTTACACATCCCTGTTCCTTTACAGCAGCTGCTCACAATAAAGACAGTGGGTTGGTTCATGTAGGAAGGTTTGGTTGTTTCTGAATTACCCAGAAGGCACTATTCCACCTTTCTTCTCCCTCCCCCTTCTTTTGCATATTCAGTCCAACTTATCCAAAAGCAAATTCAAAAGCACATACAATGTGCTGTCAAGAAAACTGACCACAGGTGAGGATTAACACACTCTGGAAATGCATTTCTTGCTTCAGGGGAGAAAGGTGGCTTCCCTAAGAAAAGCCACTCTCCAGGGCTGTCCCCAGACCCCAGGCTTGTGTGAGCTCTCTGCAATCCAAGAAAGGAGCACGATGGGGAACCTAAATTAGAACCCAAGTTCAGTTCTCAAACTGAATTCTGGTGATCCAGTAAATTTTAGCCTTTCTGAGATTCGATTTCCTCACACTGCAGCTTGCCACATGCAACTGCCAAGCCACAGGCTAGACCCAAAACAAATATTTTAAAAATGGTGAATGAAATAAGTAGCTCCTAAATTTAGATTTAAAAGTCCCCAATGTTGGCACATTCCTTACTTCTGCTGGCAATGAATTTTAAAAGTGAATGTCTGTTCCATAATCTAAGTAACAGTTAATAGTTCAGTGTCTACTGATCTCTAGTAGATATGCACAGAGGTAGGAGTATGTGCACACATGAAAGGAAAAATAAAAGGATGAGGAGCAAATCAGACAATGAGTCTTCTGTATTTGCTGAAATGATCTGTTGACATAAAACTGAACCTTTGGGAGCTTCATAAGTAGTCAAGTATTATCAGGATCTTGGAATCACTGTCACACAGTCAAGGAACAGCATTTGGAGTAGGTTATTATTTAGCAACAAATTAAAGGAACCCCTCTGACATCCAGAGGGAGTTGACAAACTTGGGTCTAACAAATTTCCTTAATGCTCTTGGTTTCAAGAGCAGCTAAGGGTCCTAAATGTTTCTGAGAAGGAAGTATCTCAGATAGGTCACCCAAAAACAGTGTCATATGAAATTATCAAACACTTCTGGAAACTTGGCCCAGCCGTTGGAAACCAACATTCTTAATAGTACGTAAGCTAAAATAAATACTGAGAAACTAAAATGTAAAACTATTATAAAAAAAAAGCCCACCTAAAAGTTGAAGCACAAAGTAAAAACATCTTTAACCAACCTAATTAAAATATAGTAAAAACTATTTTTAAATGCAATCTTAAAATCTGAAGGCTGAACCAGCCATAGGAGAAAGTAGAAGCCAAACCACAATCTTGCTAGAAGACACCCGAGTATACAATGCCACACACTTTTTCCATACTTGAACATAAGAAATTTGGATTGCACTTCTCCAGTTTTGGTACCTAGGTACTGAACATGATTGTTTTACCACATTGCTTAAGCTCTCTGCCAGCAAGTCACATAGCATGGGAATGGTTGATAGAAATTCAGAACAATTAGGTACAAAGCATATTGTGTATGGCACAAATGGAATGTCAACTTCATAAAACAAAAAATAATCTTCATTTTATACATATGCCTTCCATTAGCAGCCAAGAAGCTAACTCTGTAAGTTAAACCCAATGGCTGTGTAGTGTTATCACCTGCATAAAGGTTTTCCAGCATGAGTGGAAAAATAGAATCCCTTTTGAGCTGACCCATTATAGAACAAGTAGATCTAATTTGTTTTGTTTGGTTTTTTGGGGTTTTTTTTGGGTTTTTTTCTAATCTTGGTTGTGCTTTTTTAATCACAACACTGAGACTGCTACAAATGAGGATTACTTATCTCTCTGATCCAAATTTTATCCAGACGGGAGCCATGGGGAGGTAAATTCTTTGTTTCTAATGAAATAATAGAATCTGGCAAAAAGATGTTCTATAAATTTGAATTTCCTCTTGGATTTTTTTCTTAAATATGAACAGAAATGGTCACTGTTAGTGCATAGGACATTACTGGAAAGCAAATCATTTGTCCAACTTACAAAGTTTCTAAACTGTGAACCCAAACTATTAATAAAGTTATCCTTCCTGCTTTTTAGATTTCTACCACAACTGCTATTCAGATTTATACGTTACTTCCTTTTATTAGAGACATGCCAAATCTGCTATATTGTCCACCTGGAAAAATGCCCACTGTTCACAGCTACTGAAGTAGTCATGTATTAATCTTAATAATTTTCATTGTAGCCATCCAAACTGTTTTCACTCTTATAAAAGTTTTAGAACACTGTATTATTTTTAAAAATTTATTTAAAAATACTTTCTTATGAAATTAATTTCTCAAACTGAAAGGTTTTGTCTCATTTATACAAATGACTTATTTAAAAATCTCATTTTGCAGGAAAAAATTGTGGTTCCAAAACTGTCTGGTGTCTCAGAACACAGAATTCCTTTTAGGGAAATCAGAGATACTTTTCCTGCATGAGCACTGCTTTTAATTAGATACTGCTGGATGGTGACAAAAGTACAACACAACATACACAAAAAAAATCAACTAAAAATGAGAAATGATGTTTCACAGCTCTAGCATCCCTACTGCAAATTGATAAGGTTTGTGCAAATATGTTAGTCATATTGTCTTTCTTTTCAGTGCTGATCTTTTCCAGACTCTTTACCAAATCAGCATTCAGGATAAAGCTTGCAGAACTGCTGGCATAGACAGGTTAGAACCAAGCTCTTAAAAGTCCCTGTCATAGTGGCAGAGACAATTCTTGGAGTTCATTAAAACAAAAGAAGAAAACATACAGTACATGTAGTGTTTTGAATAGCTCATACTATACTCATACTGCCACTGCTGCTATTTCCCTTGTGTGGATCCAAATCATGGTTAACAATAACTAGAAAAATGAAGTTTAAATGCAGCAATGCTCTATTGAGGGACTTTATCATTACAGAGCAGAATCTGTGGAAAAAAACACAGTGCAGTTGTGCCATAATGCTGCTGTACACAGCCCCAGAGGATCAGCTGGCAGGTCAAAAGGGACCTGGAAGAGTCAGGGTTCCTGGGGTGGCAGGCAGATGGAAGGAGCCCCAGGATCCTACAAGCAGTCAGAGTAGGCAGCCCACCCCTCCAGGGAGAATCATTTCCCACATCCTTTGAAGTCTTGTCTCTCCATAATGTGTTTCAGCTTCTGGACACTTCCATCCACGTACCCACGTGCTGCCTGATGCTTGAAGATGTTGTTTTCCCAAAGCTGCACCTGGTGCCTTGTCCTATTGCTCAATTACATTTTCTGGTTTCACTGCTGCATTTTTTCTCTTGTTAGCTCCTAGCTCTTAAGAGCACTCTCAGTGTGCAATGCTTGACTACCAGGGAGTTACTGACTTTCTTGAGACCTGTTTCCATCCTTGGATCATATTTTCAAAACCTGTATAATTGCCCCACATTTAAACAGCACATCATAATAGCAGACCCTTAGTATCAAGCTCTTGACTCCCAAAGCAAGTCCATATAAGTTGATACAAGAACACACTGGACCCAGAAGTTGGACTCTATGATTCTTTTGGGTCCTTTCCAAATCAGTGCATTCCATGATTCGATGAGTCTAGGCCAGGATGGAGACTTTGTATGATTAGTATTAAGCTTGTAGTCTGTTACCAGCAGCAACAATTTTGTTTTTAGTGGACAACTGTGCAGCTCTGGGTATATAATGAGGTTTTCCTCTGAAGCTGGAGTGTATTCCTGCTGCTAAGTCACAATACAGCAAATCCAATGCATAAACATTTGACAAGAATTTCTTAACTGAATAGAAATGCCCATTTTTAAAGTCATTTGCACTGGATATTTTTCTCACTCCGAATCTGATTCATGCATCATGGACCATTAGATAAAAGCCTATGCATGGGAAATGCTCTACTGTCATAGAAAGCAGTTTCCTTTGAGTTCCAGGGTGCACATGTGGAGCCAGGGAGAGGCAACAGATTATTGTTGGATGATTTCTAGGTCATAGTGAAATAGAATGAGCTTCAGTAGAAGCCAGCAGCAGTAACTAGGAATCTCCAGTATGTTGTATAGAGATTTGCTTCTATTTTGACATTTATCCAGAATTTCCAGAAATTCTCCCTGCCAGGTTCTCAAACCTGGGCCAGTAATCCCTTATACACTCACAAGAAAAATACAAAAGTTTCTCCTTATGTGTAGCCAAAAGACTTTGGCACTTTGCTGCATCAGATGAATTTTTTGATAGGAGCACCAGGATACTTCAGTCTGACAAGTTCGTCTGTAAGTTCTCTCACCTGTAGAAGGGAATCAAGGGAGACTTTCAACTGTTTTGAAAATTATTAAATATTTTTCCAGATGGAAAGCTAGACAGAGACAGGAAAGCAGTAAGAGATCAAGCTACTTTTTTGTCTATGTTGTATTATTATCAAAGGTTTGAGCTAAGGAGCAGAGATTGATTTCTGCTTCTGACAGGATAAGATATAGAAGAATATGGATATCAGGTTTTTACATTTTTATCCATTACTTTTAAACAGGTCCCAGAAAAGTAAAGCTAATTCAAAAAGAAACTGTTAATTAGAACCTATTCATGAAATTGCCATGAAAAAACAACATAATATATTCCCATTATCTCCACTGTCCCCAAACCAACATCAAAGAGCAAGAAATAATCACAGTACATTACTGATTCTTAGAATAAATGGAGCATGAATGAAAAAATTTAGTTTGTGCCCTAGTGCAGATAAAAATGCCATCCATATAGTTTGAACAAAAGCACTTCGTAGTCCAGGAAATAAGAGGTGGCACTTAGCAAGTTGCTGATGCTGAGGTGTTACAGAGTACAGCATAGCGACAGACAGCAGCTGAAGAAAACAACAGTAAAGCCAGTTTGATTTCACCCTCCCTCCTCCAGTATATTTGCACAAGTCAAACATATGTTGGTGGGACAAGAACTTCCTTCTGCATCATCCTGTCAACACTGGCTACCCTGTCATTCTGGAATTACTTCACAATTTTCAAAGCATCTCAGTCCAGAAAACATAGGAAAAGAAAAAGAAAAAAAAGAAAAAAAAATGAAGAAAAATTAAAAATAGAAAGAAGAAAAAAGAAGCAGCAATGTATTTCACAAGAGAATTTCATTCAAATATGATCATTGGTGGAATTAGCATGAGAGCTGAGGGAAAAGAATTTCTGATACATCACACATGGTCCTGGGTCCTCTACTCACACCAAGAGAGAAGATTTTAAAGCTTTTTTTTTTTGACTGTCCTAATTCTAGCTAGTGAAAATGAGAGAAGGGTTGCAGAAGTTTGGGATACCTCTTTCCTTGCATGAACACGCTGTAAAGCATTTTCTTTTTTCTTCCCTAATAACATTTTCACTCCTTCCAATCTTTGTGTTTCACAAACACAGGCCCTAATGGCCCATGAAAAAGTTCAAAGTGGGTCACAGACTGCTGTGGGGTGAGAACAGACTGTATTAATTGTCTGCACTGGGAAAACTGAGTTGCTACCAGCAATTAAAGGAGGCTAATAGTTCTTCGGCTGATGTAAACACTTGTAGCCAGCAATTACAGCTATTGCATATTCCCCAGACCTGAAGAAATTGAATTGATGCCATCTTGTCTGAAACATGGTAACTGACAGCTTAATTGACTTTTTTAGATGGAGAATGGGAATTCAAGCTACATGAGAGCAGTAAAGTTACTAATTGTAAATCAACATTATTTTTAATTGTAGAGAAGTTTTAAAAAAGAAACATATTCAATGTGGATTTAAGTTCAGGGGTCTCATACTCAAGAGACTGGCAGCAAGACTCAAGGAAAAGAACTTCTCTGCCATACAACCTCCTGTACAAAAAGAATCACCTCTCTGGCCCTGCTGGTCACGCTGCTTTGGATGCAGCCCAGGGCACAGATGGGTTTCTGGGCAAGTGCACAGTGCCAGTGCATGGT
This sequence comes from Phainopepla nitens, assembly GCA_013400175.1. Lineage (NCBI taxonomy): Eukaryota > Metazoa > Chordata > Aves > Passeriformes > Bombycillidae > Phainopepla > Phainopepla nitens. Next base: position 85,270 of record VXBQ01014505.1, read on the forward strand.
CAATTCATCATCCACCAGTATCCCCCAGCCCTCCTCCACAGGGGTGCAATCAATAAATTTATTTTCCTGTCTGTACTGAAACTGGGGATTGTCCTGACCATGTGCAGGACCTTGCACCTGGCCTTGTTGAACTTCATGCGATTCCCATGGGGCCACCCTTCTCTCCTGTTGAGGTCCAGGTGGATGGCATCCCTTCCCTCCAGTGAATGCAGTGCAGCACTCACTGGGTGTCCTGTGCAAACTTGCTGAGGGTGCTCAGGCCCCCTGTCGGTGTTGCTGGATGTTAAACAGCACCGGGCCCTGGAACAATGAGGGGATGAAGGGATCTTGCTTTAAGGGAAAAGTCTTTAGCTCCTTCAGGACAATAAAATATGAAATTCTAATGAATACGTCCCTTCTGTGACAAGCCTTTTCCTGCCAGAGCCCAGGGACCCTGCAGCAGGATATTAAGGAACAGAAAATTCCACTTCAGGTGACCCCTTGAGTTTTTTCTATAATACATATAACATCTAATAAAACTAACAAGAAAAGATACCCATATTAATTCCCACTTCACTGAATATATATATTTTTTCTTTAGTTCTACTCCTGCCTAGAAAATAATAATAAAAATAGTCATAGGGAATTTTTTTTAAGTAGTAGATCAGGTTTGGTCAGGCAGCACAGCATTGATACAGCTGCAATATTAACCATGGAGTTATTTTTAGTAGACAATTTCCTTTGCTTTAGCTTTGAATATCATGCATGTGAAATCTAAAAATCATGTTTTGCTGACCGTGCCCTTGGAATATCTAAGCTCTATTTTGAGAGTCTTACATCTTGTCCAAAGACCCCTGGTTTCACTTACTAATACTGTTAATCACAGACTAGAGTTCTGGTACTATTGAGATCTGATGAAACTGGAAGCTGAGAACTACATATGCAAATGTAAACTCTGTTACTTAAGTTGCACAGCAGGAGCATAAAATACGGATAAATAGGCATTAAAGAGGTGCAGCTGGGTATTTTCCAATTTTTCAATATGCAATGTACAGTCTAGGTAGAAGCAGTGGTTCTGAGATCCTAAAAGGTTACTAAATTGCATTTCACGTACCCTAGGAAGAAGCCTGAATTTAGTCATGATCTAACCTGAAGGTCTTTGACTACCATGGTAAATTTTCTTAGTCTAAGAAATATCTTGAGATTAGGAAGACACAGCACAGCCAGAGACTCACAGCTGCCTTCCAGAAATCCTGCAGCAGTCAGCTGCCATACTGAGAATGGAGGAAACCCCACAAGTTAAAAGCACAATCAGAAAAGTACCTTGATAGTAACAGCTAATTTAGAGCGAGTTATTGGTGGATAAGTAGGATTGGTAATCAGCCTCAGATTTTAAGCTTTGCTTCTTCTGCCACACTTGAAGTTTACTCTGTAAACTGTTTCTTGTTCTGATAGCGATAAAGTGCCTTCTAAAATGCAAGATCATCAATCCATAGCACTATTCCCATACCTCTGACAATAAGACTATGGGAGCTAAAAATGCCAACATGACCTAATCAAGGTATGCAATATAATGGATCAAAAGAGGCGATAACAGTAACAAAATACCGAATGTATTTCCCATCTCATTGAACACCGTAATGGTAGCTCCCTCTAGCTCAACATTATTAAAGATCAAGTGCTCTGATCCACTCCATTTTATTGTGTGAAGAAGGGAACGTGGCTGGTGAACAGAGTTACTTACAGGAGATGCTTTTTTTATTATCACTAGCAATTATTTGCATTTAAATAAATTTTGGCATAATGAGTCTTCGTTCCTTAATGGCTGCTGCACCTAATGGAATCACTGAGACAGCAATTTTTATGGCTTCAAACTTAGACCATGTGATTCTGGGACTGCTATTGGGATGTGCATTATTTCTCAGGTAATCTGATTATGTACATAAAAATAACAAGAGAAAATATTAAGTTAAAAATATAGGATGACTGCATAGGAAACTGCAACACTCAATGTCTTTTGTGGTGAAATACTTGGAACAACTGCTGCAAAATGAGTTTCGCAGAGCACCTGGAACCTGGGAATTCAAAAATTGATAAAACATAAGTTTTAAGTTCTTTGTCACCAACAAAGAATAGCATCAAACAATGACATTTAAATTTTCCTTAAATATTTATGACATTTCTATGTGAGAACAGAATATTATTGCAGAACTTTTGGGAATAATGGTTGAAAAGAGAACTGATGCAGGAAACATAGTGGAGGCCCCTACCCAGGAAATGGTCAAGGTTCATCAATAGTTTTATTTCTCATTACCCTACTCTAATTTGATTTTAATAAATTAAATTGATTAATTTCCCCAAATAAGGCCTGACTTGCCTGCGAAAGTAGTTGCTCAGTGATCTCTCTCCATCCTTATGTCAACCCATGAGCCCTTATTATATTTATTCTCTCCTGTCAAGATGAGGAATGATAGAGCAGCTTTGGTGAGCAGGGAGGAACATGCAGCCATCGTCAACCCACCACAGCAGATAGCAAAGAAATTGTTCCTCTTCACAAACTGAATGTAATGAAAGAAATCCCCCAAAAGGTAGGTATGTAGTCATGTCACAAAGTAGGTTTTCTGCAGTTGAAAATGTCAGACATTCACTGTAAGATTAATCTGCTTAAAAGGGGGCATCTCAAAAGATGGGTAATTTTAGACATAATATCTTGTCTTAAAGTAGATATTTTTATAGTGACTTAAATTAAGACAGCTTCTTCCAGTTCACCTAGCAAATCAAGAAGACAGTCTCAGTACTGGACATGTACAGTATAATATTACCGAATCCCACCTTAAATGTCACTGAGTGTGCTTTGTTTTTACCCATAAATATGTTTTTAAAATCCCAAAAATGCCAAACAGAGGAAGCTATAGGATAATCTACCTCTTCAGTAGATCTTCGGTACAACCATAGCATAAATTCCATGTCTATATTCTGTGAAAATGCAACCAGATTCTGTATTATTATTATTCCCATTAACCAGCAACAGAATTATTAGAGAAGACAGTTGCTAAATTTGCAACCTTTTGGTGCTAAGTTCTTGAATGAACAATTAAAGAGCTAAAAAATCCAGATCTTCATTTGTTACTGCACTATTTTTTTCCCAAACTGCTTTGTGTATGTTTTGGAATGAGACAATTTGTCTGTGTAGTCACTGGTTATAAAACCAGAAGTATCAAAAATTGTCCCTAGATCCCTTTTTGTAAGAAACAATGCATATGTTAAGAAAAAAAAATTAAGTGAAGTTTTTCATAGAACCTACATTTATATCATCACAGAACACCACCAAAGAAAAAAATATAATTTCTGATAAAGTTGTCCCTAGGTCCTTGAATCAAAGGCAGTTTAGTACAGAGGCACAAAAACATCTCCTACAAAGAAATAAAAAAGACACCTCTCCCTTTTGTTGCTAGAGAAAAAGCATGCCACAGAAGATCCAGTTGGACAGCAGGAAAGAAAAGACCAAGGAGAACAGACTAGACAATAAACCCTGAAATGATTTTGAGATTCACGTGATGAAGTAAGCTGACTGAAAAACATATAATGTTGCATTTTTTTCATTAAAAAAAATAAAGCAGTGGCAACTGGCCTTCTGAAAGTGGAAATCCTAGCTGCACTGAACACATGCTCGGAGTGGACCATGCACTTAAATACAGAGGTCTCTCCCCTCCTGGAGAAGCTCTTCTCTCTGGTGCTTGCTCTTCAAGTACATTAACACAATAAATGTAATAGCTGTAATAATAATAATAATAATAGCTGTATTATTATTACATAATAAGGTAATAGCTGTAAGCTCAGATCTGGATTTTTCCACCACTCACCACTGCCTGAAAACAGTCTGTTAGTCTTTTGAATCCCCATTATAGCCGTTCAATCAACGACTTTTCAACCTGCAACACCTTTCAAAACTCTTCCAAAATTATGTACATTTTTATAAAAAGCAAACTGAATAAGTTTGGAGCCAATTTTGTTTATGCTCTCAGGGAAGACAGCAGCTAAGTGCAAGGGATAGTAATAACAAGCTAAAATGCTCCCTCCTACTGAGGCCCCTAAGTTAAGAACCCTCTCTGCATCTCCCCATAAGCTATAAGTTGGCCCAGACTGATGGCATGCCCAAGTTAACATAAAGTTTAAAACCTGCCTAGGGCTGCAACACCAAAAATGAGTAAGAGTGCTGCACAGTTCCACAGGGAAAACCTGAGGAGATGAAACTGTGCCTATAACCACGATGGAAGGGGGCCTAGGAGTGCATTAGATGTGTCTAAGCTACGATGGAGAGCCCCATTTAGTCATGCTGATCTCAGACTGACAGCCAAAGTACCGATGGAAATGGTGGAGAAATCCACTGGTGGACCATGGCAAGGCTGAACACAGAGGTGTGCCCAAAGCTTTTCCGCAAAGAGGTGGAAAAGTAGTGGAATTTGTGCTCACAGATGGGACTAGATTATGTGTTGAGGAGAGAACCAGTGACAGAACATTGCATCATCCCCTGCAAAGCAGATGATAGGGATCCATGAGAACAGCATGGAATCATTTTGTTCACACATATGTTAGTACAAAACTGGAGGCCACTTCTCCTCTATGTGTTTTCATTTATCTTTGATTCATATCTTGCAACTTTCTGTCCTACAAGCGGACGCTTTTCTGAGCCATGCTGCTTCCTGACCTCACCCTGTGTTCACTGTTTGATCTGCCTAAATTTACTCACTGAGAACAAAGACATCATTGTACACCAGTGGTCCATCTGCTCTAGAGAGCTGCTTTGAGTTGTAGTTAGCACCAGATGTTTCCTAAGGAAGCATCCCCAACATCATGAATATCCTCAGCGAGTGTTCCAATGTATTAACTGCAAGAAATACCATCAGGTATTTATAAAAAAGGCCTTTTTTGCACGCTTTGTTACTGTACTTCCTTAAAGACAGGATAAGAGTATTTCACAGTGAATTGTAACACATTTTGTCATTCCACAGTTGGCTGTCAAAATTTTGAAATATTTAAGATGGTGTTTTATTTCACTACTCACAAAAAAACCAAAAAAGCCTTAGTATTTCTTGCTGCATAGAGCACTGTACTGATTCATCTAATGCTGAGAACCTCCAACAAATTGATGAATGCCCTAAGTCCTTATATGCCTCAGTGAAGGCTTTGAGAAGAATTCCTAAATTCAGAGTCCTAAAACTATCTAGAAACCAAATTTTTCACCTTGCTTCTGTGATATTGCCACTTTTTTCAACAGTTTTATTGTAACTTAATGGATTTTGCCATTTAATTGTGCACAATTAGTAAAATGTGGGCTGTCACCTATAGCCGTTTGAATACTGAGTGAAGTCGTGCCCTAAACTTCAGACTGCAGGGCAGGGTAATGATTTTTTTTTTTTTTCTTTTAAATGGGAAATCAGGAAGGAAGACTTCTTCATTATGCTTTTCTTCAATCTCTATTTGTTTTTTTTCTGAGTTCTATTTCCATTCATTTAATTGTCACTGTTTCTGCCTTTTGAGACTCCCAAAAGCTAATGCCCTCAATTGTAACACATATATGATCTGTCTCCTGAGCCATATCTCTGTGCCAAATAACTGTTGAGGAGCTAGTATAATGTCCTTGCTTCATTCAAAGCAAGTTTTAAATTTTAGCAAATGTTCTGAATTACATGGAAAATGTCTCTGAGATTACTTCCTTTTCTAAATTAATCTCTTTTTTTTTTCTGTGAAGTATTTTTACTTTTCAGAAAGCATGAGAAATTACAAAGCTAGTAAATGAAATCCAAACAAGCAGAGATGGAGAACATGTTAATTTTAAAACAGGAGGCAGGTCTTTCTTAATAATTTTATCAAGCTGTCATCTCAGAATGGCCACCTCTGAGAAGCTGTCAGCTTCACTGGTATAAATGAAGTTGGAATAAGGGAAGATTGCCAAGCACAGGCTGCTCCAAAGGACCACAAGCAACTGCAGCCACCAAGGGGCAGTGCAGTGAGCTTCGAAAGAGCATTCTGGGCATGCCTCAGCACTCTGCAAAACGCTGGGGCCCTGTAGAAAATTGTGGTACTGTTGAATATGGTGGTGGTTTACTGACTACAAAATTTCATCTTGTACAACCAGTCGAAGTCGGGGCCACTTCAAGTGTTTTTAACTCTTCTGAAGGTGTGTAATATTTTATTTCCAGTTAGAATTAGACTGCTTCCTTTTTCCCGCTGCTGGATCCTGTTGTAGTTTGGCCTGCTAGCCAGAAGAGACCCTTGTTAAACCGTTATTCCTCATATACCCTCCAAAATCTTCCCTTTATATGTCTTTTAAAATATTTTTTTCTTTCAGTGAGAGCAACTTGATGGGCAGACTCATCCTAAACTTGCTATTATAAAGCATGTTTTCCAATTCTTTAATAATTCCTATAACTACTAATAGCCTTCCTTTGAATGTGGATACCAAAACCAGAGATAGAATGCTATGCTAAAAGCCAAATGAGAGTCAAAAAGCTTCCCAAATGCTGCATTATCCACCTGCTTATGCATCGAAAGATTACATTAATCCTTTCTCCATTGCAGTGCTCCAGGAGCTTCTGATTCACCATAAGCTCAATTTTTGTGTTCCCACTCTTACCACCACTTCCATATTCCTTCCATTTCTTTCTATACATAAGCCAGAGCTCCATATTTCCAGATGTCTGACTTCTCTAAATTCAGTTATTCAAATCACATGGATCACTCTTCCATTCTCGGTCTTTCTGTTATTTTTTTCCAAGTTTATCAGTAACAAATCATTTGCCTTGTGGCCAGAGCATTTTCTCTCAGTGTACAAATCCCCATCAAAATTCAAAAAATAATCCACCAGGATTCCTGGTATGTAACACAGGAATATGTCATTTCATGCACATTTTGAAGCATTAACAGGAAACATTTAGAAATACTTAGAAAATATCTAGAAATATTTATAATATATATTTGTTTTCACATTGTGATGGCTGGTTTTAGGTTTTCACTGCTTCAGTGGCTTTTAAAAAAGCACGATTGGAAATCAAGGCTATAAATGATAGGAGTGGAGAGCTGCTAGAGCACTAACAAAATAAGACAAAAGCACTGAGTGACCTCAAGGAAGGAAAGTGTTAAAAAGAACTGAAGCCTATCTAAAACAATTGGAGAAATTACCCCGAAGTAACAGATAAGTTGAGTTACAAGGAGGAAGAGCATGTTTTAGGAAGTTACATCCTCAGATAAATGGAAATGGAGGATAACTAGACAGTTGCATGAACTTACCCCATTTCTACAGGTGTTAAAAACCCCACATACAGATGAGTGGTTTCATGTTAGGTTAAACACATTTAGCCAGGATACAAAAGGATTGAATATTCAATACAACTACACATTACATTTCTACTCAGATCTGCCCTGTGTCTGCTTTGGTACTTCACTTTTTCAAATGCTACCCCCAATAGGCTTATTCTTCTGTCAATGGTGTGATGACAAGGTGAGGCAAATCCATGCATGTTTAACACCTTTGTGTGCATGTGCACAGCCACACAGTCATCCAAGACTGGACTGTAGGAGAGGTCTGACTGGCTTCAGCTAAGTAAAACCACTATGGTGAATCTAATTATTTCTTTAGAGAGTTCTGAATAAGCAGTCTTTATGTCATATAATTTTTTTCTATTTTGTTATTTAATGGGCAGTAAAATTACCCCCATATACCTAAAACATTTTTGAAAAAAGAACTGTATCACCACCATCATCATCATAATTTTCACATGCAAGATGGTACATTTTTGGTGGTTATGCATGTAGTCTTACCCCACACTTCTTCAACCAGTAAATATTTTCCAGATGCATAAGATTATGAGTGATTTAATGGAAACCACATAGTGAGGTTTGTATTTGTCAATATGGAGAATCTCATCATTTTGCAAGTCCTGAGCATTACAAAGGGTCCGATTAGTAAAATAAAGTCACAATCAAAGAAATACAAGCAAAGTATCATAACAAAAATTAACAGCTAGTGCTGGTAGATATGCACTAAAAGTGAGGCAAATGCAACATTAGGGAGAAAAGATTACTGTAATATTTAAATCTATATTTACAGCTATTTTTAAAGCCATTGAATTCTGGAAAACTCATTATTCACCCGTTTACGCACAGATCTTGACTTTAGATTACATTTGTTTTTGTGGGATCTTCTTAGTCCCCCCAAAAAAAGAGAAATTTACAATATTCACATAAAAATGCCCGTAGAATGTATGTAACAGCATTTTGATGATCACGATGGAATTTTGAAACACTATAGTTGTAATATTTCTACTTTTTTGGCTATTCAAGAGACCATGATCAAGTCTGTGATGGATTCGATATTTGTTTAATGTGGAAAGTTCAACAATCAAATGAACTGTTTCATTTGTTAAAAAGGAAATACTAGCCATCTCTGAATCTGCATTACACAGTTCCTTCATTTTTCTGACCCTTCCTTCTAGTGACAAGGAAAACCCCTTCCTTCCATGTATTTATTGACTAAACCAAGCAGCAGGATTTCTCATCAGATAAAATGTCAGCTGCAACCATCTTCAAACACTCCCAGAGCTCTCTCTTTGTCTTTTTAAGAAACATTTTAATCACTCTACTAAAATCAGAGCTCTTAAATAGTTAATTTTCTGCCTGGATTAAAATTTGTCCTTTCCAGGCATGCCACATGAAGGACTTGTACTTGTGTGGGGCTTAGGTTCACAGATTAACAATATTTCATTCGAGCTACATTTCTTGCTTACTGATTTATCAGTATTTCAGAGGACGTTGTACCTATATTGGTTTTAATCCTTTTGCTTCGAGTGCAATTCTTATAGAAAGTCATTTATATATAAATAGATTCCAATATTAGATTACTAAACTCCAGAGGCTTTCACACACAAAAAAAAAAAAAAAAAATTGTGCTGAGGTGTCTAAGAGTGGATAGAGAAAAACTCTTTCTACAGACCAGAGCTGAAGCAACTCTTCTGTGAAATCTGCAAAAAATGTGTGAATAAATGCAATGTATTAAAAGCCGGGAAAGAATATTTGCTTTACTTTCATAGAGGACAGGGTTTGAGAACGTGGCACACAAAAGCCTAACTTAGAGTTTGTTCCCTAGCTAATGGTTTTATCCCTGCCTCTCCCTCGGACTTCCAGCTTGATTTATTCCTGGCTTTATCAACATTAAAGCCAGCAAGAGTGAACTGGGATATTTACTTGTAAAAGAAATTAGAACTGAAGGGTGGCATGAGAAAGCAAAGTGCTTAGAAAGTAGGAAAAAAATACTCCAATTAAAAAAAAAAAAAAGGTCCCAAACACTTAAAAAACAGGGCGAACAGAAGCCTTTTGCCGGGGTGAGTTTCCTGTAAGGCCAGGGAGGCAGGTCTGAGGCTCGCCGCGGGGCAGGTGCCGCGCTGCCGCTGACGGCGGCTCCCCGAAGCGCCGGGAACGACCAGCAGCGCACAGGCGCCTCCGGCTGGGACGTCGCTTCTCTCGGTTCTTTCTCGTACATGAAACAGCCAAGAGACTGAGAAATAACTGGGAAGCTGCTGGACTCTTCAGTAGGAAACGCTTTCCCCATCTGCCTGTCTGGCAGCAGGATAGCTCTCCTTTAAGCGCTGCGGGTCAGAATGTCCTTCCAGCGTGGTTCCGCGCTCGCTGGGCACTGCCTCCAGTGGGAGAGACTCCTGCAAAGGGCATCAGTTCGAGCCGGTTTTTCCTATTCTCACCCACCCGTAAAGCTTCTTGGCCAAAATGCCTCTCCCCTCTTACAATGTGTCCCTGGGACACAGACCCCAGAAAGAGCAGCTCTTCCCTGAGAACGCGTTCCCCTGTAGGCACACGGCGGGGGCTGACCGCCCTCGCCTCACCCACAGCGGGGAGCGAGCGGAGGCTGCCACACTCGTGTCTGGTGCATTGCCTTGGCCCTCAGTCACTCCCCAAAACCGTCAACACTGTCTGGCAGAGCAGCCATCCCCTGCCAATGGCAGCGGCAGGTCCGGGCGCTCCCCGCGCTGTGGTGGCCGCGCAGGGCACTCGCACCCTCTGCTGGTGCTCCGCGGGGCGGGCGCCAAAGCTGCTGAACGGATCCATCTGACCCTCATCCTTATCCCCAGCTCATATACACCCGCCGGATGGACTGATAACCAGTTTTAGGGAAATTGATCAATAAATGAGATTTAATACATGTCTTTCTAAGATATCTCCATTTAAAACTACTTTTATTTAAAAGTGGTTTTACTGTGTTTATATTTTGAGGTCGAAAGGAAAGGAGCTGTTCAACATCTAATGTGGAAAAAATAACATCTGATTTCAAAGACATGGTAAAAGTTTGTCTCAATACCAGTTTCTAATATTCTCATTTTTGTTTTAATAAATAAACTTTTGAAGTATTTCCACTAGTATATTTTACCATGAGGATTTTACATCAGCTCTATTACTTCCAGTTAACTTGGTAGGAGAAAATTACAGTGATAATATTCCAGAAATTCCCCCTACTCCTAGTGACACATACTATTAGGGATCATAATCTATAGTAGCAAGGCCTACATAAAAAGATAACTTCAAGTATTTCCTGCACACTTTCTGGAACAAATCCTGGAACAGGTTGAAAAAAAAACCCAATGAAATCAGCAGGGTCAAAATTTCTGCCTCAACTTTCTCTTTGACAGAAACATCTGAGTCCTTCTCAGGGTATGACTGCATGGCTGTAACCCAGAGGCAAATTCAGCAAAAGCAGAATCTGTCTGTAAATGACAGCTCATGTAGACTGAAAATCACTTTTAACTGGGTTCATGAATAAATATTTTACATTCAAGAACATCCCAAGTACTCTTATGTGTCGTACTGACACATAAGTATAGCACCCTGACACATTTCATTTATGGAATTCTCTGGTCAACAAACACAAGAATAAGAACATATTTTGGTTAACACTTCCGCTTCACAATGAACATTGATTCACATTCGGGGGGCTCTCTTGCTACAAGAACTGAATGCAGGAAATAGTTTAATATTTCTCTCAGCTGAAACACAGTTATATTTGTTTTGAATGATTCTGTTGCTAGTTGAACGTTTCATGTGTAAGTCCCTAAAGAGACACCACAGTTCACAAGCGACGATCACACCCCAAACTGGTTTTTACATTCTCTGAAAGTGAAACATGTTTGGAAGTATTTAGTGTAAACTTTCAGAACTGATTGCATTTTGTGCTGTGATTATGAAAGGCTCTGCACAAAAATGAGGTTGTTGTCCTCTGTAGGTCTTGCATTAGAGTTAAGAGGGTGAGAGTGGAGTGGTCTCTTCTGTCCCCTTAATTCAGCCTTAGCTGGACTCCAGGAAAAAAGATGTTGCTGTTAAGGTTGACAGCCACACTAATGGATAAATGTCTCCATGGACTTTCCTGTAGGGACACAGAGCCAGTTTTAATCACAGAATTTCTAGGCTAACCTTCATAAAGTGGTTGCTTCCAGAAGAAGACTTGAAAGATGACGTCAAGGTCATTTTATGTCCTCAGTTTTCCTTTGCTCTGAAAGGTGCCACTTTCAGCTTGCCTTTGATGCAGATGAGTCAGAAAAAGGTTTGTTTTTTTGTAATATGTTGCATTAGCACTGGTCTTGCCAAGAAGATGTCAATAGTCCAGAGACTGTTACTGAACCAACAGAGTTATAAAGAGGTATTACTAATGCACCTCTCTCAGTAGCATCAAAGCATTTGTCTTTATGATCTAAATCACTTAAATCATTACAACCAAGTCAGAATATCTGCTATACTGTAAACGAAGAAAGTATTAATCTTTTGGAAAATTCTGTTTTACACAACTCCAAATCTCAGAACCTCTTGTTTTTTTCAATGAAAATTCAGGCGTGGTATTTTTACTTTCTATTCTACTTAGCAATTTTCCCAAGCTCAATGGGAAAAAAACCAGGATGTTTATATAATATCTGTGTATTTTAATAAATCATAATCATCTCTTCTGCTTGAAAGATATTTCTCAGTCCCAGTTTTCAAAAGTGAAAGAAATCAGAGACAGACACCTGATTAAAATGTTTGTGCATATAAATCTGTAATAATTTATAAATCAAAAATAGCCATTATATTTTAAAAGTATTGAAATGGATAATCATTACATTCTGTAATGTCAGTAAGCAATTCCGCCAATATTCAGTTCCTTTTTTTTCCAGATAAGAATGTGAATATTTTTAAGTCTTCATCCACAGACATCTGTGTTTTCTGGTGGTGTGGTTTCATGATCTTTGCTCACTACATTAATAAATGAAAAATAAGTGATAGATTTTGAAAGCCGATAATAATGATTGCTTCATTTCACATTCCAGCCATTTGAGAAGTACTTGGTCGTAGCTGATGTCAAACCACATCAGGCATTAAAGAGCAGAGTGAGTGTACTCAGGGAACACATCTCTGTAATGCTGAAAATTAGTCTTTTGTCACGGTTATGGAGGTCAGCAATTTCCAAATCACAGAGGGCAAGGGAACTATGCTAATGCTCATCATTTCCAACACTCTTTGGCTGTAGCCACATTTAATTGACCATTTTGTTAACTGTACTTCTCAATGCAATTTTCTGGGTCATAAAACTGTCCAAATGCACTATCAAGGCAAATGAAGCATCCTTATGTGCCCTTAAGTTCCTGTGGGTGCCTGCTTTCTCAGTGACTTCCTGACTCAGTTTGAGAGCATCCCAAGACTAGCAACACAGGCCATTGCACAAACCTGTGCTGCCTGTGACAGTTCACATGGACAAGGGCTGAGGTTGTCAGAGCCAACATCATCTTGCTCTCCTGAAGCACTGTGGAAATACAAACATGAAATACAAACCATTTTCAATCAAAAAAAAAGCTAATGTCAAGTTAATGTCTTTTGCTGTGGCTGCTGCAAGAGGCAGTCATTCCAAATAGGTTTGGTCAGGAACACAGAGAAATTAAATTCATTGCAAGGGCAGAAGAAACAGTTCAACCTGCACAACAGCATAAAAAGGCTGGTAATGTGCCTACCTGCTGGTAGAATGAGGTTATGAGGATTTAAGTGACAATACAGAATGCAAAAGAGAGTAGAAGACAGAAGGAAAGTTTTCCAATGTCTATGCTTAATATGTAGTAGAGGAAAATGCAGCTCTTTTGATGTTATTTTTTGATGGAGATGGATAATTTCTGCATTTTTGCTGTGCTTTTTTTGTTTGTTTTTCTGCATAAGACCATTCATCTGTAGTGTTGAGTAGTCGGAGACCTATTACAAAACATAATGTTATGTCAGCAGGTTCCTGGGTCTATCGAAGAAAAGATTAGTGATGACAGGGTATGATGGGAAAAGAAGGTTTCAAAAGAAGACAAACCTTTGGATCATGTTACAAAGCCTTCCTGAAGCACACAGAATGAGGGGTTTTTCAGGATAAAACTATGCAGGGAGATCCATTCAGGAGCACAGAAAATGCGCTCCTGCTGCTAAGTGAAGGACAGACTGCAGGCCATAGCCTTAGTTTAGTTAAGCTCTATCTTTTTCATGCCTTTTTTTCTTTCATGGACCTAGTCATCAGCTCTGAGTCAGAGGAACAGCTGCATCACTGGAGACTTTTTCTGGCCTTCAGCATTGCCTCTCCTAAGCAAGGCACATCTCCGAGCTCAGAGACCTTCTATCTGTCTCAAAGCCCTTTGAATCTGGCTATCTGAGCACATTCCTAACCAATTTTGTTGGCTTTGGCTTTTGATTGACAGGTTAGCAATAAGCACTGAGAACAAATACTCTGGAAAGGCACAATGTTTACTGAAATAATTCAGGCATCTTCCACATGTACTTAGAGTTCAGAGAGTTGTTAGCAGTTGCAGCAAGACTGGAAATGAGAGAGGGCCCTGAGAAAGGCAAAGTCTGGATGTATTTTCTCAGAAATAAGCCAGGTACTGAGTGTATTTGGACATTTGTGGCTAGAGTGGGTTGTCATGTTCTTAGCCGATTCAAATGCAATCATTATAGTGGATTTTAAATAACATAATGGCTTATTTGGACATAGAAGTATATGAAATATAAAATTGCTATTCTTGAAATTGCCCTTTACCCTCCCATCTCAGTCCTGTGTATGAAACAGTAGTGCTCTGTTTCTAAGTTGGATTCAAATCACTAGTGTGTTTCTCATTTATAAAATACTTTTTACAGCCTAATTGGGAGCAGTTTAATTCTCCGATTCTCAGCTCCTTACTAGACCAGTTAAGAGTTCAATTGACTGTAACGATTCAGAAAGAGGCTCTTTTGGAGCTTTTGCAATATGTCATGTAAACTGGTGTTCAGAGACTTCAAAAAAATTATTTATATTATATTTAACTAGAATATTATTCACATGATAGGAGCCCCATGACATAATGGATGGTAGACGCTTAGAAAATTGGTCACAGTTTATGGCCTCAAGGCCAATGGAAATTACAGTGTAATGTATAAGCCCAATACCATATCTCCAGAAGAACCTAGACATCTCAGATGCTCATTACTTTTCCAGTCATTGAATTGTGTTCCCTACACGTTTATTGGTGTTCATGAGTGTCCCACCTAATCTTCTTATAATTATGAAATCATATCTATTCATCATTTCCCTTTGGTGACTGGATAAACCATCTTCCTAGATAGGACATAGGAATGGATCCTTCAGGGATCCATTCTAAAAGCCCTGCTAAAGTTATTTCTTTCTAAATAAAAATGTTCAAAAATTGTGAAGCTTTTCCTATAAATATAATTACTACCCAATTTTCAGCTATGGCTGTCCAGTAGCATAGCATGAGTTACAACTGGAAAAAATATATAAATAGGTTTGATTTTTTTTCCTCAACTTTTTCTAAAAGAATTTTTTCACTATCGCCTGCATTTCAGCACTCAGAGGATTCTTAGGAGATATGTTACAGATAGAGGAACTTTTGCTGCAGGGGTGAACTGCCCAGTAGGGAGAGGCAGAACTTGTTCTGTGAAATAATTCGTGCAGATAGCCTTCCTCTGGGAGGATTAGATTTTTAATTCTGTGGAACAGGGTCTGTTAATATGTAGTTGTGTAGTTGGTTCCAGGTTTTTATAGAGGCTTCCAGCAGAATTTATGCTACAATTCATAAATAATAAAATCTGTACATTTTTCTGGGAAATTTTCTTAACATTGCTACTCCTATAAACAAAAGTATTCTTAATCTAAACAAAAATGAATGTTTTGAGTACCTGTGAGAAATAAAAAAGAGATGTTATATATTTTCTGTTGTGGGAATTTCAACCCAATCCTCCTCCCCTCATGCTGATAGAAAGTCAGTCACCTACTTACTTTTCTGAAAGCTGATCTAAGTCATAAATTTCTTTTATAAACAAAATGCTACCAACATGCTGCATGTGGTGAAATATGCAACAGATTGATGGAATAGCAAGCTGATGAGCTGTACCTAAGAAGTGCAGTCTGATTTCAGAAAGCCCAAAGGGGCTACCATGCACAAGAGAAATAAAGAAACATTGTTTAATCCCTTCTTTCAAAATAGACAGCTATGAAAATATGGTCACTTATTTTACCACAGAAAGGGCAGAACTCAGTGTATATGTGCAGGCAGAATGCTGAAACTAACCTCTTCATGAAAGGTAGCTTTCTCTCACAAGTTTGTGAGCACCTTCTGTAGGGACAATTACCTTAAAGTGTATCATATTGATCTGCAATATACTTTGCAAATGTCAATATATACCTAGTCTTGCTGCCTACAGCATATGAGGATGTGAAATAAAAATGAGTCTGGACTTAATGACATGTAACCATCTTGGATGAATAATGTATATATGGTCAATCCTCAATTCTCGGGAGACCATCAGCCTGACTTTAATGTTTGAGACAAGCAACTGTATGTTTTAGATTTATCACTTGAGTCCTAATGCACTTGCCAAAGGACATTAATATTTAAATATTGAAAAATATACCATCAGCAGAAAAAAAAGGCAGATTTACAGTTAGGGAGTTTTTCTTTGGTTAGCCTTTAACACATACCTCTTTTTTTTGAGAGAGAGTTTAGGAACACTACTAGTCTTTCAATCTGATTCCATATTATGAAAGATATTTAACTTCTTATTTTAAGCCAAGAAATATATGCAGAAGCCAATTTTTAGGTAGTTTGAAGTCCTCTATAATCTCCCCACCAAAGTCTGGTATATGTATAGAAGATTTGTTTTAGAAATACATGAACATGACAAACTTCTTTTGAGGTCATGAGACTTCAAAACATAGAAAAACAGAATAATCCAAATCAAGCAATAATTAGAATCTCTTGGAATACATTTGTTACCAAATAATAATAATGATTTTTATTATTCTTCCTGAGTCATCCTGAAACATGTTAAAAACATACTATACTTCCTACAGATTGGATTTGGCTCAATCTTTGTCTCTATTTCCTGACTAGTTAATGTGGTACTGGATTGTATACTTGGGAAGAGAATTCCCATGTCATTGCTAGAACAGGTAGAGAGTGAGCGGCACCACTGTATTTGTCTCCAGGCTTCCTGGCAGGCATTGATTTAGATTTGTTTAGGAGATACTGTCATTTTTGGTGAAAATATTCACATTGTGAACCTATTTTTCATTTGGTAGTACACTAGGATTCGTGGTAGAGACACTGTTTTAATTTCCTCCCTTGCTCACAAAAACAGTAGAGAGATTGATTTCATGTTTAGAATATGAGTGTAAATTGTTATGAGGTATTTCTTCATATTTGAATTGCATGTTAGAAAAATATGCTCCACTATGCCATGAAGTAAAAAGAGATCTTTTGGTTAGTTTCCCAATGTGATGAGTATAGTTAATAAACAATATACTTCCTGATAGCTGACTGTTCCGTTCATTAGAAGCTGGATGTAAAGAAATACTGAGCAATAACAAACAATTTAGGTCATCTTCAGTGCTGGCTCTGATAAATCAAGGTCTCAGAAAGTTTATAGATGGATTCTATTCTCATGAGCTCAATAAAAGAATAAGTTTAACACTAACAGGTGGCAAACTCTCTTGCCCCACTGTTTTCCCAAAGGTGCTCTGAGAGGACCCATGAGCAACAAACCTCACAGCAGATGTTGTTGTTAAGTAGCAACAGGTAGAGTGTGACTCCAGGCCAGTGGCTAATCTCCCTTGAAATAAAAAGACATGAAGGGATCAAGTGCACTGCCAGCAGGTTTGCAGATGACACCAAGCTGAGCAGTGCAGTTGACACACCTGGAGGGCAGGATGGCGTCCAGAGGGACCTGGACAAGCTCGAGAAGTTGACCCAAGGGAATCTCAGGAGGTTTAACAAGACGCAGTGCAAGCTTCTTTACCTGGGTCGGGGCAACCTCCGGTATCAGCATGGGCTGGGGGATGACCAGATGGAGAGCAGCCCTGCTGAGAAGGACTTGGGAGTGTTGGTGGGTGAGAGGATGATGCTGGACATCAGCCAGCCATGTGAGCTTGCAGCCCAGAAAGCCAAACGTGTTCTGGGCTGCATCCAAATAATCCGCAGCAGCAGGCTGAGGGAGGGGATTCTGTCCCTCCACTTTGCTCTTGTGAGACCCCACCTGCAGTGCTGCATCCAGCTCTGGGGTCCCCAGCACAGGAAGGACATGGACCTGTTGGAGAAGGTCCAGAGGAGGCCACCAAAATGATCAGAGAGCTGGAGCACTTTCGTCTCCTGTGAGGAAAGGCTGAGAGAATTGGGATTGTTCAGCCTGGAGAAGAAAAGGCTTCAGGGTGACCTAACTGCGGCCTGCCAGTACCTGAAGGGAGCCTACAAGAAAGACAAGGGGGGAACTTTTACAAGGGTGACAGAAGAAGGGGAAATGGATTCAAACTGAAAGAGGGCAGGTTTAGATTATAGATTATGAAGAAATTTTTCACTGTGAGGCATAGGAGCAGGTCGCCCAGAGAAGCTGTGGATGCTCCATCCCTGGAAATGTTCAAGACCAGGCTGGATGAGGCTGTGAGCAACCGGGTCTAGGGGAGGTGTCCCTGTGGAACGTGTTGCTGCCCGTGGCAGGAAGTTAGAACTTTATGGCACCTTCCAACCCAGACCATTCTATGAGCCTATGAAATTTCTTAGAGATCCTTAAGGGGCATGGTTATCTAAATAATGTCTGTGACATTATGCAGTAGTAAGGTACTATACAAAGTATATTAAAAATATATACACTTTTTATATACAAGTATATATTAATGTTATGTAGCTTTAGAGAGCACAGCATAGTTTTTACAGTCTATTTTGTCCAGAAGAGAGAGATTGAAGACTTCATTCATTTCTTCCAAAGAAGTGAACCAAGCCTGTAGCATAAAATGAACTTAGATGGGCTATTACTGCATAGAACCTGTTCCATTATGGCATTTAGATGTTAGCAATCACTAAGATTTTAGGGCATTCACCATGTCATAAGTGATCTCTGTCACTTTTCAAGGGAAACACTTTCATTTTAAACCCATATTCTATTCTCAAGAGGTCCTTTTAAAAATTACCTACTTCATAAAAACTCTTAGATCAGCTTTCTGACATTTAACAAGAAATATTCAGTACTGAGCCTTACCTAATAATTTTATTCTAGAAATTACTATAATGGCTGAAGCCTCCTTTCAAATGTTGAAATACAGAAGTGCAGGGCTATAAAAATTTATTCCATAATAATTTTGCACTGTAAGAATATTTAAATCAATCTAAAATTGATGAGGGGAACTTTCATCTATGAATGTTTAACTTACACCACATCTTTTGGGAAGAGATTAACATCCACAGGAAGAAAGAGGAGGCAGTTATTTATTTTATAGCCATTCAAGTTTAAAGACTTTTAAAGAAGCATTCTGAAACCTAAAGATTTAGTTACAGGAAAGAGGAATGTCTGGAGTTATTTGTAAGCAACTCTTAGATGGAACTGCAGAGGTGTTTTATGAGATAAGCTGAGTAAAGGGCAACTGACATTTTTATCAAATATTTTCTTAGAAAAGATCTAGTCAATAATAAAATTTAAGAATTATGGAAAATTGAGTTTGAAAGGGAATTGAAATGAGTTTATAGAGTCACAGAATCACAGAACCACAGAATGGTTTGAGTTAGAAGGGACCCTAAAGGTAATTTAATTCCAGCTACCCTGCTATGGGCAGGGACACTTTCCACTAGACCAGGCTCCTCAGAGCCCCATCCAGCCTGGCCTTGAACACTGCCAGGGATGAGGCATCCACAGCTTCTCTGGGCTACTTGTTCCAGTGCCTCGCCACTCTCACAGTGAAAAATCTCTTCCTAACAGCCGATCTAGTCACTTCCAGTTTAAAACTCCTACCCCTCAACACATCCCTACACTTCCCTCCTGTCTTGAGGGGTCTCTAGAACAGCCTCTCATCCAGCTAAAATAGTAGAAGTTATGCTCCTAGGTAGGCTTTAAGCCAAACATTTCCAACACTTAGACCTCTTGCAGGTGAAATTGATCTCAGCACCATAAAACACACCCCCTACTCCATGTAAATCTCGCTAGCCCAAGAGTTAATAACTTCCTTCACTGCTCAAAGCCTGGAAGAGGGAGAGAAGGGAATTAGACACATTTATTGATGACTAAAGAAAAAGTTTTACAGAAATCTAACTTTTCACTCATTCTTTGAGTTATTTTCATAAAAAGAAGAATAAAAAACTCTTTTCACACAGTCCAGATCTCAAGACTGTAGTTAAATAAGCATAGTTATAGAGACACAGATCTTTTAAATAAGTTAGCTCCGTTCCTAACTTCTGAAGTCTCCTGGCGGTTCTTTTTCAGTTCTCAGGGACGTCGTGGATGCGTTAATGACACTCTTATGTAGCTTGGCTGTATTTCCCTTTATTAAAGTTATATCTTCCAATTTAGGCACAATTCACTCTAAATCCCAAACTTAAACCTCTACAAAAGGTTAAAAAATATATTTAGAATTAATGAAATCCAAATTACGTAGTTTCTCAAAGCCAGTGTGCTTGTAAAATGAACTCTCTCACTGCAGCAGGGATAAGTGAAGCTTAAAATGACATTATAAAAAAAAATAAAAAGCATTTTTGCCCTGTATGGATTGACTATTTTATAAAATATTCCCTCTCTTCTGAAGAGAGGTCAAAACCTGCTATTTCTGCAAAAAAAATGACATGAGTGATTTCACCTAGGACAGTACAAGATGGGGCCGGTGAGGGAAAGACTACATGAATTTTCAAGTCCTGTATGGCACCATCCAAGTGCTTCCCAAGTCAAAAGAGAATTGACTGCAAGGAAAGGAGATGAAATGAGACAAAATAATTACAGGACTTAATCCTGTATATATGTAAATCAATGGAAGAATGCCTAAAGTTTCCTTTTTTTATATACTTTTTTTTTTTTCCTATTAGTAATTGTTTGTGCTGCTTTTGTCTTATGAAACCCTCCTTTCTGTTTAGGTTGGCCAGTCACCAGATTTCATTTTGGTGGCATTCCAACTAGAGACTCGGTTCCTGTTTGAGATCCTAATCATCTCCACCACATTTTGAACAGAATCAGAGGTCTTTCTGTCTTCTTACATGTTTTTAAAGCAGTTACCATTACCTTATAGTTAGAACATTCTGGTAGGTTTCCTTAAAGTGCATGAGAGGTGGGGTCTATATAAATTTTGCACGGGGTAGAACAAGCAAAGAAAAATTTTAACATGGAAACATGCAAATAGATGTATGTAACATTATCAGGGGAAAATGTAACATTATCGGGGAAAATAACCTTACTCAAAACAAAGGTAATAAATGAAAAAAGAAATTTAAAAAAATCTACAAATCAGTTCTAGAGGTATCAATAAATCAGTAAATTAGACATGAATTTGTAATGAAATAAAGCAAGAGAAAGTTAGTTCAGTCTTCTCTGTATAAAGGTTCTTGTGATCTACACATTTAATCTTTGCCTGTCTCTATCATGCTCTTTTTATGACTGGTGAATAATTTTCAGAACTAAATGGCTCTTTACTAAAAAAAAAACAAAAAACAAAAAAAACCCCACCAACCAAACCAAACCAAAACAAAACAAAAAACAAAACAAAACAAAAAACAAACCACAAAAAAACCCCCACACACAAACCAAAAAACAAAACAAATAAACAAAAAAAAACACGTCAGAAATTTGTGCAGGACTACAGAAATTTTACAAAGGTGATGGATAGATTTTTTTAACATTTGAAAACAAAATCAAGTAGAAAGGTTTATAGAATATGATTAAGGAAGAACATAGCAAAGGAAAACAGAAACAGTTAGGTTTTCTGAGTGTAAATTACTAGGATGTAAAAAGAATAATGGCAATCTTTGAGGAGGACCATTTATACAGTGAAGTGTAAGTAAGAATAATTAGAAATCAGGATGGAGAAGGACTGGGGGCAATGCTTTTGACAAGAAGTTGTCCAAACATGTGAAGGCCTCTGCAAGGCAACACTGGCATCTCAACCCCTTAACCTGCGCATTTTCCCTGGACAAATCAACTGAAATGAAAAGAGCAGCCTTGCTGTTTCAGGGGAAAAGTAACTACAGAGGAGAGGGTTGAGACATCAACTCCTTAACCTGTCTCAGTAGCCCAAGCACAGGAAGACTGTCCACAGACTAGGAAATCCATATCCAGGGCAGCAGAAGGCAGTGCACATCAGAAAGAACTTCATGAGGCAGATCTAACACCTTCCATGCCCGATATTCCGGGACTGTGAGACTGAAGCGCCCTTTGCTAGACCAAGGACTGTGGATTGACTGTCCCTTCTAGTCTGGGCCTTGCATGTTCTTATCATTGGTCTAGACAGAAATTTCAATGTGTATGAAGTATCTTTTTCAATATGATGTTGAAAACATTGTCCTAAGGAGTGTATCAATGGTTAAGCAGTACCTTGCAGCTAACATTTTCAGCAGCATAACATCATTTGTTTAATCTATTGTTTAAGTAGAGGTGGGGAGGGGTAGGTTCTACAACTGTATTTTTATCACATACATGCTTATTGGAAGTTTTAATGTAAGCCCTTTTGGCTTTGGCTAATGGGCTTTTAAATAACTTCCAATGCTTCAAAGCAAAGCACCCTTCTTGAAATATATATATATTGTTTTTTAAATTATTAACACTGACTTAAACAGTGATATTAAAATAACAATCTAATATTCAGTATGAATTTATAGCAGTGAAAATTATGTTAGCTGAAATTCATCACAGCAGCTCAGCAAGGGGCCTGTGATGACTACAGAACTCGTACACAATCAATTTCATCCTGACTGGTAAGTCACCTTGCAGTGAATTTGTTTTTATGGAGGCTTTCATAGTTAGTTGCTCTCCATTAAAAACAAAATATAGAGTTATCAAATTATAGGTGATAGAGCACTCCAGAGCAGAATGAATGTTATGACACCACAAGCAAATTTTATCTAAATATCATAAAGTCTCAAAGTGATTTCAGTAGAAATACTTCATTCATCTATTTGCATTTCCATATGCTCACAAGCTAATGGAGGAGTTATAAGCACAATATCCTTTGGTTTAGTGCATGTTCTAAAAAGCTTTAATTCCGAGGGCGCCAGTCCTTGAAAGGAATTTGAACATTTAT
The DNA here is from genome assembly GCA_013400175.1 of Phainopepla nitens. Classification (NCBI taxonomy): domain Eukaryota; kingdom Metazoa; phylum Chordata; class Aves; order Passeriformes; family Bombycillidae; genus Phainopepla; species Phainopepla nitens. Next base: position 107,843 of record VXBQ01014505.1, read on the forward strand.
TCCCTTCCAGTCTCCTTCATTCCATTATATTTTAAGTACATATGTGATCTTCATGAACAGTCTTATTGTATGGGTCAGGTTAATCAAAGACTGCCACATTAATGATTAGGTCAAGCATTATTACTGGCAGGTATTTTCCTCTTTTTGTAATTGGTTTTAACTGATGAATGACAAGCCTACTCAAAGAGCTTTTATATTTTGTTGCTATGATTTTTATCCAAATCTACTGTCTTTCCAAGTGTCATTGACTATTAACAATGGTTTCTACACAGAGAACTGTAAAGGGCAGCTAGTGATTCACTTTAAAATATTTTCTTTTCTTGTACCAAGAAGAGATGCAATCATCCAAATAATTGTATTTATATTGCCTCTAAATCTGCTATTTATGAAATAATTTTATGTTAAGGGACTTTTATTGGGATTTTATCTATTTTAAAAGAGGTAAAAGCTGAATTAATTCATAGATCTGGCTTTAGTTCAGTAGTAAAAGAAGCCAAAAGCATCCAGTTACAGAGTATTTATCCAACTCTTGGAGAAAGTGACTGAACACAGAAAGAAAAAGTCTAACTCTTTCCAACATTTGATGCAATTTCATTTTTGAGAATTGGAAGCAAAAGCCAGGCTGCAGTGATATGAATTTTTATACCGTATAAATATAATTGTCCTGCAGTAAAATTCTGCAGATAATAATTTGGCTTATCCATAAATACAACACCATGTTGTAAAGCTGCATTCATAAGCCTGACACCACTTTAAAAGCACACCAGGTGCTTTCACTGATGGTAAAAAAAGACATTTTTACACACTAGATAATGGCACAGCTTCCAAGAGGAATGAAGAACAGCTTTAACTAAACAGTAAATTTTTAAAAAAAACAGACCATTAAAAAAAAAATCTGTTCATACATTCATGATACGAACCTGCCACAGAGAGCTCTCAGACCAGTAATTGAAAGAAATTGAAATACTAACACACTAACAAAAGAGTTTAATTTCATACAAATGGGGTTTCTTAAGTGGCTGATTCATTGACCCTGTACAACAGGCAGCCTCACAAGTAATCTTTTGCTTCTCTCTCTTCATTTTCCATTTTTGCAGTTTGCTTATCTTATAGTAATGTAGCAAGCCTCTTAATCATCCTCTTAAGAACCATGAAGGTCTCTAGAAAGAATTAAAAATATTCAAGTAAATGTACTGAAAAAGAAAGGAAAGATAGTATAATTTCAACAGCAGGGCTGCTAATGGGACATAATATGTAGGCAGAAAAGAAGTGCAATAAAAAAATATGGAAAAAAAATAGAGCGAACTACAAACTGTAAAATTAGTGAGATAACTGCACTTGAAAAGACAGACAAAATTCAGTCTGCATGGAGAGCTAAAAACAATAGAAAATGGAAAAGTTAATAGCACTTGGAATGCATTTGAAACTAATTAAAGGGAAAAAAGTAATGAACTGTGCTGAAAGCAAAAACTATTAAAATGTGAGGACATTAAGGATGGCCTTCTGGACCTGGTTATTTCATATTTGCAGCCATCACTATGGCAAAAAAAAAAAAAAAAGCTAGTTAAATGCACTCGTTAAAAAGTTAATCTTTAGTGCAAACATAGGGCAGGACTGCAAAATGACATTAAAATCCAGATTTGAGAAATTAAGCTAGAGAAATCCAATAAAATTTAGTAATTAATGGCAACCATTTGTGTTATGAAAAAGGATCCCATTACCTGGAACAAACACAGTAAAGGAAGATCCACTGGATCCGCTGAGTATCCAACCTCAGGATAGCTGTTGGAATACAGAAAGGCATGTTAGGGAAATCAGGGATTGTGGTACACCAAAATAACAACTACAAAAAGAGCCTGGTTTGTTAAGTCCAGAAAAATGAAGGCTGGCAGCAAACACAAAATGGCAAAGGTGGTTTGAAGGATGTTAAATAGAGAAGAGAGATGTTAAAGAGAGAACATATCATGTAAAGAAGAATATTGTCTAAGAGAAAACGGATAATAAACAATCCATGAAAGTAGTTAAAATAGAGACAAGGTAGGTTCTTTTCATCAAAGTGAAATCTTCCAGTAGGAGAAATGAAGAAAAGCAAAATCCAAATTTTCTTACAGTCATCACCAAAATTTACATCTAAATTATGGGGTTTTTATCCCTACCTTGATGTTTAGATATTTACCAGGAAGGCTCAGTGTTAGCTTATTAATTCCTATAACCTATTGAAATTCACAGAATAAGGCTTTATTGTACCTTATTTTAAACCTCTGCAGTAGAAATTTCCTTATTAGCTAGTTGTCTAATTTCATTATTAATGAAGAGAAATATAAAATCTTGTAACAAGATATATCTGGTCAATTTGACTGTGTGAGACAGCTTTGCCCGTCATAATTATTATTCCTTTCTCTTCTCTGAAAAGAGTCTGGGCAAGTAGATAAGATATTGTCTAGAGCATAGAAATGTATCTTTGATACACAGCAGGCTCTGTAAGGATCTAAGGACTAAAATGGAAGAACAGTCTAGCCATTTTCAAGGCATCACAACAAAATTCAGGAAAGATAAAAAGAGAATCAAGTAATTCCTTGTATAGAATCTGTTTCTCTCTTTGTCAGTGTATCTGCTTTTACAGCTGGAAAATGACACTTATTGTTGTAATTTTACCCACTAAGATAATATTGAACTTGTAAGTACATTGTGTCACCTCTATGACAGGGTGCAAGAAAAAGATGTGAACAAGTGACTGAAGGCTGGTTTCCACAAACGTCACAAATTTGTTTTTCTTGCTATATTTCCAGACTCAGTGTCTTTGTCACTGGAGCAAAGACTTCATCATGACTTTTTTAGCAAATTATTATCACTAACTTTTAAGATGCTTGAAACAAACCTTTCTGAACCAGGAACTGCTCAGCTGCTTTAATTTCAAGGAATTCAGAGCAAACGCAGCACATCTTCAACGTGCAAGGTGCTGTCAGGAAGTAGCACTTGTGCACCTCTTAAGTGAGAAAAACATTATTTTAAATGTACAGTCTCTTTAGCTTGACAGTTCTTATTTCTTGGGATGGTTCTAGGGACTAGAATCCCAATATGGAAAATTCATTTGACCCTAAAGATTTTCCTAGGAAAAATGATCTCCCAAGTGTATGTGTGAAGATTCCAAAAGCACATTTGCAAATGTTAGCCTAAAAAGTCAAAGGAATTAAAGCATTGTGGTTAAAACTTCCTCTGCAACTAGTTTGAGACAACCCCAGTAGACTGCAAAAGATTCCATGGGCAGTGTTAAAGCAATCAGGGTTAAAACAAACCCAGAAACTATTTAGCTTGACAGTATTTCCTAACCAGCCTAATGGGTTTGTGTCGAGGGGATATTGGCTTTTGACACATGAGCATTTGCTGAGCCGCTTTGTCATCGTCCGGCATTGCACTGGCAGATTTCAACTGGCCCTGCGTGCTCCAGCACTGCCAGCTCCCACTGCTCCAGTGGCAGCAATGGATTTAAACACCACAAGCTCAAAAGGCTGGAAAGAACACCAGTGACCCTGATGTGTTTGAAACTATTTCGACAGTGCTGCAAAACACTGTCCCACAGGGAGAGAAGAAGAAATGCTCACACAACAGAGCTACATTAAGTTAATCATGTGCTCCAAGACTCTGAGTCAATTTGCTGAAATAAAGGGTTACCATGCTTCTTCAGGAACACCTTGAGATTGTTTTAGTGCACATAAATGCTTGAGGACATAGCTACCTTTTGTCTATGTACTATGCTGGAGAGCCTTGATTTGGTCAATGGCCCCTGGTACAACTGCAATATAAGTGTCACATAAATCATCAAAACCTGTACATTTTACAGGTGGCATATCAGTTAGTGGCAAAGAAGGAGGGAGTCCAGTTCAAAGTCTGCTTGTGGGACACCCTTTTGAGTCTCTGCATAAAAGACCACCAGCATACTGATTCACACAAGTCTTGGTACTAAACAAAGGGATTCCTTTTGTACTTTTCAAATTCTGAGTTAATTCAAAGCTTTTTTCAAGGTAGCTAGGAAGGAAGTACAGACACTGGTAAGCAGTGCTGATGGAAAAAAATACATCCTAAAATGGAATTTGAAGCATAGGACCTTTTTCTTCACACAGCTGCTGAGAAGAAACTTAGAACTAAGTATATGCAAACTAATGGGCTTTGCAGGGATTTAGGACAAACAAAAAGTCAAGCTCTAAAGGTATGAATCCATCAGAAACAAAAGATTTTCTTCTTGTCCTCTCCCTCTGTTTTCCATTGCCATTTTCAAGGTTATACTACATCCTCATTAACACATACATATGCATAAAGGTAATATTTTAGCTATTTTCTAAGTAAGCTTGGATTCTATTCCATCTCACATCCTCCACCTTTGACAGTCAGAGCAAAGCTCCTTCCAAAAGCACAAGACATTATAAGGAAGTTGACATTCTTTTTGTTTTCTGATTCCTGAACAGGTAACTGGGATACATTTCTTTTAATCAGCATATCAAATCTTAGGTGCTGCTAATTACAGAAAAGCATGAAACAAAAAGTATTAAGAAATCCATGATGATTCTCAGTGTAGCCTCCAGGGGATTTTCTTGTATTATTTTCCTGGATGGAACCTTGTAAATTGTATCCAGAGGTTCTTAGGGTTTCCTTACATGGCATAGCCTAATCGGATCAGTAGGTAAGCCCAGTAACTCCTGCCTGTTACCACACATTCTGGCATGCCTGGGGTTATAGTGCACAGACCCCATAAAGGCAATTTGTTCAGGAAAACCTCAGACTGCACACCACGTTCTCTCTTGGAAGCACTGGACTTACTGTGCTCCCGCTGCCTGAGCATGAACTACGTGTCACTGCAGCATCGGATTTACCACAGCTGCAGGCCACCTGTGCTGTGCAAACACAATGAGCTAAAAAGAAATTACATCAAGCTTATTTCTTAGCCATTTAACCCATGCTTGTGATGCTGGTATCCACAAAATTATGTTTGGCAAATGCTTTCAATGTGCTGGGAAAGAGGGGGAAGCTTTAGATGATGACACACCTTCTCCATCTGAGGATAGTAGAATGTATTGACAGAGGGCAAAAAAAGAGTTAAGGCCTCATTGATGCTTCTCAAATGAGGGGCCTTTGTTTTTCTTAAAAACCTGTCATCTCAAAGTGTGTCACACAAAGTTACAGCATGGGAAAATTACAAGAAGGTTCACAAGATTTTGAAGACATGTTTATAAGCACAAGTTATCTATGCTTAGGAATTAAGTTGCAAACAGCAGTTATAGCCCTGGCACCGCTGCAGGTTGAAATGAGAGCAGAGATTTCAGTGCTGCCTGTCCTGCCCCGTGTGGCTCCTGGGGAGCTCCAGTGCCTTGGAGATGGCCCTGAGGAAACCAACCCACCCTCCTCCACTCCGCAGGGAGGGCTGCTGCCTCCAAAACTGGGGCTGCTGTGCTCCACAATATTCCTTGGCTAAACCGATTACACACACCCCTCCTTAAATGTGTCATCTTCCATACCTGTTAGTGTATGTTTCTCTCTATTATAACACCTATCTCTATTTCTTGTCACTACAGCACAACAGCTACCAGAAGTTATGACTTTCATGCCCTCCCTGTGGTTAGAAAGACTGTTCTGAGTAGCAACTGAAGCCTCAAATCAGTTGCCATTTGTGGCACATAATGAAAGAATTGTCCCTGACAGTTAAGCATAGCATACCTGAGTATCAGTTTGAAATCTTCCTGCTAAAGAGAATTCCTGTATTAAACTACTCAAAAGAATGGCTTAAATTTAGAAAATATTTCTATTAGTCACATGTTCCTGAAAAATTATGTCAATTATTTAGACTTCAACTAATTTAAAAAAATTCTTCTTAACTGAATGTTTTATTCTTTGTTAAGCATTAAGGCCATAATGTAATTTTGTCCCATGCAAAAATAATATTTTTTTTTAAGTAAAATTTCAGCTTTACTGTTTTACTAATTACTTTCAGTTGAGGAAGCCAAGCCTTTTAGCAGAGAACACGTACATATTGCCAGAGGTAGTTCAGGAGTTCAATAACAGATAGGCACAGGTGTAGACCATACAACAGCTAAAATTACATTTTTAAAGGGCCACATAGAGCAATTTTTTAGACTTTCTGAGGCTCCCTCATCTTCTAAAAGTTTAAGTTTAAGGGACTGAAGAAGTGGCCTAGTCACTTTTTTGAAAAGATTGCAAAAACCACTATGGCTAAATTCCCAGGAGCTGTTACATGTGACTAGCTAGACTTGACAATAGAGTTCACTGTAACTCTTTATTTATCTGGAAGTCAAACCACCACTGCATCCAAAAGCAAATGCTGCAAGTTTTTCAACATTTAAGAGAACGACAAGGGGAAACAGAAAACAGGATTCATTGCATTGCTTCTCCAGAGGCTTCTATGGTACAATGAGAAAAAAACTTCAAAGTGTGGGCAAAAATCCTATTTCTTGTGAAAGCTTCATTATAACTTCCCAGTCTACAACTATACTGTACTTGATCTGGTAGCTGCCAGGAGGAACCTAAAAATACCAGCCTTCCCAAAACCCTGCTTCCAAGTTCTTATTTGCCCTGCAGCCAACCTGGATCGATGTGCTTGCAGGATATTTATTTTCCTTTCCTGAAGACACCACAGCCTTTCAAGAAATGGTGCTGGATTTTTTTGTCTGCCTGGCATCTGTTTTCTACTGCTGTCAGACACCAGCACAAAGGCACGCAGGAAAACAGCTCACCAGGCATGGAAAGCCACAGCCCAACCAGACTGGAAACAATCTGGCCTGAGCAAAGTGCTGCAGGCTTCACCCATAAGTGAACCAGTTTGCTAAGAGATACCCCAACAGATGAGCAGTGCAGATAGTCTGCAGATTAGTTACTTATAAGCCTTGTCCTCAGTCCTAAAAACACTACTAAAGGACGCTGCAGACTTCAGCATACTCTGTTACACACATCTATTTTATACTTTATCTCCATCCAAAGAACATGTGGACGCGATTTGGAAAGCGTTCTAAATCTAGAAAACCCTGAGAGGCTTATGGTGTAGGAGGCATTTTGCTTCCAGAAATTACTGTAATTTATTTCAGGCATATCCTGAGACATAATAGTGGTCATGTTAAAATGAAATTGTCTTAGCTTCAAAGGACAAAGGTGTATTTTTTGTATGAAAAGTGCAAGACATGTTGACAATGCTGTTGAATGCAATTAAAAGAGATCAAGTCCTGAAGTCCCTGCTCAAGCAGAGTTCTCCTGGATTCCATTTTGTTTTGTGATACAGTAGTTCTATAACATATATTCACTTATTCCCAATTTTCTTGAGTATTACATATTTGAATGCATTTTTAAGGTTAACTGCATTTTCTAATTTTGATTTTGACCAATTCCATACAACCCCTGAGCTATAGCTTGGCGATTTCCAATATTACACATTTAAGGAGGATAAGGAAAATGAGAATTAAACACAGTTTCATGAAAAGTACTTCAATAATGGTATAAAAGAAAGCTGAGACTGATAATTTACCTATCAATGAAATGGGGGTGGAAATGAGTTAAAACAGATCTTTTATAACCAATTTTTACCAGGCTCTTTCAGAAACCCCCATTTAATAAAACAAAAGAGGAAAATATTTTTCAATTCAAACTACTTGGAATGTGTTCTGCAGAAGGCAGAGTATAATTATTCAAATACACATTTGGCCAGTTTACAGAGTTAACACCCAGTGCCATGAAAAGAGCCATGGAATTCTGATGGAGCTGTGAGACCTTGGTTTTAACACATCTCCTGACACACACAGCACCTCCCACGGCAGCATGCTGCTCAGTGCAGAGCTGTGTGGGCTCAAAGGGAAGAAATCCTCTCCCCAAACCCCCATGAATCACCCTCCCAGCACCAAGCCTCATGGTGATTTGTCTTCATCTTGGTACATTCGGGGATTTTTTTTCCAGCAATATCATAAAACAGAAGCTTCAAAACCTATCAGGCTAATGTTTATGTTTTCTGCTCACAGTAAATGACAAAAATCACAAATGCTTCATTCCCCTTCCTCATGATATTATACCCCAGGAGGATCTCAACAGGACACCCCACTGAAAGAATATCCAGATCTCACTGGCAATATTGCAGCTTAACAATAAAAAATTCAATCAAATAAACTCAGTTTTCCACTTCCCATGACTCTGCTTCTTTCTTTCTCTTTTCTTGCTTCCCTACCAGCCCTCCCTACTGCTGACCCCTCTGTGCTCCCTCCTCCCCGAGCTTCCTTTCCTCTGCAGATGCAGTGGCAGCCTCCTTCACTCTCTCTACACCTCACTGGGGGCTTCTCATGGAATTAGTTCTGTTTGATTTCCTCACACTCAAGCGTTGCCTTCCTGAATTTTTGTGTCATGTCCTCTTTTCAGAGAACAAAGTTCTAGCAGCTTTTATGTTCAGCTAGGGCCAAGAGCTAGAGGAAGGCTCAATTACTTCTCCTTCCCCTTCCTTTTCATTGCTCTGTGTGAGTCAGAAGCTGTAAAACTGGCTGAGGGACTACTGAGGGTTTGAAATACAAAAAATACTAATAAAAGAGACTTATTCAATCAAAGCAACTTTAAGAAAAATAATTTTATTTTAAAACAGCATTGACTATTCCCAGTGATAGAGCAGTAACAGTCCATCTCTCTGTTTTCTGAAAGCATGTATAAATATGTCAAATCAATCATCAAATTAGATAATTGAAGAAATCTTTTTCATTATGTATGGAGGATGTCATACTTTTAACGGAGAAAATAATTCCATTAACTACTCCTCTAAAGAAATCCTTATTTTCATAGCACTGAATTTTTTACACATTATTCAGAATTTTGTCAGACTAAAAATTCTGACAGTAAGAGGGCATGCTTCCATTTAAAAAATCATAATTACAGAATGAAATTTATTTCTGACCAATAAAGCTTTGTTTTAATGATGTGCAGCTCTTCAGCATAGCATCCTTAGTTTAACACACATCAAGCAACAAGAAAAAGGGAAAATATTTCTGTATATTAATCTCAATAATTTTGGCTAGTCTTGCCTATTTTTTCAATTTCTGTAGTACAAAACAAGTATAACAAACACTATTTTTTTCATTGTTATTACTTATTTATGATATATATTTCTATTTTATTTTCTCAGCTACTATTTATCACCTTGGTAGCATTATTTTAGTTTGATGAAACAATATGTTTCTTGAGAACTGCCATGGCAGGTTTTTAATATATTTAAACATAGGGGGTTTCTCTTAAATAGCTGCAGTGACTTCATCCAAATGTCTGCTCTACCTGCAAAACTATGTGGAAGAAAAGGAAAAAAATAAAGTTAGTTAGTCAGTCAGTTAGTTAGTTAGTTAGTTAGTTAGTTAGTTAGTTAGTTAGTTAGTTAGTTAGTTTGTTTGTTTGTTTGTTTGTTTGTTTGTTTGTTTGTTTGTTTGTTTGTTTGTTTTGGAAGAAATGCTAGCAATTCATGGAGGAAATGTTTATATCTCATTGAACCCTGGATTGAATTGGAAATTATAATGCATAAAAAATGCAATAGCTGCTATAAATCCTAAAAATCTCTTCCTAGATGACTTCATATTTCTGATACAATTCTGAATTTTGTAAAAGCTATAGCCTTTGTATATGACATTCCTTGGGCTGGAATCAGGATCAAAAATTCACTAGACACCACCTGACAGTCTCACCATTTTAGTTAAGTAAATTGATGAAAAGTCACCTGTCCTGTGAGACAGCTCTATGAAAAAGCAGTTCTCAGCTCTGTGTGAAATCATTGTTACTTCTTAGTATGGCGTTTAGACTGGAGGCAAGAGAAAAATTCTCTTTCTAAAGCCAACATTGCCCCCTTGTGCTATAAAGGAGCCAAGACATGTAACTTTCTGATTCAGAAGTTTGGAAGGGCTTTGGCTTATCCACACACTAAACTAATTTTAGTAGGATTTTTTTTGGTTTTGTTTTTTTGGGTGGCTTTGTTTGTTTGTTTGTTTGTTTGTTTGTTTGTTTGTTTGTTTGCTTGCTTGCTTGCTTGCTTGCTTGCTTGTTTGTTTGTGGGGTTTTCTGTTGTTTGGGGTTTTTTTGTGTTCTTTGATTTTCCCATTTAGGAATTTTAGAACAGAATTTCCTTCTCATAGACATTTATTCCCTTTCCAGATCACATATATTCTCTGTCTTCAGAGGCTGCTTGTACAGAAAAAGTTTTCTCCACCTACACATGTGTATAGATCTCTAAGGTCCACTAGTAAATGACCATTGTAAAGATACTGGAGAAACAACAGTGGGAATTCACAAAGATCTTATGGGAAAGTGAAAACAAAAATAAAACTTTTTGAGATTTCACAGTTGAAAAAGAAAGAGCTGAATATTTTAGAAACAATATTGTAATACTGGACAATAATAACTAAAGCTATGTTACCACTTAGAAGAGAAATCTTTTAGTTCAACAAATTAAGAAATCAGACTGGGCTCAAGCTCTCAAATATCATTACACCAAAAAAGATCTATNATATGTAGCTGAAGATTAATAATAATAATAATAATAATAATAATAATAATAATAATAATAATAATAATAATAATAATAATAATAATAATAGTAATAGCAGCTATTAAATGTTAACTTTCCTGACCACTTTTCTCCACTTTCTTCCTGCAGATGCCAGGAAATCTGTCCACAAACTTCCTAAGAAAGGGACTCTATCTCTTTTAACACTAGAAATAAAAAGCAAAAAACCCAAGGTTCCTCTAGATTAACTAGACTGCAAAGGCAATTTAAAAGAGTGACAATTCAATGAACCATAGAAAGCCATTTGCTTTCTTCTAAGAAGTTGATGTAGTCATCAACCCAATGTTGTTGGGTTATTTTTAATAAAACTTGATCATCCTGCTTGTGTGGATTAAATTTAGCTAGCAACAGTAGGCTTCTCCAGGTCTGATCATAATTGTTTTAAACCTTCTCTATCTCAGATATTTTCAGTTGTGTAATTACTGGTATATTTTCATCTGCAGAAGTAGGAAAACTAGGATGAAAATATTTTGCACCAGCCCAAACCCAGATAGAGAATTTTATTTTATAATACCTGCAAGAAATCCAAATCTTTATAGCATGTTCAAAAAAACTGGGGCATTCTCCTAGGCATACAAAGATAAAGTTGACTTGCAGACACTTTTGTAAAATAAAAAAATCTAGCAACTCACCTTGAGTTCAATTGCAAATATTTCTTCTAAATCCACAAAGGGAAAGGAAGGGTTGAATTTGCTTTTACTGCAAATGTACTGATATTCTTTTCCTTGTCTATATTTGATCATCCTCAAAGACATGTAACATTCACAGCATACTAATATTGACAATTTGGATGGATAAAGTTGATCCAGTAAATAAGTATACAACAACTTTTGGGAGTATGGTTTAATCCTGTTGCCTGAGCCATACCACTAGACAAGTACATCTAAATAATTACTTCTCCCCACTTGTTCTTTAATAGTAACAGCTTCCAGGCCAATACTGTTCCTGCTTAGTTTCTCCTCTTTTGCTGCTCAGATCTCCCATAACATTATTGGAGCCTCTAAAGGCAGATGCTGGATCTCAAAGGCTATTTTTAAATCCCTTGGACATCACCAAGAAACTCTGAAAATCTTACAATTAGTTCACACAGAAGACTGCCGTCACAAAACTGACATTTATGTGAGCATGAAATTCAAGCTAAACTGGGTATTCCATAACTGAAGCAAAATAGCTAATCACCTAGTTTTAAATGTGGACTCTAAATTTTGCACGTGTATCTAGTAGGTTCTGTTGGTTCTCACTCATATAGCTTGCTCCAGCATGACTGCTATTTTTTAGCATACCTTATCAGAGAGCAACAGAACACCAATATACTGGAGATGAATTTTTCCTACCTGAGCGCAGCTTAGAGCGCTAAGTTAACAAAGCCCAGTGTTTTGTAAATTTGCACATTCTATTCTTAGACCTGGGGCTAGGTCAGAGTATCAGCTATGTTCCCTGTAAATAACCATATCGCCCAAGCTACAAAGCACCAAGTAAAAGACAACATTTTAAAACAGAAGCAGATCAAAATGCTGAGCATGATGTAATCAATGAGTTGTAAAAAATAAACGCATGTGAAAAATGGAAATTGATTCTTTCGCTCAATTAAGACGCAACAGGGGTAATGACGTGCACGCTTAACCCTGTTCTCTCACTGCAGTAACATAGTGATTACTAAGATAAGATGCTGTGATGTGGCATATTATGTTACAATACAATCCCTTAGTTCTGCCCTCTGACTATGCTAAGTGGTGCACCTCAAGAGCAGAGGTGGACATACCCGCACCAGTAAGCTGACAATTCAATAAAAATGACACAATCAAAGCTGGAAGAAAGCTGGGATAGAGAAATGTCCTGAACAGCACTCACAGCCAGCCATGGGGAGTGGCCAAACAACACATCCCAGAACAGATTTTTCGGGCTTTCTGACATAAAACTCCCATTCTGGGTGGAACAGAGAGGCAAGAGAGCAAGACCAAAACAATCCCCAGCAGAACTCCAGTGGCTTTTTCCATGTAGGATCGTACCCCCAACTTTGGAACCCTGCTGCTGCTCCGGGAAGACTGCAGGGTGCTTGCTACTCCATCAAAGCTGAGACAGGCAAAGAGCCAAAGCACAACAGGGAGCCTTTTTTTTTTTTTAATTTTGTCTCTAAAATAAAAATAAACACATTTTCTGACACCACTTTCAGCATGTACAAGGTTTGAAACCTTGCAGCTATCCTACTCTGCTGCCTTTTGCAGTATATGTTGGTGTGCCTTGTCCTTGCACATCTGTTTGAATATGAAGAAATTAAATCCCAGATTAATGGTTGTTTCTTGCACACTGTAACAAAAACAATGTTATGGTACTGTGTCCTGACAATGTCTAAATAGCTGAGCAAAGTTGCTGCGAACAAGAAAAAAGGGTGAAAGAAGAGCACTATCCCTACTTTCATTTTGTGGTGTGCCAAACAGGATGAACTGAGAATTGGACACAAATTCCTCATTTGTGTGTCCACAGGTGCCATATACATATTTTTATCACAAATATGCTGTATACAAAATGACGTTTGTTCTTAGTAGGTTTTCTACTCTTCGTTGAAATTGTCCCCAGATGCTTTGCATAAATTACAAGCTATAATTATTTTCCCTGAAGCTGATCAAAGACAGCTCAGAGAATATAGAGCATGTTTCCTGTGTCTTATTTGAGTACAGGAACAGCCAAAAGCAATCCCATCACCATTGTGACACCACTCCAGAGCAGAGGTTTCTAATCATTCCAGCAGAATTTGGCACCTCAGTCAGAGGCTGTGGTCACTCCCATCCATGGCATAGCTGCACAATGAACATCCAGAGAAAAGATTTGTTCTTGAGCAGTGATCAGAGGCCAAGTAGCCACCTTGCTGACACAGGAACATGGACATACGTTCTATAGCTCCCTGTGGCAGACCTGTGCCCCAGAACAACTTAATCCACAAGAACAGAAGAAAAAACTGTCTCATGTCCTCCAGCTTGGTAGAGTTGGACGGTGGAGTTTTATTTATCAGAGGCTGCATCCAAAAACTAACATATTGTGTCTAAGGAGATACGGGTGATGGCTTTTGGCTTCTCTAACAAGGTTCTCTCACAAGCTTTCTCTGTACTTGGAATGCTTAGTTGTACTCCTCATTCTGCTGCCTACACGAGGTGCCTCCAGAGGTACCATACAGTGCTCTTGTATGTCACCAATATAGAATGACTCCCAGAGCTTAGCAGAGACATCCCTTTCCCTGGGGAGGCTTTTCAATACAAAGTAAATGGCATGGGTCAGAAGGTTTACAATACAAGAGCTTGACAGAAAAGACCAGCAACACTTGCACATCCACCTATCGCTGTCAGCTTTCTCTTCTCCTTCAAATTCAGCTGCCACTGGCTGGTTCTGCCTGGCTGTTGGACCCTGCTTCTCATGTCCTTTCAACACCATTAGCTAGCCTCCATAAAAGGAGAGCTAGCATCAAGTGCCCCTTCTTGATTTTGTGGTCCAAATCAACCCTTTATCAGTCATTCAGGTTCAGCTCCTTCCTTATTACATTTAACCTAACCCATCGATTCAGCTCCTACTCTGGAGATGTTAAAATTCACTTGGCTTTATTCAAGAGTGACATTTAGCAAACAGGAACTTAAATTTTTGCACTGGATTTAACCCATAACAAATAATATTAAGTCCTCAAGTGGTATGGTTCTTTTAGCCTTGAATTTGAGAAATATTCACACTTTGTGGTGGACTTCTTGCATTTCATATAAACATGCATGAAAGGACACAGTACAACAATGCTACTTTACATAGACATATGAATAGGATTAATATATATTAGATTTCTGACAATAAGCAGTCATTTCAGAGTGACAGTGGATTCTGGATGAACTGACCTCTTCCCCCTTATTTTAGAGGTATTGTGATAGATTCAAAAGAACTGTTTCTCTTTACTTATATCTCAATAATGCTTGAGAAACATCCTATGCAGAATCTCCTGTTATCCCAAGACTTACCTTGTAAATGCACTTGTCAAGAAGTGATACTTGCTGAGAAATTAAGCAGCCCATTAATCCATCTAAACAGATTAAATTCTAACTAGCACAACTGGAAAGTCCAATATGACATTACATTTACATAGTGTGCATGGGCATATTTCTGGAAAAGACTGTGTATTTGTGTTGTGCAACATGCTGCATAAGATATGTGATCAAAACGAGAGAAAAGTGTGAACATGAAGGGCCATTCTGTAGAATGTTTTTGAAAATTATCTCACAGATGGCACTTTCACTCCATGATGTAATTTTTTATGCATCAAAAGAAACGAGAAATAAGGACAGCGTGGTATTTTAGAAGTAAATGGAGTCATTGGCTCTGACAAAGGATAATCTCCAGTTAAGAGTACAGTCTATTTAGGCATTTCAAATAGGAACCATCTTTCTAAACCACCCTTCTAAAGAAATTACTTTCCTTCCATTCACAGCTTGCACTGACTGGCACTGTGCTAGCTTTAGTCACCACCCCACTGTAGACAAATGCACACGTATGTCCTATGTTTTCCATTCTACCAAGGCCTTTCTCAAAACTGGCGTTATTTAGAAGAATACACCACTAACAGTATAGAAAGTTGCCACTGTCAGGATGATGTAGTTTTAGAGAGATTGTTTGTTTGTTGGTTTGTTCGGGGCTTTTTTTCCCAACAAAAAAAATCTCGCATGATACAGCGTAATGGAAGATTCTGGCTTTGACAATCAGGATTCAAATGATATCCAACAATCTTTATAATAGCCCAAGACAAAGGAAAATAAAACCAGGATTTTTTTAAGTTCTGATTTTGAGCTCTCTCACAATTCTCACTATGGAAACAATCCATACATATGAAAGCACTGCAAGATTACGTAGAGATGTACCTTTAGTCTTGAGACCTACACTAGTTTTATGGCTTTCAAAGCCTTCACATCTATTCCAGCCTCCCAAATCACTGTACCCACACAACCTTCCAGAACACCTTTGCTTTCCATATACTATTTTTCTTCCTCTTCCTCTGGCCGTTTGTTTGGAGACAAGCACTCTGATAGTATCCTCCTTCATTCAGTATCCAAAATCCAACTGAGCAGTACTACGTTCCCTGCACTGAGAACTTGCATGTATCTCTGTTTCATCAAAGGCCCAGCTCTTTGTAGGATCAAGGAAATGGATAACTCAATTAAGCCCAGATAAACTATATTGTATAACAACTGGAAAAAGAATAAGTCTGTCTTTCATAAAAGAGAAGGAAAAAACAGAGTTTTCCGATGCTATCGAGTTTCCCTTACAGATCTGGAATCTCTTACAGAAATATTATCAGCTGCTCTCTTCCTACAAGCACCACCAGGCCCTCAAAATTAGGGAGAAAGAAGGCAAAAGAGCTTTGACTACCTCCTTTGGAGTCTCTGACCATCTGTTTTTCCCAGAAGGAGGAGAGACAGTGAATTAGAGTGCTTTTCCAACATCAACACTTCTAAAACTCTTGATGCCTGTTTTCAAGTTCCAAGGAGACCAACACAGTTCTAATCAAAGTTGTTGACTACACTGATTGGCAAGGGCACAATGTCTTCAGCTGCAAAAAGAAGTCTACCACTGCCACAGAAGCATAGAAAAACAACTCCCCTCAGATAACTCAGACAAACTTTCATTTGCAACCAAAACCAGTGCCAAAAGAAACAAGAGGGATACCAGTGACATATAACAAGTTAGCAGTTTGGTATGCCATTTGGGAATATTGTCACTACACGGACAAAAAAAAAAAAAAAGATTATCCAAAGCACACCCACAGTCCCTCACACACAAGGGAGGCCTCTCGCTCCTGGGTGCCCAGAAGTTTGGTTTGCCTCACCCAGAGGGTTAAAGAATCACTCAGGGGTACCCAGCAGTAAAATGGTCACTCGGGAAAGCGAGGCATGGTAGGGGTGAGGGCACTCAGTCCCAGGAAGTTTCTTTGGGTAGCATCCCATCCAAGGGGAGAGCTTCCTCTCACAGACTCAAGGAAAACCACATCCAGGGCATTTCTGGCAGGGCTCTATTTGCATGTCCAGAGAAGGGCTGTGAAGCTGGTGAAGGGTCTGGAGCACGTGTCTTATGAGGAGCAGCTGAGGGAGTTGGGATTTTTTTAACCTGAAGAAAAGCAGGCTCAGGGAAGGCCTTACTGCTCTCCACAGCTACCTGAAAGGTTGTAGCAAGCTGGGGGCCAGATTCCTTGTCCCATGTAACAAATTATGGGACAAGAGGGTATGGACTCAAGTTGCACCAGGAGAAGGTTAGATCCTTCACTGAAAGGATGGTCAGGCATTGGAATAGGTTGCCCAAGGAAGTAGTTGAGCCATCAATCCTGGCAGTGTTTAAAAAATGTGTAGATGTGGCACTTGAGGACAAGGCTTATTGGTGAACATGACAGTGTTGGATTAATGGTTGGATTTGATGACCTTAGAAGTCTTTTCCAACCAAAATGATTTTATAACTCCACAACCTGGTTGTGTCAAGGCTCACTGTCATACCTAGTAATGGTCCAGAAATTTCTCTGGACCAAGGCTTCTCATGGGGACCCTGTCTGTTCACTGAGAGGTCCTGCCTTCTTCATTCCTGCTGCTAGGCGGGGACAGGGCGAAGAAGGAAAGGCCCTGGTGTGTGTGCCACAGCCATGGAGTGGTGCTGTAAGGGCAGAAATACCGGCATCAAAGGCTGGCAGCCACCACATATTGTTTGGGGGCAAATGTGGGGAGGGGGATGTGCCCCTGCCACACTCACAGATATGAGACCCTGTCCCAAGGTCACCTCTGACCCCTGAGGGCTCTGTGGAGAGTCACAAACTTGTTTGAACTTCAGACCTTGCCATCATGCCCAAGCACAGCCATGAAGAGACATCAAACAAGCCTGGCCAGTGCATGCTATCCGTTCAAGCAGCTGGGCAGCTTCAGAAACATATCCTAGAGGCAGGAGTGGCAGAAAAGCCCTAGGACGCATCTCTGTCTACATAAACTAGGCAGAAGATCAGCAGATGGTGGACCCTTTGCTCCCTAATTGTGTTTTTAGCAGCCAGATTTTGCCTTGCTACCAAGAAAAATAAGGTAATAATCATAACTTATTTTTTTAAACCCATATTATTAATAATAAATAAAGAAAATAAATGAGTTAGACAACCGGAATACATTCCACCTGAAACCGATATGTGCAGTACCTTCACTAACATCTCAGGAAACTCTCTTGGGTTTTCTGTAGGGTTCACAGTTGAGTGCTGGTTTGGCCACTCATCACTATTACAGAAGAGAAAATTCTTCTGAGAGAAATTCTTCTGAGAAGAATACTGTGTGATAGCACAGTATGGCTGTGGGAGCCACAATGCAAGACATAAAATGGCGAGTCCTGCCCATGCAAGTACCACTCCTCTCACCCACTTTTTCCTCCCTGCACACCCTGGTTTCAGGGTTTTGACAGCCTCGTGACCTGCATGATCCTGGGCAAGAGAACAGTGCTCAAAGCTGTGCACTCTGCACTAAGAACAAAAACAGATCCCTTTTAGAGAAGGACAGCTGAATTGTACACTTGCATTTAAATCACATTAAGGCTATCATAAAGGCCATTTATGCGTGAATAACGGAATAAGTTTTTGCAGGTTACTACTGCAAGACCCAATGTAAATAGTGGTTAATTAAATCTATCTCCAGTTGGACCTGAAGTTTCTCATAATGGCCACTAGAGGAAAACTAATATACAGAAAGCAGAAGTTCATTGCTATATGATTGGTAGGCTCTGTTTGTCACTGCACTGTTTTTAAATATACCTTAAATTAAATCAGATAGCAATTACCTGACACTGTCAGGTAAAGCAGAGTGAAATTCAGGTGTAAAAGTCATTATTACAGGTAGAAATATGTAGGTTTTTTAAATTAAATATTGACAATAGTTACCATCCTTTGGGATTTAAATGCCCCTCTGAAGCTGCTTGTGTGTAATTGCATTTTTTGTCCTTTTTTTTCTCTTTTCTAAATATAAAGATGTAAGTCCCTTTGTATATTTTTAAGAATAACATTCTGTGCATATTTTCACATCTTCACAGCATCTCTGGTACCAGCACGTAAAAAATAAATATTGTCTAATAGCTACAAAAGTGTGTGTTGATGAACTTCCACCATAAGCAGGCATCTATTCAAGAGAAAATGTGATGTTCAGGGACTCTGCAGCACCTTTGTGTCACAGAAGTACTTAATAATAAGCACAAAGATTTCATCAAAATCTTTAATAAAAGACTACCAAACCTTTCCTTTGTATCACCTGGCTGGAAGCTCTTAAAAATTAGACCTCAAATGGTGAAAGGCTTCATTCTAGCTTGCTGTAAGGCAGCTACCAACAACTGTCACGTGCAGGATCTTCTGTGAGGCTGAAAACTTCTCCTTCGTGAGAAATTGTAGGAATCCACCAGAAGCTAAGAAATTCATGGGAATGCCTGTTGTCCTGGGGAACAACGGGGCATGTGCAGGGGATTAACAAGGCAGTATGACTATTTTTAGTAGCACTTTGTCTTTAAACACTTTTGTGTTCCTGAAAGCTGCCTGATATTTCTGTTCAAAGAAGAGAATGAAGGCTAAAAGGAGAGAAAAGCAGAAGGGAGAGAAAGGCAGAAGATGAAGAAAGCAGATGATCCTCTGCTTGCATTTTGTGAGGAGAGGAAAGCTTGTGTCACTCTAGATTTTGTGTTTGGCATAAAGCTTCTTGAAAGGGACAGTCTCTCCCTAGCAATGAGAAATCTCGAGGTATTCAAACTTGTCTGCTGTCTCAGTCCTGAGAAGTGGAGAAAGGCTGCTGAGAATTCAGGTTCCAAATTTATTTCCTTGATGATTTAAAAAATGAATAAGAGTAAGACGGGAAGAAAGAAATGGGAAACCTTCTTCCATGTTAATTAAATTGAATTAGTAATGGAGATCTAGAAAACACAGGACTAAGAAATTACTATTACAATTATAATAATTGCTCTGGGGTTTCCACCATTGAATGGATTTCTCAGTAAAAATAAATAATAATTAATTTCACTAGCAATAAAAATCCAAGAACATTTGTCTCATCTTCTGTTAAAACTACTTCAATATTTTTAACCTAAGACAAACATCATGTCAGTATATTTTATATTGTCTGCTCTTCATTTAATATTCCTTCCTGCATTTTCTCTTTGATTTCTACAATAAGCATTGATTAATTCTTTCCTATTTTCATTGCTTTCTCTAGTGTAAGCTATTTCAGTCCTTCTAAGTGGCTAGTCTTGGAAGGAACTGTCAATCCTGATGTAGCCTAATTTAATTTTTTGATTGAGTATTCTGATTTTAACAATTCTGTCAATTTTCACCAAAAATGCACTGCAGAAAAGAATTATTTTATGAGCCAAATTTTGTCATTTATTCCTGCTTATATTGTTGTCCTCTCTTTGTATTAACTTCCAAAATTCACATTTGAACTACAATACCCAGAGTTCCCTTCCAAACAGCACTTTTCCCTTATTTTATTATTCAGTATATTTTTACATTGATTCTCAGTTGAAAGGGAAAGAATAATTTGCTTATTATTAAAATGAAAGTTAAAGTTTGTATGATGACCTACATGTATGCTTCAGCTCATCTGTTTTCTGTTCTCTTTCCTTGACTTATTTTTTGCATTTAAGCAGTAATCAAAAAGGATCTTCTAAAATAAAACAATTTTTCCAGCTATTCAGAAGGTTCTAGAAGTCCCTATTGCTTGCTAAGACTTTTTTTACAGATCTGCTGGCTGTTCACATCAAGAGCAGAGAGTCCCCAAAACAAACAGCTTAGTCTGGAGAAGTAGAAGTTGTTTGTGTGAAGCTGAAGACTGCATCATGATGAATATTTATATGGAAATGAATTGAGGTTGCACAGATAAAGCATGCTTCCCTGACTTAAAAAAAATCCAGTATGCGATTGATGCATACATTATTCACACGCAAAACAGGATCAGAATCTTTTAATAGAAAACTTCCCGAAGCCATGTCCTTTCCCTCTGCTACCAGATCAGGTCTGTAGCAAGCAGGAGTGTTTCTCACTGTGAAAGCAAGCTGTGGTGGCTTTTTGCTCTGTATTCAAAATTGTGCAAGTCACATTTTAAAAGTGTCACTATTTAGTCAGATTCAATCAGATTTTCTCAAAGCAAAAACCCCTGTTCAGAGCACAAAAAATATCACAAACCCCTGACTCGACACCATGGGTCAGCAGTTTTTTAAGAAATCTTTACGAAGATATTTGAAAGAGATCATTGGGAGGCTTGTAAATTTATTATTCAAATTCCTTTAGAAGTAGCAGCAAACTAAATGCTACCGAGACAGCAGTAGTTATGCCCCCCAAAAGTAGTAGTGCATTATGTTATCTGGTAACACTGCTAGGCACACAAAAACTCCAATTTTATTTGTTTTCCAACCATTCTTTTCTTCCCTGCTTATGCAGTACCACAGAAAATTACCTTATCCCACAATTTGCATTTTAAATCTCTTTCTAACTGTTTTCTTACTTCATTTGCTCAGAACCTAGTTTTCAAGCAAGCTGACCTACTTTATCTTATTTTGGTACTTGCAGTAAATTCCCTTAAGCTTGTCTACTCCGACATTGCTTAAAATGTCTTCTATATCCTGGTAATCACTTCTCTTAAAGCAAAAAGATCTACCATGACTGATACAAGAACAGTAATCTGTTGGTCCTTCTGAAACCCAGTAAGATGTTTTTACATTGCAACAGTGTGTTTCTCATTAAACTCTTTGTAAAAATGACTGAGGTATTTCAGAAGGTAAGCCGAACAACAATATTAATCTTGAGACAGATTTCAGCGGGTGCTGAAATACAGCTGAAATCCCATTTTTGTACAGTTTTAAGCAAGGAAAAATAATGTCTAATAATGGGAGGTACAAGGCAATTTTACTACTGGTGTCACTAATGGCCTGACTTTTAATAAACTTATATCAGTTTTTTTCAGCAGGATAGTTTAAGGAGGATGCTTTAAGAGCTGCTAAATTGTTTACAGTATTTACAAGGAAGGAGCTATCAAAAAAGAAGTGGTAGATGGTTTTACTGCTATCATGCTCAGATATGACAAGGTGCAAAAAATACCATGGTGATGAGTGAGAGATGGTTTGATAAAATTAGGTTTGAATCATTGTTGCTCTACAACTATTACAGTTGTAGCTGAATTCCCACTATAAGGTTTGTTTTTCCCCCCCTTTAAAAATCTTCGAGCAACCAGTAAAAGTGGCACGTAAAATTTGTGGTGAAGGTTAAAGTTCTGTGAAAACAGAGTGGAGGGGGATGGGGAGAGAGTTTGTGTCTATGTCTCTGTGTGTAGGGTGGATGAGTTATAAATCCTGCAATGTCCTGTGAAGAAGACCAAGGTAAAATACACAGTTTTCTGTCTTTTCAGTGGTCTTCTGTCTTTGGACAAATTGAGACTGGGAGGAGATCAGGAGACTCCCCTAATCTCCAAACATTTCACATAGAGATTTGTTATTGTAGCTGTGCTTAGTAGCAAGTTTTCTGTCAGCAGCATAGGTTTCAGCCTTTGGAGAGCAAAGCATATATCAAGGAGGAGTATTTTCCTCTTCCTGCATACCTGCAATGACAGAGTAGGGCAGCACAGGCACACTGGTGTTTATTGTAAACCTTAAGAACAATTATAATAATACTTGTTCCTCAAGAAGCAAGTAGATTTTTGACAAGTGTCTATCAAAGAATATAAGAGATGTTCATTTTCTGGTGGCAGCTGGATAAATCCACTTTATCCATGAGGAAACCCTTTATCCATGAGGAAAACTAACCTCAGCAGGAGTTTTGCAAATATCTAGTGGTTGTCACAGTACATGATTTTCTACTTTTTTTTTCCTTCTAGCACATTGCTTTCCTCTTTAATAATCCCAAAAATCTTGCAGCATTTTTCACTAATCAGCACTGAGGCTCTGAAAAATCTCAAGGAAAATATGTCAAAACCATTTAGAAATAATATCCCACTGCAGGTTCTGAATGTATAGTTTATGAATTTATAGAATTCATAATAGTATTCTGACTAAGATACAGAAAAACTGTATGGCAAAACTGTAGTCAGAATATGGATAGACTCATTCCCCTTTACAGTGGCTTATCAGAGGAAAAAGAACATAAACAAATGTCCACCCCCAGAGCAGCTTCTCCTTGCCTTTAAGATCCTTGCCTTATCAAAATTCTTACAGATTCATTTAGCTGGAGTCTCTTCATTTACCACACAGTTATATTTTCAAGGCAGCTGCATTTACTACATTTGTTTTAATTTGATGACAAACACTCATTTCTTGGTTAAAACTTGGAACATTGTATAAATCCTAAAAAACTATATTGTGTAGATAAATATTGTTAGATCAAAAATATTATAAAACTGGGAAAAGAACACAAGTTATTTTCATATGAGTGTTTAAGAAATGCATAACTTGCACTTCTTTTTATGAAACAGTGAAGACACATCTTCTTAGGAATAATATTTATAGATTTTCTTACTAGATTTGAATTACTCCTTGGAGTAAATAAAGCCATCTCATGGACATACCCAGCTCCTGCATATGACTGGATATTACCTCTAATTAGTTATTTCTTAGGTAGAAATACTTAGAACTA
Organism: Phainopepla nitens; assembly: GCA_013400175.1. NCBI lineage: Eukaryota > Metazoa > Chordata > Aves > Passeriformes > Bombycillidae > Phainopepla > Phainopepla nitens. Next base: position 131,056 of record VXBQ01014505.1, read on the forward strand.
TACATTGAAAGCAAAAAACCAGTTTAAAGTGATATACTACAAGTTTGTATCTAAAGATATTCATTTATTAACCATCCCCATAATTAAAAATAAATAAATAAATAAATAAAGTGGATGGACTGGAGAAGGTCCCAAGAAAGGCCACAAAGATAATCCAAAGGCTGGAGAACCTACACTGTGAGCAGATTGAAAGAATTAGATCTTTTCTCCATGGAGAAGGCTCAGGAGTGACATTCTTTTCTCCTGGGAAAACAGAACACTCAAGAGGAACCTCATCACAGTATCCCTGTACTTAAAGGGTGGCCACAAAGACAAAAGAGAAATGCCACAAGAAGCTACGTGGAGAAGACAGGAGGTCATGAGTGCAAGTTGCACCAGAAAATGTTTAATTTCAATACAAAAAATAATCTTTTTCAGTGGGAGCCATTCACTAGAACAACCTTGCCAGGGGCATGGTAGAGTCCCCATTGCTGGAGGTTTTCAAGATGCAGCTAGACAAGGTACTAGATGATCTCATCTAGGCTGCCTTTCCCATGAAAGGTCAGACCAGATGAAATTCTGAGGATCCCTTCCCCACAGAAGAGTCCTGGGCTGTTCTATGATCCTGTGATTCTTATTTCAGTTAACACAATGAGACTCATGGCTAATTAGTGCTACTGAAAAACCGAGCCAATCATTAAGTCCTGGTTTGGATGACTAACCTTCAAAAATTCCATGAAAAATTCTTCAAAGAGTATTCAGATCAGAAAACCACAACATACTGACTTTCTCACTTTAAATTCCTGAAAATCTCAGTCCATGGTAATCCGGAAGTAGCGATGATCACTACTCCTCTGGGGAAAGAGAGAAGACAGGCTGCTTACTGTTCTTTATTAGAAGTTATAAGAAAAGAATTATGGAAGACTTCTTTCTCAAGGCACAGTTTGCTCTTGTAGGTCACTGAAGGATCTTTCAGTGAGCATGCTTTATGTGACACTTTGTAAGGTTTTATTTATTTCAGTGTTTGGCAGAGCAGTCAGTTCTTTTAAGGATCCTGCCTATACATAGTTGTTGATACATGGGCTGCTATTTCAAAATTACTAACAAAGCATGTGATTTTACAGTGCCATTTTTTTCTGCCAGGTCTCTTCTCTAATTGTGAATATATCATTCACCTTCTCCGTTACTCACTGAGCACACACTGTACATGCCCAGGAGCACTTCAGCAGGAGAAATTTTACCTAATCTGAACTCATTTGGCCAGGTTATGGCATTTCTTCTACTATTTGGAAAGCAGTTCATGGTTTTGCAAATGCTATTGCATGCATTGAGCTCTAAGGATCAAACCTAAGTATGTCTATCAACATTTGGACCCCCAAATATTAAATCCCTAACTTCCACCATTACTTTGGGTTTTGCTTGTTTTGGGGTTTTTTTAATGGTTTTATTATATTGTTGGATGAGTAGCAAGATCTCCTATGTGATCCAATTACACTGGAAAGCATACAGCTACTAATCCCAGGATCCCAGCTACTCAGTCCATTTAGATTCCTCTTATCCAAATTCCTGTTTGTTTTCAGCCAAAAGCTGAAGTCTTTCACTCCCAACCTAAGAAGTATTGTATCTTTATGGTCCATAAAGATTTTGAGCCAAGGCAGAGCAGCTCTGCAGTAGTGGTGAAACATCCTCTGCTGTGATGTAACTGCTTACACATTTTTCAAGAAGATTGCAACCAGGACGCCGTAGAGTCAGGTATCAAACACACAATAGAAGCAAAAGCTATGGGGTGGTTTCTTGGAGCTAAAGCATCAAATAGTTGGTGAGCATTTTGAAGGCTATAAGAGAACAACGTCTAAAGTGTGCTGGATCCTCCTAATATTTTCACTGGCAAAATTTCCTTTGTGTGGTGCCATCACAGACAGTTGGTGGAATCTATTTATTTTATGCTTGTGTAGGGGGTTGGGAATTTTTTTCCAGTGTTTGTTAACACACAACGCACTGCTTGGTAAATACATATTTTATAGGATGTTTGTTAAATCATTTGACACAAATAGATCTGTCACAAAACCAATTCCGTTTCCCCATATCCAGGAACTAAAAACTGTGCCCAATTTGCTCTAATTCATTAATTGTAAAGAAGCGTGGGAATTTTACCTCCCTCTGTTGCTTCCTACCGCCTTATATAAATAGTGGCATCTATTAACAGAATATTGGTCACTGCAAAAAAGTAGGAGACAAAACCAATGACCTAATACAACAGGTCATTACAGAATCCAAAGAGGTGCTGCATGAATAAAGACGTTCGTGAATGCAGTCAAGGTTACTGAAGTCAGAGTCTTCAAATTATGCTAAGGTACATGTCAGTCATAATCGTGAACACATGACATGACCTTTTTGCCTAAAGATTCGGAGACTCAGTTTCATCCACTAGCCACGTGCCCCTGAAAAAGGACTGCTGAGATTATGAAGAACATGGAGATGCATGAGGAAGAACGAGAGCCTATTTGAGACACATTCCAAGCAACTTGAATTTTTCCAGGTCTTCTCTTGAGGAGGGCTGCCACCGCCTTGGAACCGGCTTTCTAGCACCAGCCTTTCCTCCACAGCCCACCGCAGCACGCTGCTGGAGTACTACTGCTGCCAACACTGACTGAGACAGCGAGCAAACCCCAACATTGCCTATTATTTTCTCCTACCGTCGCACCCAAAGCCTTCCTCCCACGGCATCCTTAGTCAGCGCGTGGGCGAGGAGCCGCATGTGTGTGCACAGGGGCTCAGCACCGCGTTCAAGCTGTGAGGATGCCAGGCTGCCGGGGGCTGCCTCGGCCTCTCCGGGGCCGCTGTCACCGTGCGGGGTCCCTCTCAGTGAGAGGCCTCGGCTTGTCCCCCTGGGATGCCGGGGGAGACGTTGTCTATCAGGGGCACGGCCCCGGAGAGGGGTAGGGACGCGTGCGGCTCCCGGGGCTCGCACGGGCGGCACGGCGGCCCTTGCAGGCAGGGAGGAAACAAGGCGGGGGG
>VXBQ01014505.1:134842-295383 GCA_013400175.1 Phainopepla nitens
GCCCTCCCGCCCCCCGGCCGCGTCCGTCCCCGGGCTCTCCCCCAGACAGGTTTACACCTTCTTTTCCCTTCCTCCTCCCCCTGGTCTCTCCTCCCCGCTTCTGGCCCTGGCCGCGGTTTTGCAATGGAGAACACGATCGGCGCTTGTCGGGCGAGGGCGAGCGGCTCCACCCAGGCGGGCGGGAGCGATGCGGATGGGGAGAGCGGGGTCTGCCCGGGCGGAGGAGCCGTGCCCGGCCGGGGCTGCCCCATCGCCCGCGGCGGGAACTTCGCTCGGCGCCCTCGCAGCTCGGAAACATCCCCGGGAAAGCACTGAAATAATAATATTTTTTTAAAGCGCAGCAGAAAGGAGGGAAAATGGCCATGCGTTCATGGGGTGTGTGTAGCCTGTGGATGGTCCTCCTGTGCCGCGTGTAACCAGGGATGGTTTAATGAGGGGCGGCTTGAGGCTCCTAAATGAGAGCAGTGGTGATGAGCAAAAGGCTCCGTATTTAAAGAAGCAGTGAGTGGAGTAAGGGGAAATAAGCGGGTGTAGATATATACATTCCTCAGACATCGCCTCTACTACAAGATGTGTTCTTCAGCTGCTGCTGCTCAGATTTTTTAGGGATCACTTGCCAGCTTTTGTCCCCTCTTCTCTGAGGTGCTACATGCGGTCTGCTGTTGCCACTGCTCTTTCTAAGCATTAGTTAATAGTCCTCTCCAGAGGATTTGTACCAGCTGATACATTTACAGTATGAAAACCACAGGGGTATCTAATACAAGCATCTCATTTCCTGCAGGAAACAGAACAGTCATACTGCAGGGCTTTTTTTTTTTTTTATGGTCTGAGCAGAGGGCTTATTTGGCCTCTTAGCTGTGGTCATAGATCTCTGTTTTCTGTTAGCGTGAAAATACTGATTTGTTTTTGCATTAGCTTCTTTGCCTGTTGTCATAAAGTTGCGTGGTACGGAGCTTTGGTGCTTATCTAAGTGCATTCCAGATTTGGGGTAGTCTTTACAGCCTTCTTTATAGAACTCTGTTTCTGTTTTACTGGATTCCTTCATTCCTGTTGGTGGGTAAGGGGAGGAGAAAATATGCAATACAGCAGTGGACAAAAGGTATGCCAGAACTGTAGTGCTCCATTTCCAAAAAACAAATCATGGAGTTTATTATTACCCATAAAATACCAGCTTGTGGGATACTAGTGCAGCCAGTGGAAAGGAAGGAGGAAGAAGATGTAGTTCATACTCCATAGAATTATTATTAGTACTAGTGGTAGAATGTCTCTTCTGATTCTTGAACTGTTGCAGTAATTAACTCTTCAATACACCTTTTAAAATGAAATATTACAAATTTTAATTTTTTTTTCCTCCTGAAGCGTCTGAACATGTGTTTTGACTAGTATGGCTGCAAGAAGGCAGAGATCCTGTTTGGTGGCCTTCCTCTGAGAGAGCACTGGCATTGCTTGAACAAAAGAATTGTAACAAATAGATATTGTATGTAGTCTATAACGTGGGTGCTTGTCATAGTAAATCAGAGCAGTAAACACCTGTTCAGAAACAATGCCATTTGAAAAATAGATCATGTCTGACCTTTGGCACCCTGAAAGAAATGCCACACTCCTGAGACTCCCTGTGTTGAATTTTGTTTAAAATCTGTGTCATAATCAAAGAAAGATTCTCTTCATCTCTGTATTGCTGTAGGAGGAAATGTTGGATTATTGTTTCAGGCCTTGCAGATCAGGGCCTGACTTAAATGTTTCATTTGGATGTAGGGAGAGCTGCAGGTGCTTTGTATTGCTTTTTGAAAGTAGTGGGAATGCTGCTGTAGATAAGAGGAAATTATTTAGAATGAGGAGGGGTTTATTTATCAGAGAAGGAGTAAAGCAAAATTGCATGGCACAAGGTAATAGGTTTCAGTCTTGCACAAAGGAAAAGACTTAGAATGTACACAAAGGTCTTTTAGAATAAAGAATACTACCAGCCTGATATTTTATAGTGTTTCAAGTTGTAAATAACTGGATCCCTGTCCCTAAGGTCTTCCTGACAGAGTGAACCTGAAAAGCGTACCTTTGCTAGAGAGAGGAGGAATGTTTTTGTACGTCAACATGGAGGAAATGCACAGCAGAGGCGAAATGGTGAATGCAGTGACAGCAGAGCACCGTCACAGAACAAACAAAGTTGAGCAACAGCGTTGGCGTGGGCTTTGTGTTTCTTTTTTTAAACACAAGTTTGTAAATAATAGCCTCATTTTGGCTTGTCCTTGCATATCTCATACATTTACTGGGGCAAGTTTAGAGGATAGTATTGACATTTTAGAGAAAAATACAGTGTGTATTTTAAGGAGCTACAATTAGGTATCAAAAGGGTATGCAAATAAGTGCACTAATGTAAGAATACTAAGAATCTCTAGAGTCTAAATAAGTAGTATATTAGAAGAGAAGCTTATAAATGTTTGAAAACGACCTTTCCTTAAAAGCACACTCACTCTTTTATTATGTCAAATGAAAACAATCAGCTTTGTGATGAGCTGTGCATGTAAGTTACCAAGATATTATGAAGTCTCAAAGGCTTTTGTAGTGTATGTTGGTAAATATCTCTGAGATATTTAAAGAGCCTGTTCTTGCCTGTCACAGCTTCCCCCCAACTATTGTCTGGTGGTGCACGTGATGTTTTCACACTCCCCTGACCTGCATTCGGAAGCACTCAATGTGTTTTGTCATAACCAGTGATTGTGAAAGGGAGGGGGTGCAGCGAGTGCTCCAGATCAGCTCTCTGTCTGTGCCTCCCACGTAAATAGGTGTTGAAGTGTCAGGTGGCTGTAGCTGTGATGCTGAGGTTCAGATTTGCTGGTGCACTGGAGTAACAGCAGACATGGCTTGGGTCCATTTGTTCTTCTTCTGAAAGAAGAACTCACATAAAATGGAAACTGACCTTCCACCACAGTTGGCTGTTTCTTGTTTAACATCCACTTAAAAATACAAGGAATTGATTGATTATTGAGTTGATTGTTGGGTGCTGTATTATTTGTAGCGGGGTTTATTTCCTTTTCTCTTTATAAGTGAAGTGTTCATCTGTGCAGAATTCTTAGGATGCTTTTACTAACCCTGAGGTGAGGATTTTTTTTTTTCTTCAAGCATATGTACTTATTGAACACGTTTGCAGGGCTTGATCAGAATTTTGTGGCTTTGGTTTCTGTCTTGTTTTCTGTTGAGTCTTTTTTTCCCCGAGAATTGCAGTCACCCTCTTCTGCAAGGTTGTTTTAGCTGCTGATTTCCTAGAAACTGTAGAAATATTACAAATCACTTTATAGAAGCAATTTACAGTCTCATTTGCAGTCTCATATTTTAAACTACTTTGTGAGTAAGTGGGGTGAAGGGGAATTGGCTTTAAACAGAGTGTTAACCATTGTGGTATAATTAAGGCTCATGTAATGTTGAAGTAAGCTATAGATTGAATTTTTCTTTATCCTAGATAGCTGTTGTCGTCTAACCTGAGACTCCTATTTTTTTCCATTTATCCTGACTCCTGGTTGCTATCCTAACTTTGGATGACTTTCTCAAGCAGAACACATTCTTTTACACTTTCCTGCTAAACTGAAACTGAAAGTGAGTGAAAGCTTTTCCGTTCAACAGAAACTGAAAGTAATGATATAGGGATTGAGGGAGGGGAAACAGAAATAGTAATTTTGTTCACTTAAATGGTGCTGGAACTACTTACGTGATATTTAAGTACTGACTTGATGGTGAAATTTAGATATGTTTGGTGATGGTCATGTACAAAAGTATAGAAAACATACCAAAAAATGTAGTTCCTCTGAATTGATGGAAATCAAACACCAAGATGCCTTGTCAAGCTTGGCAAACTCCTACACAGGAGATCCCAGAAAGCTCAGAGGTGTATAACAAAAGTAATGGGTTTTTTTCTTTTCTTAACTGTGCACCAAATTACTGTTGTCAGAAATTAACTTTTTGTGCAAAGAGTTTCTGGTCTCACAGTGGCTTTTAGACTAAAATTGCAGTCTCGTTTATGTTCTGCATCAGCAGAGTTCATCATGCATCCTCAAGCCAATTTTAAATCTTAACCTAATGAATTTTATTTTAAAAATAAATTTAACTTGTACGTGGTGTCAACTCATGCTTTTTGATGAATACCTGAGTATAGTTTAGCTTGATGTGGTGATACTTTCCTCGTGTCTGCATAAGGTTGAATGCTTGAGGTGTTTTTCTGTTACCACCAGAGATCCTTCCCTGGTCTGTAAGGCAGCTTGGCATATTTGGGACCCTTACAGCCAGCTACTTCTAATATGGAGATAATCCACAGATAATTGGTAGGAACAGATATTTTCAGGACTTTGAAATCCCGGGCTGCAAATACTGACCAATGTAATAATGCAAAAGGGTTTTATAATCCCTAATATTTTGCATAATTAGCATGTCTTTTCAAAAGCTCTTCTGCTTTTGTTGTAACTTACAGCATCACAGGAAGTGGGATATGCACTCCTTGCACAGGAGGAAACCAGTAGGCAGATGTCATCATGACATTTGGGATCAGTTCTTAACTTTGGGGGAGTTTTAAGTGTACTGAAAACAATCCCTGACTTGCAATGCTTAGCTCTTCTTTATCTGCAAATTAAAAGCTAATTAAATTTAGCCCATATTTAGGTGTTTAACTTATTTCCATTCTTTGATTGATTTTGCTTATCTTTAATCACTTGATATAGAAGAAGGAAAAAAAACTAAATCATTTTTCCCTGAGTTAAGTGTAACAGTAGTGGGAGGCTTTAAGTGCTGTGGAAGGGTGGGCTCTGCAGCTGTTAATTAGAACTTTTGGTTATTAGGCCAGTTTTGTGTGTCAGTGTGTATTCCATGAATGCTTGTTGGAATGCAGTGTCTAAACTTTGCAGGTATGTTATGTCATCCTGAGGTCCCATTACCACTGTAACTTTTTCAAGGCTGAAATTTTGAAGAGCATGTAAAACTCCTAGATTTGAATATTTGTTTTCCCTTTCCCTGTGCCTTTCCCTCCTTGACAGTTTAGAAGAGATAAAATTTGAAGCATTGTTACCATGTCCATCCCTTTCCACTGCCCAACCCACACGCCCAATTTCTTTTTCTTTGGTTTTATCATTTGTGACAGAGTGAGACTACAAATTTGGGGAAATATTTAATGGTGGGGGTTTTTCTTAGAGTCGTGGCTTCCCTCAAATTACTTTTTCAAGTCAGGTACCATTTGAGCTTGTAAAGTTGAATAATTAAACTTCTTTTTTTTTTCTTTTTTTTTTTAATCCAGCAGTCTACCCAAGCCTGGCCTGCCTTCTGCTTACCAAGTTTAACTTATTTGATAGTTATACCTGTTCTAGAAACATTTTACCTTTGCTGAGTGGTGTGGAAATGGTTCTTCTCCGTGGATTTTTGAGTAGCAGTAGAGAAACAAAATGGTGTAAGGTAACAGAGGTGTCACTTATTCTTGCATAAAACTGACAGAATCTTATAAATCTTATGCAGGATCTGGAGGAAATGCAGCCTTGTATCCGGCCTGTGCACATCATATTTATGTTTTTTCTTAGAGTAGATGAGCATGTTAAGTACACTGACTAGCATATTTCGTATTATCCCTGTAGCACTGTATGAATGTAGATGTGAAACTCCTGTGTCTTGTGATTTGTCAGCACATGAATGGTAAATAAAAATTTTAGAACTTAAAACTTTGCAGAATAAGCTGTACAAAGAAGGAGATGTGTGCTGTTTTGGACCAGAATAGGTAAAAACTACTTAAGAAAGGATTTGTTATTTTCTTTTTCTGTGTTCATGTGCAGAAGATCAAAAAATCCAAGAAAAAAGCTGCCAGTTAAAGTCTGTAACGTAAGATGTAACATCAATCACCTGTAGTGGAACATCTTAGCTGATAAGACCTCTTTGAAGTAAAACTTGAATTGTGTGCTCAGAATCTGGTATTCTGCATTTGTTTGGTGTTAAACTTAAGTTTGAAAAAATTATAAACTCTACTTATATTTAAGGTAAGGTTAGGTTTCAAGAATAACATTGAAAATAGCGTTGCTGTAGTAAGTCAGATCCAGGTAGAAATATAAATTCTCTGCTATTATCTTTATTTTAGAGAGGAATTTACATCATGTGGGAACAACACGCATTATGCAGCTTAAACTGTTTAAAAGTAGAAGGGCTTTTTTTCCCCTAGGTATTTAAATCAAAAAGAAAAAAAATTGAAAAGTTTTGCACTTTTTCTATGATAGACAATACACTTTTAACAGTTTCTTTTAAGAGGGCTTCATTCCTTTAAAGGGCAAAAAGGAAGTTCTTCTCAGCAGTCAATTCAACCAAATTATCTAGCTGGTCTTCAGAAAATGAGACCATTCCTTCTGTGATTTGGGTTAGTGCATGCAATGGAGATAAGTAGCAGGCTGAAAAACATCTGTAATAAAAACCCAACAATAAATTGAGTCCTCACTCTCTGTGGGTATCGTTTCCTCACCCCCAGCCTCTCTTTCTTAATTTGAAAATCCATACTTTCTGATATGTGTAATATACTCTGTGTTTAATTTGTCATCTGTGGATTAAAATGAATAAGGAAGAGTTGTATTTTTCCATCATGAAGAATGAAGCCTATGTTAACCTGCCAGAATTGTGGGTGAACACAGATCCTTAGTATTGTGTGCAAGTGTGATTTATATTAAGCAGCTTAATCTTTTATTGAAAACTGTTGTGAATGTTGCTGAGACATTGCCAGCTCTGCTATGCTGCAACTCTCTGAACTACAGGGAATTAATCATTCTGTATCTTGGAGCAAATGCACTTCATGGTGTTAGGCAGTGCCTTCTTCAGAATCATCCTTATTTTCCCTAATGCCTCACATGTGGAGGACAAAACTACATCAAAAGCAAGCTGGTTTTTTTCCCTAAGTGAAAGCACTCTTTCCAGGTTCATGTTTGAATTAATTTTTTTGTTGATTGTAGAATCATTTCTATTCCAAAGGATATTTTTTCAGGTGGAGGTGCACACATTTGTCTGTGCAGGCACACACGGGCACTGAAGTTCCTGTAAAACGCACAAGGTTTCTCTGAGGAGTCTGGGGGAGATAAACCAACATTCAAGAACATGGGGTTTGATTATGTCCTGGCATATCTCATAGCCTTAAATCTTCATAAGCACAGGGCAAGTGTAATGGATTCTGTAACAAGATTGCTTTTTTTTTCATCCTTTGACTCACTGGACGTCTGAATTACAAAAAAGACTTATGGTGTTATCTTCTGCCTGTTCTGAGCTTCCTGTATTTGTCCAATTCACTGTCTAGCAGAGATAGGAACATGATATTAAGCACTTCTAACATGCCAGCCTTTGCAAAGTTGTATTTAATTTTCATGTTCTTTTATAAACTATAAACCTAAAATGCAGAAAGAAAAAATTAATTTGAATAAAGGACATACACAGAATTAACCACTTCATAATCTGAAAAAATATGATTAAAGAGTTTGGGGGAGGTTTAGTTTCTTTGGGGTTTTTCTAAGGTTTTGGTAGGGTTTGGATTGATTGCCTTTTTTTTAAAATCTAATTTCTAAATAGGCAAAAAGACTCTCCTTTCTAAGTGGCAAGATGCTGCGGAAGGTGTTTACATCTCATAATGTGTCTTCTTTAGTTTAATTTAGTCATTTCATCACCTAATACTAAACACTGAATAAATTTAAAAGTTCCTTGATGTGTATGAGACATTCTTCTGTTTCAACTGTGTTTAAGAACCTCATAGTACATTGTAAGTCTGGTACTGTTACTAGGGTGCTGTGCAACCTAGTCATGTATAACCAGCCTGGAAAATGGCATGAAGGACAGGCTATAATTTAGGAGGACTTTCAGATCCTTTTATTCATTGGCTCTACTGACTTGTGAGCAGTAGCTGCTGTTCAGATATTTTGCTTTTATCCATTGAAAATATTTCCATGAACGAAAACAGATGGGAACTAAAGGACAATAATTCTGGTTTAGATTGAGTAGTTGATCTTCCTTTGATTTAATGTTTTGAAAGAAGAACAGAAATCTCAAATTCTTTAGAGTATTTTCTCACACTTGGGATGGGGTGAGTGGAACAAAAAAAATCCAACCAACCAAGAAAGCACCCATCTGTCATGTAAATTCTGATGGCTTTGTTTTGTTTAACAGAGCTGTACTTCAAATTCATATTAGTCCAGACTGTCCCTGCAGATGAAATAGCACTGAGAGGGGAACACAAGCTTTTGACACTTAGAGAGAGACTGGATAACTAGCTCTATTTAAATAATGCATTGTTGCCATGCATTGTTCCTTTTGGTAAATATATTTTTCTTCTTAATTTTGGGAATATTTTTACACTTTCTGTGATTTTTCAGTGTTGTCAAGCATTTATTTTGCCTTAATGGAAGACCAATAGAAAAACACTAGAGTTTAGTTTGATGTCATGCTTCCTGTCATCTTGCTTCCACATCAGGAGCCATAGCAGACCCTCTTCCTTGAAGTTCCAAGTGCATAAATCTGTTATTCCAAATTCTATTGCTGCTCCCTCAGGTTTTCTAATTCTGCTCAATGTGACATCCGAGTTCATGAGCACGTTTGTTCAGTAGTGTCTTTCCGACTTGGTTACTATTGAAACAATGCAGTTGGTGTCTTTTTCATTTTAGAGTTTTTAAATGGGGAAACTGCAATAACATTTTAGGGGTCTGCATATTCACTCTGAGGGCCTTCTACTCCTTAGCTCTGTGTATAGAGGTGAAAATGTTTGCTCAGCAGAGGTGTGGGGGGAAAGAACAAAAAACTGCCTGCAGTGGTGTTTAGCTTGTGATATGCAGAACTCTCCTCTGTCAGGGGATCCTGGCTCCAGGTGAATGTCAGCTATGTCTTTGAACTGCCAGAGGTGGGAGAAGAACTGTTTCATGGAAAAGCTGAAGTGGAGAGAGAGTAGTTTTTTGATACTTGAAGTTGCTCATAATTTAATGCAGAAAGGATCACCTGAAGAGCACTCGACTCCCTATCGACTCCCATTTGGCTGTAGTCCTTGTCTAATTAAAGCAGATTCACAGATATGTGATCTGTCTGCCAGAGCCTGAATTAATGCTTTCTAATATGTCAGGAAAAGCTAAAGTAATGCAGTAAAAGGTCAAACAGCCTTTCAGATATGCTAGAGAGGGATTTGGAGGGTGGGCAGGGAAGGTAGGACTGTCTTTTCATGCTGCTTCTTGCTATTAACAAGTACCACCACTTGTGCTCCTGGTCCAACTGTTTCAGGAAAAGCAAACAGGGGCTCTGATGCTCTGAAACAGAATGAGCAGTTGTTCCACACTAGATCTGATTCCCTATACAATGCTGAAGAGCAGGTATGTGTTAATACCTTGTTCTGCTCTAGGGGGAGGCCATTCACCTTAATGCCACGGTTTCTCTGGGTTGCTGTGCTTTGGTTGTGTGAGCAGTGTCACAGTCTGTCAGGGCTCTGCAGCACCTCCTGTTCTAGTACATGTAGATTGTGTGCAGAACAAAACAAATACATACCCTTCTCAAGCCAAAACAGCATAACATCAGTTCATCCTACTGTGCTGACTGCCACTGAAATGTAACCTTTTCTTAATGACAGTATTTCTCTATCTTAAAAGATGGCTGGATGAGTATGGGAGCAAAAGCTTTTTTCTTTTTCTGTTCCTACCCTTACTCTTAAAAGTAAGAACTTCTGATGATTTGAGATTGTTGGTGGGGCTTTTTTTCATATGTATTCTCTATCCTGATACCCTGATAAAGATAATTAGATAAGCTGATAAATGAGTAACTAGAAACTTGAGTTGATTGGCTATGTTCACATGATGTGCAAAGAAATGTTGAATTAATCTCTCTTAATTTTGTGTCAGACAAAAATAATTTGAAGATATTACTGAGTCCCACATAAATAAATAGACAGCATCTTTTGAGTTCAGTCCTTTATTCCCTAACACAGTTCTCTCTCTGAAGTTAGGCTGATAAAGATTTTGGTATTGGTAGCTGCTTCATCAGCTTGAGGTAAGCAATCAGACAATGGAGCAGACTTCAGGAGTTTATGAATAATTAGACTAAAGTCCAGAAATTACTAGTAAGATTTTTCCATTTGACTGTATAAGTATCCAAGACATCATTTCACTTCCTCGTAGTCTCTGTGCACTAAACTCATAAGTTGCTTGAATTTTAACATGAGTATTACACTACTGCTTCATACAAAGTGTTCAAGCAGTGTTATTGTTTTGTATTGTTATTAGTTCAGAATAGGACACACACTGTCCCACCCATCCACTTCAGCTTCTTCTGGGTTGGAATTCATACTACACTTGTTTTCTCCATCTTGTTTTGTATCTGTAACTCACATAGTTACTCCATTCCTTGAAAGAAAACAGTCTGGAATATATTCTTTAAAAGCTAAATGTGCTCATCACCTACTGCTCTTGTCTGACTGTTTTTTCCAGTGTGTCAGAAGTGGGCAGTACCCGCTTCAATGGTGTTTGTCTTTCTTTTCTGCAGGAATCATTGGTTTTATTTTTTGAATTTGTTTATCTGACAATTCATAATTAGTATATATCCAACTATTTCTGAAACTGGCCTATAAAATCTTTGTACTCTGCTTCTGCTGTTTCTGGGGATAAGATCTTGTGGTGGCTCATGGAAGAATATTACTTGACAGGTTTATTATAGTTGCTGTTCTCCAGTGTTGCTGCTTGTCCACACTTGAGTCTTTTGATAAGGTAGCATTATTCACAGTGGTATCTTTAATCAGTGGGTGAAGGTTTACTTAACTAGTTGATGGTTCACACTTTTCAATCTTGAAATCCATATATTATCTAATTCCCGATTCACTTCAAATATGTTGTATCAGTTGTTTGCACAGTAACACATAGGCATACATGTGCTGCTTATTTATAATATCAAATTATATTGACATAAGCCTTCAGCTTAATCAACTATGTTTGCTATCAATATCCCTCAGATATTTATTTTTAATTAGGCAAATAACTTATTACTGATTCATTGGCATTAGATAGTAAATAGCAGTTCTGTGCTTGATGGAATGTAATTTTTCTCAAACTGTGTGTAATCTAAATAATGGGATCTCATACCTGAAAAAAACCTTGATTTTCTGATGCCTGCAGGTTATCTCATAGAGTAGCAGTGAATGTGATTGACATTCCTTATGCCAGTATCTGTTGTGATTTGCAGGGCGTGCTCAGATCCTTCTTGTAGAGAGTTAGCCTGTAAATATTAAGGAAATAACTGTTTTGATCACATTGTGAAGACAGAGGGCAAGAATCTCTGTTGAAAGAATTAGTTGTGTTGACACACAGGGCAATTTGCTGTTACTGTTTTAAGGTGAAGAACCTAACTTGACATTTCTGGGTGAATAGGAATGTTTTTGTTGAACAATGAAGCTGATTAACCATATCTTGGTCTAGCATGGTGCAGAAGAGGATGCTGCTATTATGATTTCCTGTAAAACAAATAATCTTGTTAACTTGAGATACTTTGGAAACAGCAGTACTTTGCTTGGTCCTTTTCATCACTATTATGTAGTCTGGTTTTAGGGTGTTTGAAACTGTTCCGTGTCCTTTTCTTAAAAAAAGAAACCAGCTGCTTATTTAAATTGATAGTTTCAACAAGCTGAAAATGCTTTATCAAGATGAAATACTAGACCAGTTAAATACTTACTGCTACTACAGACCGGGAAAATAAAGATAATCTCATGATGTTGTGTTTTTTGTTTTCTTCTTTTAGTTGTTACTGGCTGTGGTCCAAAAATGTCTTCTGTACTATGTTGGAGGTTGCAGGCAGTTGCCTGGAGCTTTTATGAACGCTGTTTTGAAGTCAGCTGACTCTTGTTACTTTCTGCCTTCTTTGTTTATGGCTGTAAAATTATTTATTCAGGTTTTGAAACAATCTTTATTATAAAAGAGTCCAACTCATAATGTAAAGCCCTTAAATTCAAGCATTTAGTAAACTAACACTTTTATTTTAGGTCAGGTTTTTAGTTGCATTTTTTGTAGTAGTTAGGAAGGGTAACATCTGTTACAAAAACTGCTTATTGCCATAATTCTTATGTGTGATACATGTTGGAAATCAATTCTTACTCTAACCTTTTCCTAAAATAAAGAAAGAGTTCCTACCATCATAGTCCTCTTCTTTATTAAAAGGTATTTGACTGATGAATTAAGTCTTTCTGAACACATTGGGGTAGTCTCATTTTTTAACTCATCCTAGATGTGCACTAACAATTATCTCAGTTCATAAAATACCTGACCAAGTCTGTCATCCCATCATAGACAGTATGAGTTTTGATTCTGAGAGGTACACATTTTTTTTCAGAATATCAGATGGCTTGAAAACCTTTCTTGACCCCCATCCTTAGTTGACAATGTATTTACCATTTCAAAGGGTAGCCCTTCCTCTGTGGGTATTCTGGTAAATGCTCTAACTGGAGCCCAGTCTTCTAGCATTTTAATTAACTCTCCACACAGGGACCCTTCCTATGGAGAGAACATGCATTTTTTTTTAAAAGGAATTTCCAGAATAGATTGTGAGCATAAACTGTGGAGGAGGGAAATTTACTTACAAGTATAGGAGCAGTTGTGTTTCTGATTTCGCTGTAGTATATAAAGATCTGAAATTCTAAGTCAGTGTAATGTGAAAGTATGTAAAACACATGCTTTTACACCGAAAGCATAGTAGGTCTTGCTGTGAATGCAGGAATCCCAAATGTGAGCTTAATTTAGTGGTGTCATCAGTCTGGAATTTACTGCTTAAGTTGGAAGAGGGAGCTGAGATCCAGAAGCATGGCAGAAAATTTTCCTGAGTGCCCGATTTCTCTGTTTGATTATGGCACATGTCATCAAAAGTGCCTCAGAAGTACTGAGTGGTTTTGTCTTTTACCAACTTCATTTGGAGTCAAATGGTCAGCGCTGAGGAAGACTTACAAAAGTGTTTTGTTTCACAGTCTGAATGTATCAATTTCTTCAAGGAGAATATTTGTTTTAGTGGTATTTTTGACACTTTGTCCCTGTGTCAGTCTTTGAATATGTATGTAAGTGATGTTAATAATTCATTTATTTATGTATTTTGAGTTGATTTTATATTTTTTAAGGATACTCTTATTCTGAGCCTCAAAACTGAACATGCAATATCTTTTGTGAAGCCTATAAAATGCAACATGTAACTTCTGGCTCAACAGCAGGGTGCTGAAAAAATTAGGGTAGATTTCAGAATAGCAGATTTGCTAAAATATTGGCAGAAACAATTTTTTACTTGTTTTAAAAATTTTCTCTTCTGGTCATAAGTATCCATTGGTATTCATGATGGAAAATTTTAAGAGTTAGAGAAAAGTTTAAGAGTTGAGAGGTTAAAACATAATAGAATCCCCTGGATAGTGTCATATAATGAATATCATTAGGAAGACTCAACTATAATGATCAGTAGGGTTTGATTCTAACTATAGTCAGACTGTCAAATAATCATGCAAAAGTTGGGCATTCCATCATGAAGGCTATCTGTCCCAACTTTGGTACATGTTGTCTTGCATTAAATGTCTGCTTCCTTTCTGCAGTCCTCATAGTATTCTCATTCCTTACAGTATATACAGTATAGAATAAATAATAGCAAATGTGTGATGTGTTGACTTTGTCATCTTTTTTTCTTTTGTGTGTGTGGAATAGTTCTTGCACTGTATACAGAAGTCTTCAGTGTCCTAAAGGAGA
Organism: Phainopepla nitens; assembly: GCA_013400175.1. Lineage (NCBI taxonomy): Eukaryota > Metazoa > Chordata > Aves > Passeriformes > Bombycillidae > Phainopepla > Phainopepla nitens. The sequence goes on from VXBQ01014505.1 coordinate 148,561, forward strand.
GGACCATTGATATATTTCCTCTTGTTCAGCTGGAAAATCAAAGTAGAAGTGGATCATGTTCAGATTTACATATCATCTAATTTTCAGCTATTAGTTTAGATGTCTACAGCCTAGCCTATTTTAGAGAACTGTTACAATAAGCTGCTACCTTTGGTGTCCAGATTACTAGTTGATATTTACTCTAATTTCTGAAAACTGCTTCTCAAATTAAATCATCTTGAGAGTGGGGAAACATAGCAATAATGCTGCAGCTGCATGACCTCTCCTCTGATGGTTACACATCCAAGATGTGAAAGCCCATCTCTGAAGAAACTGAACTTTCTGGTACTGTTTTTATGTCCCTGTTGCCACCATAATGATCTGGGCCTCTCAGATACTTGTCAGACAAGGTTCCCTGTCTTGACAGCATGGGAATGTCTTCAAGTCTTAAAAGCACACTGTTCCTGGCTTTCCTGTGTGCAATCCCCACTTCTAGTCCAGTGAAAAACACTGGCTGGTAGCAACTATTGCCATCCTCTCATCTTCAAGCATGAGAGGCAGTGTAGTGAGGGTGTCTTGGCAGCAGCATGCCAGGTTGGGGCAGCTGCCCCATGTTGCAAGAATTATCAGACTGCATTTCTGCTGCAGATTTCCATAACTGAAAAGTCTCCACTGACCAGCTTTGGGAGCCAGAGGCCAAGCAAAGAATGAGTCCCTTACTGCACCAAGCAAAGGTCTCTGAGCCTAGACAGATGGACAGCCACACTCTTATGAGGCAAAACTTTGTCCCTGCTACTTGCTGCTAATGCATGACAAGAGGGAGTGGGAAAAAAATTAGGTAGCAGCTCGTTGTTGCAGTCAGTAACCTGATTTACCACAAGATGAAGCAGATTCTTTGTCAGTGAATTGGAGGATTCCAACTGCAGGCTTTTCTTGTATGCTCAAGTTCCTGCATCACGCTCACAGTTTAAGTTTACCTTCTCTGGTCGTAGAAGTGTTTATGTAGTGGTAAAATTTTTATTACAAAGCTTCTGTATAATTATTAGGTCTCCCTTTTTTCCTTAGAAAATGTGTGTGACTGTAAAAGTAACACTTCACAAATGTTTCTGTGTGCCGTACTGAACATGTGGGCTTCATAACACTGTAGATTTGAAACCCTGTATTCTTTTACTGGAACGAAATGGGATCCAAATCCCATTCAAAATATGATGCAATTTTATCTTATTATTTTAAATCACACATCTGTTCTGTTCCTCAGTGCTTGTCTTCTATCTGTGGTACTATGCCAGAGCTAATAAATCCTGTGGGATCTTATCTAAGCTAAGGTCAGTATTGGATAAGCCGTGTCAGTAATTCAGAAAAAACGGAGTCACAGGGTATTGTAACTTCCAGCTATTGCAGGTTGCTCTAAAAAAAGCCAGTGGAATTACAAAAAAAAGTTCAATAACTTGTTTACAAATATGGAATAAATCTGGGCAGAATCTGAATGACTATCTGAACAGATACTGTGTACTCACAAAGAAGGTGTGGTACTCAAAGCTGTCTCCACCTGTGTTCCCAGTTACCTGCTGGTTCAGGTGTGAAGAAGGGTGCTGCTGGATATGAAGGGATTTGTGTGTGTGACCTGCTGTGTGGTGAAGCAGACTTCTCTGTGGCAAAAAGAGGCATACAGCTCTTTCTCAAAGAAAACTGTAGCAGCCTCTTGGCTGAGCCAAATGTCTTCTAACACCAGTTTCACCAGTTTAAAGGTACCTCTGTTTGTTCTTTACTCACCATTTGCTTTCCACTGAATGAAGCAGGATTCTGTAGCTAAACTGCCATGGCTTATCCCACAGCATGATTAGAACTATTAGTGCTGTCTTTGGATTTTGGAGAATTGTGAGTAAACTGGGAAAGAAAATTTGTGGTGATTTGATTATGAAGGCAGCAGGATTTTAATTTTTATTAAACTTAAGAGGTGCACGATGGCTAATTTCAATATCAGCTCATGAAATACCATATTCTGATGAAACTTCTGTACAAGGCAGAGGCTGGTCTAGCATTTTTAATGGTAATGGTAACCATTGTTTTTATTGCAGACTGAAATAAATTCTCAGCTTCTTAATGGCTCTTTTTAGTAAAGAGTTGCAACCTTCACATGGCTTAGTAGGTGTTCTTTATCAGTTTCCACATCTTGCCTGTGAATGAGAATATGCAAAAGTCAGCTTTCGTTTATGGTTGTTTATTTTTCAGGCCCATATATTTTCAGTCATCTTCTGCCAGATGTAAGTTAAAACTTCTGCAAGATGTGCTCCCCACTAATGGTAGGAAATAGGTCTAGGAAGGCCAGGTGGTCTTTAAGAGCACTTTGATGGCATGAGGTGCACTGGATTGGCAGTCATTCATCACAGACTATTACAGTAGATGCAGATGATGGAACACTGTGGGTTTGCCCCAGAAAGGCAGGTGCAGTTTTCATAGATCCAGAGACGTGAAGGCAAATGCTGAGGACCTTATGTTAGATGTATCTCACTGTGTAATACTCACAAGTTGACTGTTAACTCCTTTAAATATTTCTTAAGCTATTTTGTGACATTATATGAGGAAGACTGTCTCTTGTATCTCAAGTCTCAGATAAACCCATTGCCACCAAAACAGGAATTGCAAAGATCACTGTGAATAGTCTCAATGGAGATGTATTCTACAGGTTGCATTCAGGCTTTGTAGTTAAACAGTGATAACTGGTTAACTGTAGACATGGCAACAGTGACTCTGGAGATATTTGTCATAGTTTATTACAGCTCATAATTTACTTTTCTTCCGTTTCCCACTCCCACCGTGCCCCTCTCCAGTTTATACCACATTTGGGATGAAATGCATACATTTCTGTGCTGGCACTTGGGTCACAGGTAACAGCCGTGCAATTCAGTTATTTGCTTCCTGTCTCTCCGCTTCTCCAACTTGGCCATTTTATTGCAACCTCTTTTAAGGAGAATCTTCTCTGGTTCAGGATGGATACTGGAGACATTGAGAGCTTTAAAACCGGTTCATGTACCCTTCATGTTTTCTACAACTGTTCCTGAAGCACTATGGGAAGGAAGGAAGGATGATTGGTGAGTGTCACTGACTTAGTGGAAATGGTTTGAGTGGTGGCAGTATCCAGTGTTACTCAGGGTTTGTAAAGCAGTAAGTCTCACCAGCTTTGTCTTAGACAAGACTGGTGTTGATTCAAGGTGCATCTGATTCTCCTTTTGCAAGCTTTCACCTTTCATCTCTTGAGCTTTCCTCCTGTTTTGGGGTTGCCAAATGCATCAGACATAGGTGAGATCACCTTTACTCATCCAGAAACTTAGTTGCTTGAACAAACAGACCCTCCTGCTGACTGGTACCTGAGCTGCCCTTCTGATAATCTGATTTGAACCTCATACAAGTGATGGAATTCACTGAAGGAATTATCCATTCTATAGAGATAGAGAGATTCCCATCTGTTGAACTTCGTGTTTCAATAAATCTTAGCCAAGTTGTGGTAGATGTGATTCTAAAATCACATCACTTTCCAAGACACATGGCTTTGCTCTTCTGTACACACCAGTGTGTCGAGCTTGAGGAAAGCTTGAGTATAAAGTGTTCCCATAGGTTCATCCTCTTTCTTTTTGAGCAATGGGATGTGCACATTTACAGTGCTGGTGTGCATATTAACTGCAGACATCAGTCATTTGAAACTCATTCACAGTGAGCAAATAGTAAACTTGCAGGTCTTTGTGTGGGTGTTCCTAACTTCAGGAAATCTCCCTAAATAGTTTTCATTAAATGCGATTTTACCTTGAATTTTGAGATACAACTGGTTCAAACTCAAAAAGGAATGTCAAGTTTTGAAAGAAAAAGCAAAGCTGAGAAATCCTTCCATTTTATGATGCAGAAGAGATAGCATATTATAACTGATACCTGGATTAGGAAAGTTTAAATAAAAATATTTAAGGGGATGTCATATTTCCTTAAAGATGTTGGAAAGCAGCAATCTGCCTTGGTATTATGAGTGAATGAATATTGTCATTACAAGTTCTTGTCTTCTCAGGGGACTACACATCCTTGACTACTACAGTTTTGTGTGTATCAACTTACCAGCACTATAAATATAAATGTTCTGATGCAGGCTTGTTCTGCTACCAAAAGATGTAGCTGAAGAATTTAAGACAAGTCTGTCCACCCCGATAATCTATAAAATTACCAGTGCTTTGTCCTTCTGATTTAAAAGAAGTAAGAGGTGCTTGTCCTGTTACATTTTGAGAAAACAAATGACTAATTGACTGCTTGAGACTTTGCTGTTGTTGTAAATTTTTGAACAGATTTGTTTACCAAAACAGCATGCATGACATTTTAATGGTGATGTTAAGGAAGTAGTGCTGCTGTCACTAGGAATACTGGACTCTTTTCCACATTTTTTATGGCTGTGTGGACCAGTAAGATGATAAGGAGGAGGCATTCTCTTTCAATAAAACTTGGATGCATAAATGGCCTGTAAACATGGCAGGAGGAGTTGGAATGGTGTGGAGTCTCAGCTGTAGCCTCTCAGCTCAGGACATCTTAGCCAGTTTGGAGAGTTTCCCTGCTTGATTTGTCCCTGAATTCTCCCTGCTTTCACCCTTTCAAGGCTTTCAGAGGGAGCTAAGCGTGACAGGCTGGAATGGGGTAACAAACCCAGAGAAGGGTTTGCAGTTGGGTGTTGTTCTTCACCGGGTGTTCTTGAGGAATTCCTGCGTTCTTTGCATTTTGTCTTTAATCCTCGTGGTGGCAGCACACGCCAAGAGAAAGGGAGCCAACCGAGTGCTGCTGACCTGGGGTTTAATTACAGTTAAAATGAACGTGCTCGTAGGTAACACTTTCAGCTTTTGTTTCCAGTGAGGCAGCTCAAAAACAGAGGGTCAGAACTTCATCATCTGCGACGTCAGTCTTTATGAACTTCTGAGAGACGTTTAGTTTGGAGAAATATTTCCTCTCCTCCTCTCCATCCGCACACCAGCAGATAAAGGCAGCATTTGTGAAGATCGTGAGCTGCTGAGAAAACTTACATGGCAGGGTTTAAGTTTCACTTGTCCAAAATGTTATCCAAAGACTATTGCAGTTTTTGAATGGTGCGGGGTTTTGTTAAACCACTAGTGCCAGGAGTCTTGTTGCTCAAGGCACTACATTGCCATAGTCTTTCCTAAATTTGCACACCAAGTCAGGGTCTGTCTGATGGATTCCAGTTGGAAACAGAGAGACAGTGTCAGGCATCCAGTGAAACCTATCAACACAAGGCAGAGAAAGAAATACCAAATGTTAGCAATGAGCTACTCTTAAACAAATAACTGAAAAGTCACTAATACACTGAAAAGTTGGCTGCAGATTTAACATTGTGCTAATTAAAGAAGGTAGCTAGAACTACCTTTTGGTATCTGAAAACAGCCTTTTCCAAAATAGCCTCATAGGCAATTTTTTACTGTAGACTGACTTGATAATGTGAGTGAACAGTTATTTCAGGGTAGAAGTGTTGGTTTGTAAACCAGCACAGGGATGGGTTCATTTCATGTCATCTGCCTAACCTCAGAATCACACATGAGTTTCTTGAGGTCTTTTTCACATGACCAAAAGTGTCAGGTATTTGTTCTGTCTTCTGTGTTTCCTTGACATACTGTGAAGCTCTCATCATACATACCAAACTTTTGGACCTGAAACCAGTATTAGTGAAGTTCATAAAGAACTACCTAGAAGGAGGAAATAAGACAGGAAAACAAACAGCAGTTTATATGGCAAACAGGTAAACGTAGTCTGTACACACTTTTTGCAGGACTACTTCTGGTATCTGACTTTGAATTGTTTAAGACTGCTTCAGGTGTTCCTCTCTCTAGTCAGGATGAAAATATGCTCTGTCTGCATTGTGTTCCAGTTAGAAGATTCAAGAACTGGAAAATGGATGATGAATATTTAAGAGAGGGCATTTTCTGTATCTCAGAAGTGGGCTAAAAGGACAATTTAATGGCTCTACCTTCCTGAGCTGTTTAGGATAGAATGCTTTTAAAAATAAATACAAATTGAAGGGACAGACCGTTGTGCCTATAGACATCTACTTCTTTACCTTTGCATCTTTATTTTAGTTATTTGAAGTCTTTTTTCAAATAAATTTGAGAGCTCAAGATGGAAGTCTCTGCAGAACTAGTTACAGGACTAGAATAAATTGTTACTTTATGAGAATCAAGAGGATTTTTTGCTTCTCATTCCATAAAGGGCATTAAAATACTACCACTAAAAAGAATTATATGTTCTCTGTATTCATATTGGTCTTACAGGGAGCATGCATCAAGCCCAACACAATGAAAACAGGAGCATACTTTCTAATATGAGAACTTGTATATGAGCTTAAGCTGCATCCTGAAGAAGACAGGCTGATGTGTGCACCTTTCATTTGCAGTCATGCAAAATCAAGAGCTATACCAGCAATTCTCCAGAAAATCATAGTGTTAGATCTTGTAACTACAGTGTTACTCAACAACTGGCAGATCACATTACCTTTTTCATAATACTTATTTTGCCTTCTTGCCACTGTCTCATTCAAGGAAATTTTTGAAGCTCAATGGCCTTGTTTTATGTTGTTAAATGTGGTGGATTTATGAACTTCCATTACCCAAAACACTACTTGTGTAGTACGTGTTAATGATGGGATTGCCCTTTCATGTAAATATAAATGTAGTACAGTCTACTGACCTTCACTGCTGAAAAAGCACTATTTGATGCAGTGTGGTTATGGAACAGAGTACAAATAAAGTACTCTTTCTTTCTTGGTGACTGAGACAGATATTTTTTTCCTTTGTTCGTCCCGTTAATTACACAGTGTAAAGCGAGTCTGTGGGAAGAGAACTTACATTAGACCAGTCGGGATAGTTGGAAGTGGGCAAACTGCTGTGTACATAAGGATTTGTGTGTTTTATGGTCAGAGCATTGCTTTTATTCTACAGCCCAGTGTATTGCAAAAGCTGAACCACCTTTGAAGGAATGCAGCAGTGTGGTTGTTTTTTTTTCTGTATGATCAGAAAAGGGGGGATGACTTGATACTGGGATTTTACTTTTTTCTTTGAGCATGTCATTTATTTTGCTTTTTTTGCTGATAGTTTTGAAAAACCTTGGAAGAACCCTGCAGGGCAACCTAAGACTGCATTCAGGAGCAGATATGGTAACAGAAAATGCCCTGTCCAAGGGCTGTCTGACATGCAATGTCCTAGGCTGAAAATTCAGAGGGAAAATGACAAGATGTAGGAGTTCAGAAAAGTAATTGGTACTTGAATTTTGGGAGAATTGATTTCTCTGTGAATCACCTTGGTACATACACCGGGCTACTTGTTTTGTAGAAGGGGCTGCTGCTTTGTACTTGTGGCAGAGGGGGAAGGAGAATGGTGGACGCTTATGGATGCATTAAAACTAGGCCTGCAGTTGGTGCATTTATCAAATACTGGGGCTTTTACTGAAGGTTTGGTGTTGCATGCCAAATTGAAAGGTGCAGAAGATACAATGTAATTGCTGCAGTCACTTATAGGTAGGTGTGTCTGTATAGTCTTTGGAAGCTGTATGGTTTCTGTAGATGGTCCATAGCACTTCAGCCTTTTGTATGAAATTACATTCTTTTTTTACTAGCATGAGAATGTGACTTTATTGCCCTGTGATGCTTTTATTTTAAGACTGTACAACTGTGTAACCTCTAATTTTTGAACAGCTCTGATTCATATTCATTATCACTGATTCATATTCATTGTAACACGGATCAGATAAGAAACAATTCCTAAGTACATACAGGTATATACTACAGAAAGAGTAATTGCTTACAAAACAGGCTGGTTGCTTCATCTGTTACATATTTTGCATTTAAAACTTTGTGGTTTTCAAACCACAATGTTTCAGTGGTATTGGCAACATTCAAAGGCTGATATTATTTATGGGTGGAGTCAAAGAGATTTCTTTAGAAAATATTGGCAGCTGAGTCTGGCAAGATTCACTTTCCAGGCTTAGTGAGCAAATCCGTTTTAATTGGCATATGATGTTATGTCTTTCATCACTTACAGAATATGTTACCAAAGAGCTAAGGGCAAATACAATGATTCCCCACTTTGTTACTGTACAAGAAAGTGAATATGGACACTTTTTACTTCATGGGGTCTCGCTGTGCTGAAAAATACGTTTTTGAACATGCTATCCTTTCTTGTGTGGTGTTGCACGCTGAGGAAATCTGTTCAGCTGTTGAAAGCTTTGGGGAATAAAGGTCTAAACTACATCCTTCTGCAGCATGTCTGTCACTAAGTAGAAAATGCTTTTATATACAGCCATTTGACAGCATCTATTAAGATCTCCATCGCTTTCTAAGGCTATTCCTTTGGAGAGGATGAGTTGGAGTAAGTAAACAAAAACTTTGAGTCTATTTTGAGATCTCTGTATAAACATATGGTCTTCTGTATCTTTAAGATTCTTTTAGACATGAGTCAGGACTTTAGTGTAAGAAGTGAAAATATTTTTATTAGGTGGGAGTGGTCTTGATTTAGAGTTGGAGTATTCTTTTGCCTGTGGTACCGATAAATTCAGTTTGTATGTCTGTAAAAGATGTATATGTGGAAGTGTGTATTGGATATAGTAAATTAATTTCTGTTTTAAAATGTAATTAAATCCTTAAAAGGCCATGTAGCTGCATCATTTTTGAAGGACAAAAAAAATACTGACTAACATTAAGAAATCTGGTTTAGGTTATCTGTGTCACAGTCACTGAGCTCATGTCCTTTCCCCTTCCTTTTTTGTTAATCATTCCCTCATGAGCTCCAGTCATCCATTTGGTTCCAGGAGGGATCGGTCAATTCTCCCCGAGTTAAAATGCTGGATCTATAAACTGCAACTCTTAGGGTCTGTCTTGCATCCAGATTTTTGAGACTGTGTTCCTTGAAGAAGAAAGAGGATTCCTAACCCTTGACTGAAGAGTCTTTGTAAGGCACAGCACTGTCTGTTACAAAGAAAAAAAAATCCGGGAAAATGTATTTTTAAAACTGAACATACCTACAAATCTGCTTGTCTCTCTTCTGCTTCCCTTTGCAGCCCCCTTCTTCCATGTTAAATCTGTTGGGGTTTTTCACAATCAGCACACATCATCCTGTTTTCTTTTTTTTTTTTCCTTTTTTTTTTTTAATTATTTCAGTTTTCCTGCAGAGGAACTTCTCAGCTCCAGACTCTGCTTTCTAATCTTTTTTTGGAAGAGTGCCTTTTGCAAATCCACATTGCCCTTTGCTGGAGGTACAGCAAGGGTTTACTGAGCTCTACAGCTTCCCTGGCACTCCCTTGGCTGTGTTTGAATATTTGTATTTAGTAAGCCATTTTTGTAGTCTCATGAGCAGGCTACAGCATTAGAGCATAAGAGGCTGTAAGAATTAGCTACACAGGATGATTTGAGTAATCCATCCAAATTTACAGAAGCTTTACCTTTTAGGGGATTATATGCAATGTTCCTAAAAATGTTGTGGTTTTGTGTTTTTCAGTTATGACAGTACTAAAGCAGTCAGTCTGGTTGTATTTCTCATTATTGTTGAGTCATGCATTTTAATAATAGCTGTATGTTTAGAATTTCCTAGGATTTTGTACTTTCTAAAGTAAGACTGAGGTAGGCGAATTAATCTTTAGTTTAATTATGTGGCTATAGACCTCAGATAAATTTGTTAGATAAATTGTATGTGTTACGAGAGTACTGTATTTGTCTTATGTAATCATGAAGTTGCTATTAGTGCTTGTTACAAAAAGGTATTTTTAAAGACTTGATGTCTGTAGAATGAACATTCAAATAAACACATGAAAAACACTGCAGGTGCGGTTCAGCAAAATGTGAAATTCGATGAAGAAATGGTACCATTTTAATTTTTCTAGGTAAATTTTTCACAAAATGCCTTCCTTTTTTCCTTTTTTTATGACACCTCCACTTTCTTTCCCTCTCCCCAATATTATAACACATGCAATTCAACTTTTTTTGGATCCTTATAATTTGTGAACACTTGCACTATTCGCACTTCCCACACTTGTCAATCTTCAGTAAAAACGCCTTCATAAGGTAGATATTATACAATTTAAAACATAAAATCCCCTTTACAATTATTTGTTACAGCTGTCTTCAGCTTCACTGGGGTAGCAGCAGTGAAACAGTTCCCACTTACTGATTTCTCATCATGCAGCTCTAGCAGTATCCTCCAGTCCATATTTAGCATGGGTGGCTGGGACCAGGGGAAGTTGGGGAAAGGAAGATGTCCAGGGGCACCTGGGGTTGTAGGAGACAGCAGTGCTTCTTCATTTGGTTGAGGGGATGCTTCTGTTTTTGATCTTGGAAAGACACAAAATTCACTGTAAATAAAAGCATAGTAGAGGAGTGAAATGAGAGCCACATAGGTAATATTAAAACCAGAAAAAGCCAGTCTTGCCTTTTTCACAGGATATTGCTAAGTATGTGCTTTGTTCCTGTTTCTTCACATAACGAGAAGGAGGTGAACTGTGAGCAGAAAAGTCTCTTCTGCCTAAAAATGGTATTTTAAAAATCCTAGTTGGCAACCCTTGAATTCATTGCAGTTGAGAGAAAATCCTCTTCACTGGTGTTGGTAAAGTGAGCTCTTTTTTCTACTGCAGCCTGGGCCTTTTCTTGTGCTCGCTAGAAATGTGACACTCATTGTAATGACTAAGTGAACTAATCTCTGTAATCAACCAGTCAGATGAAATCCTGCCTACTTAGGACCTCTGGGAGAATAGCATGTGCTGAAGCCTGTTTGTGAACGTGCAAAAAGTGCAGTTTATATGCTTTTCTTCATTACAATCCATGCCAGTGAATGCAGGTGCTGTTACCCAGCTTCTTCCTCCTGTCGTGTGCAGCTGAGCAGCATGTTTTTAGCAACAAGGGTAGTGCTGTCACCAGCACTGTGGGAATTCAACCTGTGGATCAGTTTTTCCCTTCCAGACTAAATGACAGTCAAATGTATTTTCCTGAAATCTTAGCAGTGTCTTATCATAGCTGCAGAGTGCAGGGTGTTGTTCTTTTTTTTTTTTTTTTTTTTTTTTGTGTGTGTGTGTGTGTGTGTGTGTGTGTATACCTCCTTCTTTTAAATACACTCCCTTACCATTTTACTTCACTTTCTCCACTATTACAGCCCGCCTCAGGGGTATAAAAAGGGATTTCCAGAACCAGGTTTCCTATCTCAAGGATCTTCTGGCATTCACTGCTGCAGGAGAAGTGGCGTGATTGATTCTCAGGGAGTTAAAAGACAGTCTTGGAGCTGAAGGGGAAGTAGGTCTGTTGTAATAATAGCTTAGATACTGCAAGAAGGCCCTGAAATTGTCTTATGTTCCTGAGCGCTCAGCACCAATGATGCAAAACTGCGGGCTTAAGGATTGCAACAGCCTTGGAGGGAAAAGTTCATTTGGGTAGGTAGTAAGAGGATTTTTAAAAGGTCATGGGAGACTAAAGGCAGTCCATCAAACAGCAGTGACTCAGGACTGCTGAGAAGTCCTCTGTGAAACTCATGCCTTACATGGCTTTTCTTAACTGCTCTGCCAAGTTCCCTGAGACAGCTCAAGATGGGCTGTTAGCAATGAAGTTATTCCCATGCTTTGACAATTAATAACTCTTGTATGCAAGCGTCTGGGGTGCGGGGGTAACAACCAAAAATGGCAGTAGATCATCTGTATCAGGATTTCATAACTGGCTTGTTGTGAGGTGCTCCACTCCGTGGAGGGCTGGCCATCAAACCACGCCTTAAGAAAGGCACTAGCCTGCGGTGAGCCACGTGCCAGCTGGAAAAGGGGCTTACATTGGCCACGTGACACGCGCCGTGATTTGGGAGTACGGGTCTGTGACTGAACTTTAACGTTTCACTGAAGAAAAGACCTTCTGACCACCCGAGAATATTCACTTCTGCCACAAATTAGTATTGTAACTTTTAATGAATGGCTGGGCATTTGCACAGTATGTGAACGAGGGGTGGTATCCTATCCATGAATTCCATGAGAAAGCTGTTATTGGTACTGTTACTGACTTTGAGTTTTGAAAATAAATCTAGGAGCCGTGTCCAGCTGGCAGCATGATGGTACATTTTCTGCTTAGGAAGGACTCTTCTCAGGTACCAGTCCTTTATCATATTTTGAGAAAGTGGCTGAAAATGTCTCATGGAAATAGTATGAAAATTAATATTATTAAAGCTAGGATTTTCTGTTTTAGGAAATGGTGTGTGTTTGCAGGCCTTGCATCAATATGTGATATGTCAAGTGCTGTGTTTTTGTCAGTTTTTAAAAGTATGGTATCAGTTGCAGCTAGTACTTCTTTTCAGTAGGAAATAAAATCATCTTTGGTACACATTTCTACTCTGACAGGTTTGTCTTCCTAGTCTTACAGTGTGACACTTAGAAAAGCAATAATTTATAAAAAGACTGAATAATTACAAGCCTTATGGTCATATTTTGCAAAGGAGAAGTTGCTAATAGTCCTCCAAGTTAATAGCTGGGGTTAATGTGTGTTTTTTAATGGGACAGATTTATTTTCATGAGAGCCAAAGTTCTTTCTTGCTTAGACTGTGAATTCCATAAGGGAATAGTAAGGATTTAAGAAGGAAACATGATGAAATGTTGGTCTTTGCATCCAAAAGAGGATTTAAGTCATGAACTGCTGACCTTGTGATCCTCAATTACTTATCCCGGGTGAAGGAAATCTGTTCTACTTTAATGTTTTTATTAATGTGACTTGGAATGAATGCAAGCATTCTTTTCTCTCAGAACGTGTTTAAAGAAAATAACTCTGGATTAAAAAATTCTAGATCTTTTAATTTTTAGTCCAAGTTCTTTTGCATAGCCAGTTTCTAACAACAAAAAAAAAAGTTTTTAAAAAGGATTGGTTGTTGTTTTACAGAGTACACTGAACCTTGACAGTGGTACACTGAGAGCTGATGGCCAAGTATAATAGAATGTTACCTAATAAATAATATATTTGTCACTGTTATGACTTGGCTTCTTCGAAGAGCACTGTAAAGGCTCAGTGCAGGGGCTAGCCAGTGGTTGCATTAATCCATCTTCTGCAGGTATTGCAAACCATCCAAACACACCACCAATTTCTACCAGAAAAGTAGGGTTTGTATGTGTTTCTAATGTATCTTCGCTTTCACCAAAAAAAAAGAGAAAAAACAGACCCATGTTTTATGTTCCTGAGTATCTTTCTCCTCACCATTTTTGAACATCAGGGCTGTTTCCATGGACTGTGCCATGTTTGCCTGTATTATTCAAAACACGGGAAATTTCTGTGAAGTGTAGGAAAAGCAATGCAGATATGTTTATGCAGCTGTAAATTAGTCCCCACTTTAGAGAACTCATTTGTAGGTCTCAGGGTTCAGAGCTTCTTTAGTAAAATGTGAACTCACATGAGGATGGAAGAAGACAAATGGAAATGAGTGCTAGAGCAATCCATGTTAGTATCATTGAAAATTAACTCCTGACCTAGCAAAACACCCAGTTTTTAAATATTGTTTTTCAAATGATAAATCATGCTGTTGTAAAAGCCACTTAAATTTTTTGGTGTGCTATAGCTCAAGGTCTGCTTTTAGTTAAGGTTACTTAAATTGTCATTCTGAATGCTTGTGTAATGTTTCATTAGGTGTTTAGAATTCACAAAGCATTGCATGCATTTGCTTTACAGAGCTGTGGAAATCTCTGCAGGAAAATAAGTGAAGAGAGAAAAGGAAATAAAATTGTCAGATCCTGGGATCTGACCTGATGTGACCAATCAGTAGTTCCATCTATTAGGATGCAGATAGGATTTGCAAGGCAGACTATTGGATTTTTGCTGTGGACTGGGAATCTCATATTTTTGTGTCTAAGATACCAAAGAATTCTTGTATTTGGATTCTTTGTTTCATAATATTAATGCAGTAGATCTGCATGTATTTTAGCAAATATCACTGGTCTGAAAGCTATTTTTGTCAAATGTTGGAAATGTGTTTTAACAATTCCCAAAGACTGCTTTAGAAGAAGTTTATATAGGCTGTCATAACTCACATGTCAGTTAACAACTTAACATCCTTGAAGTCTCTCTTTAATCGTTTTTGCATGAAAAACTTAACTTTCATGAACAGAAATAAGTACAGTTTTTCTCATCTGAAAAGTCAAGTGAACATAAGCTTGAGAAACAACTCCCTGAGAGGCAACACATCTCTAGCAGAAGAGTGCCAACACGCTGCTGTGAATACTCAGGGCAGTGATAAGCTCTTCCTAACTCATTTTCCCATTCATAAATTGAAGTTAATGACATTTTCTCGCTTGTTTTTCTAAAGGAAAGTGCTAGGTCGTTCATAACCGTTAATACTGTGAGCAGGGAGCTAGTGCTCGCTTAAAACACCTGAGGACTGTTCTTCACGTTTTCCTGGCTGATGCCTGCAAGGACACTTGTTTTTATGCACTGGCAAAAGCAGCCTGTGGCCTGCAGGCCTGCTGCTGAATCCACTCGTGGCTGCCCTTTGAATAGGAAGCTCCTTACAAGCTCTCTGTGTTGCTCTGAATCTGGCAGACTGAACCTCAGGCATCGTCTTTTGTGGGGCATCTTTGGCAGGAGCCAGGGCTGACTTGGTTAGGATAAGCTCCTGTCTGACTTTGCACGCCACTGTTTGCACACATTTCCCAGATGAAAGGTGATGAGCATGTGCACTAATCCTACTTGCACAGTGAGGAAAGGTGGTACATGGCCTGCATGACTGGGCTAGGAACCACTTACACAGTGCTTTGAAGACTAATTGGTAGTACTGAGGCTTCTTAGAGCACTTGCCCCCACCGTGTAAGTAGATTTCACAAATACCAATAAACTGTGTGCATAGCAGCTAATTGAGAGGAGATTTCAGTAGCATAAGCACCTGGAAACTGAATCTCATAGACTCTAATTATCAACTGTTTGTTAAACTGTGGCATGGGTCGAGTTGTTTGGGGGTTTTTCAAGGTGTGTTATATTAATCTAGTTTAGGGCTCCTAAGACTTTCCATGCTTTCTGGCAGGCACTTTGAATTACAAGTTGCATTTTATGTATTGAGCTCATGATATCTATATAGAAGTGGCATGGCTGCCAGTCCGGCATCTGGGACACAAACAAACAAACAAAAACCGAGTCTCAAAAAGTTGAGATGAAGGCTTGATTTAAAATAATTGCTGAAATTCACACTGAAATCCTGTAAAGTTAGAAGAGAGAGTATTTTTCATGTTCTGTTTTGTTTTGAAGAAATGTTCAGTTGCTTTAATGACTTTTGCAGTTCATAAACTCATTCACTACAGCTTTGCAAGAGGAGTCAAGAGTCCTAAAAACAAGTATCCCTTACAGCATAACACTTGTTCATTCCCAGAGGAATGTGCTTAGCATGAGGAAGGAATCCTGATGGGAAAAATAGGACATTGTCATTTAATTGGACATTGCATCATAAGACAGATTCATAAGGGAGAATGGTGTGGAGGGAATTAGAGTCACACAGGTATTCTTAGTTTAGAAGAGTCTGTGTCTTACTAGTTCTTGTATTTGTATTAAAATAAACTTATGAGACATGCTAGATCTTACATCAGCTCGATATGAGCCACCAGAAAGGTTCTTGATGTGTAGCACAGTGATTTCAGTGTGACTAAAATGCTTTCTGTTTCCACTCCTCTAACCTCCTCCGGCATTGCGGTATCTGTGGTTGCCACAAATAAATTCCATCTCACGGGACCTCTCTGAGCTGATGTTCACTGCTTAACGAGATACTTGTCAGTCTCGGGTCCATAGTTTATCAGATTCATTTCCACTCACTTTTCCATTAGTCTCTCCCTCTGAAATAGCCTGTCTTTTTCTTTGACCAGGTTCTGGCTTACATCACTCCAGCCCGATCTGTCTTCCACAGTCACCAGGTTTAGGTTTTCTCTACCTTTTTCAACTAATCTCCATTCCCAGTAATTTTTCTTTTAGCACCCCTGCTCCTTTTCTGCATTTTGATGATACCACTTCTGAGTTCACGACACTTGTACCTTGCACAGAAGACATGAGGAGCATATGTTTTTCCAGGCCTTCCTGATCCCAAAACTGCAGTTTTGGGAATACAGAATTTCTCATGGGTTGAAGCATTCCACCTAGGGGAAAGCAAGAATGTACCAAGCAGGTGCAACATTCTTCTCCTTCTTGACACCACTTCAAAAAGAAAAGGCTTGGAAAATTGATGGATTTTGGCAGACTTTCACATGGATAGCAGATGGGTCCCATTATCTTAAAGTTTACATTGCCCTACAGACTTCCAAATTTTGACTTAAAGCATATGGATGCTCAGACTTGATTATATTGTGTTCGTGAGCTTTTTGTTTGATTTCAAGATGTCATCAGAGTGTGTTAAACCAGGCAAAGCAAATTATTTTCTCTTTGTTCACAGGAATGATCCGTTTTGGTTAAATTTTCCAAAAAGTTCAGTCTGACATGACTCTCAGCACGGAACATTTCTGCACAGCAGCTAACATTTGGGGAAGTCACAAGCAGTTGATAGCAGGGTCTTAAAATGGAAATTGTTGGACAATCTTATTCATAGGCAAGCTTGGAAGCATTGCTGCTGATCCATCTCAAGAGCTCCTTAATTTGAGCTGCCCTAGGTGTTTTCTACCCCAATATGTATATTTTCTATAAAACTTAGGTAGCTAGTCATTGATGACAGTCACTGAACTCCACAGTTATGTTGCTTATGCAGCAGTAGGGATTTGTAATGCAGTTGTCTGTCTATTTTTTTAAAGCCTCAGTATTGGCGAGGTTTTATTGTCAAAGGACCATAAAAGGTTTGGAAGCTACGTTTAAATGTCTGCTATTAGGCAGTTCACTGAAATTTTCAAACTGTTTTTTGTAGTTTGGTGATGAATATGTTTCATGCAGTAGTGTTAGGAAGTCTAGATTAAAAAGGAGACACTATTTGGGTTGAGATGTCAGCTGTAACTTGTCAGTGATGATAACAGCCTGCATATCCCCCTTAGTCTAGGAACCACAGTCTGAACTGTTATAAGCCAGGACACAACTTCCTGTCTGCAGGGCAATTCAGTCCTGGAATGTTTCAGGTGTTTGTCAGTATTTAAAATAATTCTCTTTATAATAAACTTGAACCTGATCTTACATCCATCAAAGTAAAAGATCAGGTTTGTTGTTGGAGCAATGCAGATTAGGCTTACGATGATGGGCTTTCTTGATTAACTGTTGAAAAGTTCCATTTGCTTGACGTATTTCATACACTGTTATGAAATTCAGAGTATGCTCTGCAAAGACATTTGAATTGCCATGGTTGGACTTAGAGTAAAATAAGGTGTTCCTTAAAATAATAAAAATACAGGGTTAGAGAAGACCTTTCAGATGGACCTCCCTGATAAAGAGCTATATTTAAGCTCTACCTGACAAACATTTTTCTAACTTGTTCTTGATAATCCTCTAGTGTTGAAGATTTTGTTGACCTTTTGAATTAATGTGTTGCAGTGCTTATGTGACTCTTGAAAGTAAGCCTTTTCCTGGTAGCAAGCTGAACTTTCTCTTCCTACAAATTAAGGTAAATATTTCCTGTTCTTTCTGACTGAACTGATCAGTATCTTCTTTGCAACAGTCTCCTTCACTTTAAAAAGTATTTTGTATTTGTTTCAGGTTAATCTTTTCTATGTTAAACACAATTTGTTCAGTCTTTCTTTACAGGTAAGATTCTTTGCACAGCTTTTGGACACTGTTCTCCAGAACTGATTTGGGAAAGTGAAGTTCAAACATGAACATCAGTTCCTGTAAAGTGTATTAAGGAACTATATCCTCTACTTACTACTGGAATATCCTCCTTTCTCTTAAAAATTGGTGTTTAACAATCAGGATTAAACTTTGGGCACTATCCCAGCTGTTACTACACAACCACTCCAGTATTACCTAGATCATCCAGATGCTATGTAGGCAGTGGTTTGACCTCTTGGCTCTTGTGACTCTTAATTTTTGACTGGCATTTTAGAGAAATTGTAAAGTGGGCTGATCAAAGTAAGTGCAGAATAGAAACTGAGAGCTTCTTCCCCACCTGAACATTGATGGTTGGGACAGCAGTCTAGTTCACAGTGAGCTTGAATTACTTTCTATTATGAAGCTTGACACAACCCTTTATGGTGGATTAGGAAATTCCTTATAAGAAAAACCCTGTATTTGTGATATGGATCCTTATCTGTGTTGACATATTCAGTGAGTTTGGAAAGGTAGCAAGACTGTTCATTTGTTTACTCTATAGTCCTTACATTTATCTGACATTAGTTAACTTCAGCGTTCTTGGCTGTGGAGGGGATTGCAGGGAACTTCTCTTTCCTTTTTTTAATTACGCTTAGCGCATAACTGGACTTCAGGCATGTAATTTTGTCTTTTAAGGAAGTCTTCATGAGTATGCATCATAGGCAATTATATTTTGTCTCTAACCAAGATTTGGTTAGAGACAAAATATAATTGTCTAACATGCTGCTGTTTGTGGTTGCTTGCCTCGCTCGAGGTACCCAGCTGGTGTGTGCTGCTTGCAAGTCCATTAACACATTTCCTGCCTTGGCAGGAACCTCAGGCACTGGTGATACCCTTGACCTCGCTGTTCTTCCTGGAACAACTCAGAGTTAGGACTTTTGCTCTTTTCTGACATGCTCACATAGATCAGCGTGTCATGTTTATGGCCTGTGGAGCAGAGCGAGCGCCAGCAGTGTACTCTGGACTCTCCTGAGCTAATTGCCTTTGAATGATTGTCTGTGATTGCATGAGCCTGTAACGTTGTTCATGCATTGCAGTCCTCTGCTCCTTTAGGCACCATGGGATTCTGTCTAACCATCCTTCATTAATCGTCCCTGCAGGTGGTTTTATCTGACTTCTGTTTTATTTTAGAGTTATGGTTGGTTTTGGGGTTTTTTGCCCTCTAGGGACCACCCTTCTTTCTTCATTGACTCTGTGTCTGTGTCTTGAAAATTTGCTTATTCAGAACATTTTTGATATACTATAATTTCATGCCAATGCAAAGAAAAAAAACCCACAAAATTCCCTCCCACCCTATAAGAATCTGAAACTTTCAATGTTCTCTCATGTTCTAGCTGAAATGGAAATAGTCCACCACATTAAAAAAAAAAAAAAGGCGAGATTTGAAGTAGTTTTCTTTATCCAAGCAGTGACTTCCTTTATGGAAGGACTTGTTTCACATAAAAAACATTCAGGAGCCTAGCTATAGTTGCTGCTTGAAAATGCTTAGGAACTTGGCATTGTTCCCTTCTTATTCATATTCCTTGAAAACCTTTTTGTCTCCAACTGATGATGCAAAGCGGTGAAATGCCATTCAGCGGACTGAGGTCCACAGAGTCCTTAGATACCAACTTAGACCATAAAAACACAGCATTGTCCCCTATAGTAGGGCCAGATCTTCATACTCTGAGTATCAGAAATGGTCACGTGGATGTGTTGTAGATTTAGACATTTTATGCAAAAGACTGTGTATATTCTACAAACATATAGTAGGATCTTTTGTTTTCAGCCTTGTATGAATAGACTTTGTTTACAGAGCACAATTTTAGAAAGCATATTTTTGAAATTACTGTGGAAGGTCTTACTGAGTTTCCAAAAAAAAAAAAAAAAAACCAAAAAAAAAAAAAAAAAAAAAAAAAACCAAAAAAACAAAAACCCAAAAGTCNCCAAAACCCAGAAGTCTTTAAACCTGTAGGTCTGCATCTATGTACTGCTCCAGTCTCACCCACTGTAGAACGGGAAGTGGGCATTCATAACACTAATACATTGGCCAGAAGTATAATCTTATTTAAATTTTGTGGGGTTTTTTTATTTTCTTGCAAGGTCACCCACATTCAAGGTGAACACTGATTCTAAGTTTAAAAAGTAACATTAGTATTTGGATTCCTAAGTGTAGTATGAACTGTACTTCCTGGTAAGATGTAATGTATGGATCTGTACAAAATACTGTAGCGCTGCAGTTTTAGGCTGAAATCAATTTAAAAATATACTCAAATCCAGAATAGACTGTTCTTAGCTAAACCTTTGAAATTTATTTTGGTTCAGACTGCGTTTGCATTGTTAATATCTGTCTTGAAATGCTTAGCAGAGTTTAAAAAGCTTCTGTCCTTCCTCACTCTAATTCATTTGGAAGATCACGTGGCTTTAGAAGATTGTTTTTTTTTTGTTGGTTTGCTTTTAATTTGGGGAAAAACACTAAACATGTTTTTGTCTATTTTTAAAAGAAGCTATAATTATGTCAAAAATATCACAATGAGGAAATACTGAGTATGTATGATGGGTTTCTAATGTATTTAGCATATGGTAAAAATGGAGCCTGAAAAGATTTGTTCAAGGACATATTAAATTAGTACAGAAACATGCTAAACTCCTTAAAATGGATAACACTAAAAATCTTCTATATTTTTCCAAACCATAATGAGTACTTGGTGAAAAACACATTTTGCTTGCACAAAAGAACTCTGAAGTGAAATAAGTATGCCAGAACTCTAGAGCTTGAGTTCCTCAGCCAGCCTAGTAAGTACAGGCTTCTTGGTCAGCATGTAACTTACCTGTTTGTATAGCACTTTAAAATCCACAGAATTAAAGCAATCAGAAGTATCAGGGCATGTATGATAAAACATGCAATTATAATGTCTGGATTATTAAAAAATAGCCGTTTGTTTGCTTTTCTGCCAGTTAAAGTTACGTTTCAATGGAACAGAGCTATTCTAAGAGGGAATTAAAATTGGGAGTCCATTTAAAGGGTTTCACAGTTTTATTTTTGAAATACAGGTTTATCATGATACCAAATGCTTAAAATCTTAAGAAATTAATAATCAAAATCAGATTGATTGATATATAAAGAGAATAATGAATAATAAACTATCTCGGAGTAACAAAATTAATTCTGCTTTCTAAGAATTTTGAACTTGTGAAGTCAAACAAGTTTAAGCTCTTTTAAAATGCATTATTAAAAGACAATGCAGAATCCATAACAGCATCACAATCTAGCAAACCTGAAGGAGTTCTTCTAGTATTCAAGACAGACTTAATCTTCCAAGTGTACTCATGTCAAGTTGTACAGGTATTTTAATAATAAAAAAAGTAAATGTCTAGAAAAGAAAGAAATTTAATATTAAATGCAGTGAAATTTCTGCTGAAGAACCCCACAGGTGACAAGAAAAAGAAATTAGTAAAACATAGCATCAATACCTGTCTCCAGAAAAGCTACTGTAAATGTATTAAATTAACAGAACCAGTTTTACATAGTTAGTGATAAAATCATAAATTCAAGGTATTCATAGTGCCCAATTTTAGACTCCTGTGATATGATATAACTTTCTGAACCATGAAACAACAGCTCTTATGAAGCAACTGAAATGGATGCTTCAAAGCTATAAATGTTTCAGCAATATTAGTTTAATTTTCTTGTGTTACTCTTTCCCATTATGCAATACCTCAGGAGAAATTTCACTCTTTGTCACCGAGAAGGAACACAGGGAGAATCGCCACATTACTGGGTGCCAGAACAGTCCTGCCAACTGGCCTGAAGTTAGGCCCTTTCCTCCGCCACACTGTGTACATCATTTAATTTCCTGTTACTGCAATCCACAGATGTGTGATCATTTTTCTTACGGTGTATTCTCTAACCTGTTCTAAGCAGTGTGCTGCGTTGCAACAGAAGCAGAACGGCCCTCAGTACTGTGCTGGGGGCACCGGACTGGCAGCTGGGCAAGGGAGGGGTTGACCCCCTGTGCTGTGGGCTGGGGCGGCCTCGCCGCGGGCGCTGTGCGCGGTGCCGGGGCCGCAGCGTGAGAAGGACGGACACCGGCGGGACAGCGTCCAGAAGAGCGACACCAAGGTGATGAAGGACCTAGAGAGGAAGCCATGGTCTGTTCAGCCTGGGGAAGAGGGGACTGAGGGGAGACCTCAATGCAGTCTACAACTTCCTCCTGAGGGGAGGAGAAGGGGCAGACGCTGATCCCTGCTCTGCGGTGACTGGTGACAGGGTCAGAGAAAATGGCATGAAACTGTCAGAGGAAGTTTAGGCGTGATATTAGGAGAAGATTCTTTACCCAGAGTGTGGCTGGGGACTGGAACAGGCTCCCTGGTCACAGCACCTAACCTTTTCGAATTCAAGAAGTGTTTGGACAATGCTCTCAGGGTAAATGGTGTGACCCCTGGGGTCAGGACCCCTGTGCAGGGCCAGGATTTGGTGTTCGATGATCCCTGTTGGTCCTGCAGGATAGTCTATGATATTATGACTGTTGTCTCCAAAAAGAAAGTGCTCTTTAACAAATTCTGCTCTCAGTTCTACCCATGAATGAAACATTTTGGTGTTGGGGTTTTCTTTCTCATCTGTGTTTTCCCATTGTAAATGTTTTGAACAGATGGCTTGAGTTTTATAAAATGTGTGGCAGTACCTTCCATTAAAATCTGTGAACTAATATTGTGTGTTTATATTTGGCAAATTGTTTACTGTGCTACTTTTATCTGTACAAGGCATCATGTTTCCTTACTTGAGGAAGTTTTGCCTGCATATGAAGCTTAAGATGACTTTTTGCATTACTATCACTGGCATGTACTTTTTTCCTAGATTTCGCTTGGTGAATCTTTATTAATCTCAGTTGTTTGTGTTAGTGCCTAAAAGTTTCAAATAAGGATCTTAACTTGCATTATAGGAATGTGCATAACAAAATTGATGGCTGTACCTGCTTTTATATGTGGCTACCATAGCAGAATCCTTAAATGTTCCCCCCCCTTTTTTTTTTTTTTTTAATGTATATTGGGAGATCTTTATTAATTTTAGGCAGAGGGTTGAAATCTGCGTGGGCTGGCCCACTAAGTGTAAACTTTGTCCTCTAAATTTGTTTTATTAGAAACATTTTGGTATAGTGTGGAATGGATTTGCACCTCTTACTTGGAGGTTTACTGAATATGGCTTATAATAATGCACTTTATGTAACTTCCCTACAAAATAAAAATCATGTTTATGAAGGAGAAATGTATCCCATCTTCAAACATGCGCTAATTTTTTCAACTATCTAAGAATAGATTTTGGCAGCTGCTGTTCCTCTGAGGGGCTCAAAATCACTTTGGGAACAGTGTGAAGACCTGTTCGCTGTAGCAGACCATTTCATCTGTCCTCTTCGTGTCTTCTGGGGCTGGGTGGTTGGAGAGCAATTGCTTTTTTGGAGATTGCAGGCTTTGCTGTGTAATTATGTTGACATGCCTGGTATTGTTGTCTTTAACTCTTCCCCATGCAGAAATTATGCCTTTGGGCTAAAGGATGGATGTGGAATTTCCAGACCAAGTTTGCTTAGCTGCTACTGTCAGCAGCGTTGCAGCAACTATGCATTCGTGCCTGACTTTGAGAACGTTTTCCTCAGGGACTTGGTCCAAACTTTTGGAAGCTTGTTCAAGCTATGATATGGTACTTGTAACCGAGCTGCCATAAGCTGAAAAATTCCAGGCGTTTCTGTGCATGGGTGTGAATCAGCTGTACAGTACAGCTGCAGTAAGACCAGCAGAGGAGGAAAAGCCATGTGCATTTATTTCTGTCCAGGAAATCCCAGACAAGGATGGTAGCCCAGCATACTCATGCAACATCTCTTTTCCGAAGCAGAAATCGATCCTCCTCAGGATCGCATTCATCTCCCTGATCTGGAATGCCCATGCCAATATCCTAAGCCCCATGCTTTCCTGTCTCTGGCTTCTCAAAATCTGAACCCTGTTCAAACGTGCTGTCACACGTGTCGCTCTTAACCTTGTGCTCCCTCCCTTCCCACTGCAAAGGGAGCTCTCTCCAAAGCAAAACACAATCCTGTGCTCTTCCTTCCCTTTCCCACTCCCATCTAATTCGTGCCTGCCCAGCACACGCCCGCTCTGCTCTCCTGCGCTGCTCCTCCCTGCCCGTGTGCAAACAAGGTCCCAGCACAGCTGCTGCCCTCGGCGGTGACACAGCCCTGTGCCCTGTAGCACTGCCCACATCCCAGGGCAGGGCCTCCTCCTGTCTGCCCAGTCCCAGGCGTGGGTCCCGGGCAGGCTGGTTTGGCCTGGCCGGGTGGCTGCAGGCACCTGCGCCTTGGGGCAGCTTCTCAGAGCAGGAAGTTTTGGTTGGCCAAATAATGATCTTTATCTTGCTGCTCCTGTAGAGCCGAGCCCGGGAGGCACTGTGCTGGCTCCGTGCCCTTACTGCAGGCATGGGACAGGTAGTGCAGGCAGGCACAGGGCACTGGGTTGATGAGATCCTAAAATCACATTGCGGTGGAGTTTGGTATTTGGCGCTAGCTGGGAAAGGACTATGCTAAGCTGTTATTTCACCAGCAAAACTGTTTAAATTGTAGAGAAATAGCTTGCTTTCTCTTTTTCTTGGTAGAAAGTGGGGAAAGAACAGTGGATTTGCTGTGTACACTCCATTACCTTTTTTTATTCTTGCAGCTTCTGTTTCCCTGTGTTTTACAAACAATTTTTGGCAAACACATATCACAAGACATCACTCTGTCCCCGTGTCTTGCTCATCGCCTGAAGTGATCCATGAAATGATTCCTTTTCAAGGAAAGGAAAAATAAAAAAAATAAATTGGAAAAAAAATTTAAAAATAATTGATAATGGGCATTTGAAATATACCGTGGGAAACAGGTGCCAGGCATTTACCTGGAATGAGATTAATTTTGGCAGCTGGGGAAACCCTCAGCAAGCTGATTTGTTGAGGCATGGGTTTGAACATTGCCGGCTCTGCTCTAACCATGACAAGAAGCAAACTTTGCTTCTTCATCTTTAAAAAGAAGTCAAAAAGGTAAGAGCTCTCAAATGTTTTCTGCCAACAGAATATAATTAAATTAAGCCAATAGTAGAATGCAGTTTTTACATGGCAAAACTTGGTGTGCTCTGCAGTATGTCACATTCTCACAGAAGTGGTGAGTGGTATTTTTTTGCCTTATCTTCTGCCACTTCCCAATATTTTCTTTTCCCATCTCTCAAATAACATTCAGGCCTTTCATTAGCTTCAAATAAAGAGAAGACAGTGAACAATTTTTTTGAAAATAATCTTAGGATGGAGGTACACACTTTGATTGAAATATTTCCAAAAACAAACTCTCCTCATAGTAAAAACTGATGAGAAAGGTTTTGTTATGTTCTTTTTTATGAAGGCTGTAATATCAGACACATATTTAATATAATTTTTTATGAGAAATATATTTTTTCACTAAAGAAAATTATTTTCAAAAGTGTTATAAAGCACCAAGGGTCTTGAATCAAGGCTAAAAACAGCCCTAAAATAGAGTTCGAACTCCATATTTAAATTTAAAAATCCTAAATTGAGTAACTTCTTTTTATAGAAGATATGATACCTAGAGCTTAAGTTAAACTTTGCCCTCTTTATTGCAGTGAGGGTTCCCCTTACCTGACCGTGGTCTAACCATGTTAATATATTAAGCCAAATCTAAAAATACTGAAAAGAGGAGGTAATTTGGTACACCTTATGCTTTATGTGACTTGTTATATTTATTAACTATATATAGTTTCTAAATAAGTACAAAAATGTGGAAAGCAAAGCTTCAGTAGACCTAAATTCCTTGGAGATGGCATTCCAGTGAGAAAAAAATACCCTTGAAATCTCTGTCCATAAAGGTAAATATTCATTAATAATAATGCAGAAGTGGAACACAGTTTACCCAGATGTCTGCTCTCGTGAGGCTCTTCAAGTTTTGTAAGACTCTTTGAGCCCGGATTTTCCATGTTGGCACATAAGCTGGCAAAATTGATGTTCTTGTGTGTTTAGGCTTGGTTCCTCCTTGCTTGGGAAGCAGAAGGAGTTATTAATAGCTGTTACTACTAAAATGGTTTGTGATTTCAGGCTGTATCAGATGTGTGACTGTCTTCCTGCTGCACTGCATGAGGGACCAAAGCATAGGCAGGGCTCAGAATCTCCTGCTACGGAGGTTGCCAGATGTTTGTTGTTTGCCAGATTTTAAACAATTACAAAATTTCCACCATATCTTCAGAGCACAGCTTCCTTCCCTGCCCCCTCGGCCAACTTTCCCTCTCCCCTCCCCTTCCCTTGGCTTTGCTTGTAGCTGTGAGTGCTCGCTGTTCCTGTGGATCACAGGCACTGGTTTCTGCTGACTATGAACATTTATTTATGTTCGGGCGTTTTGCACTGTTAGGTCTACAAATGCAGGCCAGGTTTTCTAAAAAATATGCCTGCAGCCTCTGAGAGGGAGAGAAATAATTTTGACCTTGAAATGTGGCTGAAATACATGTGTAACAGCTGGATACAAAGTTCATAGTTCTTGATAATGGATGGACATATATTTCAAATCCTGGTAATTTCAGTGTTCTTATGAGATGTGTGTGAAGTTCAGCTGTGCCTTTCTCAGAAATTTATAAAACAATTTCAGATCACTGTGGTTCTGGTGAAACACAGTGCAAAAGAAGGGGAGATCACATTGTGTAAAGTGCACAACCTTACATGAGGTTTTAAATGCATTAACATTCTTTCATGAATGAAATTATTTAGTGTTTAATTAGAGCTAATATCCAGGGAAGAGGCTTCTAGTGTGTGGTATTATAGAGCCAGGAGGTGGTTGCATAGTACAAGAATTAATGACTGCTAATTTTGTTAGCAATTTTGAAGTATTTTAATAATAGAGCAAGCGTTTAGATGCTATCTCTAAATCAGAACCTACCAAAAAAGGTATTCAGCCAGACTATTTTTGTCCCAATGTCACTGTTTCTCAAATCAAATCTCCATCCAACTACAAGCTTACAAAGGGATCTAGAGATGAGGATGGATTCCAATTATCCAAAACAATGTTCAAATGTCTGAAATAAGAGAAGCTATTTTTTCTCTATCCACGGTCCTTCTCTCGTCCACATGTTTGCTCGTACTATTTGACCAGGAACTTGCTTTGTAGCCTCTTCCTTACTGCTGTCCTTGTATTGTATGGATGCAGTTCCACACAGCTTCTGTGAAGGTGAAGCAGGACGCAGAGAAAAGTCTTTATCTTTGCCCTGAATCACGCTGGAAGCAGCTGGCTTGCTCACTGAAAGGAGTTAGATGACCTATGGAAAAGTTGATACACCAACCTTCAATAACAGTCTTAGATCTTCCTGTCCATGCTAAGGACCAAAAAAAGATTGTTCTGGCATCCTCTTTGTTTTCATAATCCTTATTTGTTGCCGCTTTGTTTAGCGGAGTTTGTAGTTATTATTTGAGTATAGTTCTTGTAATTTAACAGTCATCTGTGATAACCAAAGGCTGTTTTGTCTGGGACAGCAAATTAAACATTTCCTTAGAAAAGTGGAAGAGTATGCACAAATTGCAAGTTACTGTATTGTATTAAATTTTCTGGGTGTGCAGTTATCAGTTATGTTGTTCTGGTTTGTTTAGCCGTGAATTGTAGAGATTTTCAGAAGTGTAGCTTTTGTTAAGACCTGAAAGCACCTTATGGCGAAGTATTGTTATCTCATTACACTTTTCATCAACTGGTTTAGACTTTTTTGTTCCTATTCTAGCACCTTTGAGTGTCAAATAAATTGGATTATTGCAGTGCATTTCCCTTCCACTAAACCTTTGTATTTCTTCTAAGGTATTGTATACTCTCAATTTAAGAATTTTTTTTTCAGTTGTGAGTTCAAGATTTGGATGTTATATGTATTTTCTTTGGAAGGTACTTCTACGACATCTAGCATCTGTTTTGAAACAAGCTTTGAAGCACATTTGAGAAATAGCTCACTGAGTGTTAACTATATGGTTTCATAATGTATATGTCCTAAACATCAACTTTGTAACAAAAGTAGATAGTATTATCAATACTATCTGAAAAATAACTACTGGACAACTTGCTGTGTGACCAAAATCCTGAGATTTCAATGTAGCAAATTTCTTTTGGCTTCTAGGAGATGGGCTTGCTTGCAGCTGACACTCTCAGTGTCTCCTCTGTGACCAAGTACTGTACTTTGAGACGTCCCAAGAAACTTTTTCCTAGAGCTTGACTCTTCTTGGCTGTGTGCTTGGGCAACAGGAAATGCTCTTCTCAAAGATATCTCCTAAATACTCTGGAGATATTGAGGCGGCAGGGGAAGCTAACCCTTGGAATGATGAATCTACTTTGATCTTCCCAACAACTATCTTGTGGCACCTATCAGTTGACATGCAGTTGTTCTTTCCTTCAGTAACATGGGTGTATGACAGCCGTGCTTTCTTAGGCAGAGAAACTCTAAAAGAAACAGACTCAAAGAACTTTTTTTGTTTTCCTCATTTTTGTCCTCTCTTTGGCAGCTATGATACAAAAACAGAAAACCAGGACAGATAAAAATACATGCTGTCTGGGGTTCTTAAATACATGTATTTTTCTGAAGCTGTATTAACTAACTACACACATTATTTGGGGGGGTTATAAGTGTTTATGTTTTGCCTTTCTCTTGGAAGCTAACCAAGAGCTTGAAGTTTTTTCACACTTTCAGTGTTGTGAAATCAGTAAGCGTGTAGTTCCTTAATGACTACCTAAACAATACTTTTCTGTGTGTTTATTTTAATGTTATTTTTTCATTTTTCAGCATTCATAATGCACATCTGGAGCCTTGTCACTCAGATGCAGGCTTTTGTGTTAGTTCCCCTCACTTTTTAAGTGAATCTCCACTAGCTCCGGCATTATTGCCCATGGGACTTAGTTTTAGCTCACAGCCCTGAGTTACTCAGTGATTGTGGCTTTAGAGGTGCAGTGCAACATGGAGATGGCAGAGTACCAACAGCTGTGCATAGATGAGAAAATCTTAATTTAACAGTTCCTCTAATTTTGGTGTTTGTAAAGGTTAAAATAACATGCACCTTGGGATTATTATTAATCCAGAGACTGTAAACGTGGTCTCTTAGTAACCTGATGGTAGTAGGGAAGAAGCTCAGAGTAGAGCCACTTCAAAAATACACTGGTTGCCCCAGTTGAACCCATGTTGACATTTAAATAGGGTGTCATGTTCCACAACAGATGAGAAACAATGCTTGGCAAGAAGACCATTTCAAGAAGTGTACAGGAAAATGGGTCTACTTTCTCTTTTCCCAGTGGTGGACGAGCTATTTTGGTGCTGGAAACTGTTCCTGTGTGAAGTGTATGGGAAAGAAATAACAAAAGTACACTGAACCTGGAGAAGGAAAAAAAAGTATTTCACAGAGGGTAGCACAAAACAACCTTAAGCTTATACTTTTACTTGGGGAAACTAAAACCTGGCCACGTGGCAAAATGCAGCTTTGCAGAAGACTATCTTAAAAACGACTGGACTTTAGGAAAGAACTCACTTGGAGGAAGTAGGAACAGTAAAAGTAGCAGCTGGACTAACTGTTGCTTCTGGAGGAGTGCTGGTGGTATTCCACAGCCATTGGCAGGGGTAGAAGTAGCAGGGATTAATCGTTAACTGCTTTGCTGTTTGTCTGATTTTAACACACTGCTGCCAGAGCAATGAAGTATATTATGAATAATATAACAAAGCAAATATTTGTAATATTTTTACTGCTAGCCCAGGTGTGTAGATATATATAGCTATTCTATTACCTGCATGTAATACTTTACACAATACTTTAAAACTATATAATTAGCCTATCACTTTATGTAATAGCTTCTTTAAAGCTGCTTCTTTGTTTAGATTGCCTTAGATACTCAGTTGAGAGACTGGTAATTTAAAACTTGATTTTTGAAACATACTATTTTCTCCTTGTTTTCTAAATAGATCAGTAATAAGAGTAAAATCTTGGCACATTGTGGTCAGTAGAAACTATTGTCTTGGACTATGGATCCTATTTATCTAAACACATGATGAATCTTAGCAAGCTGTGGGAAAGACTGACTGGAGAATCCTTTTCTAACTTTTCTTAGAGGGATACTTAGCCTCCTTACTCTCACATCTTGTGGTCTAGGAAAGCAGGGTCATTAGTCAGGAAAATGTTCCCTGAGAGTTAGAAGAGTAAGAATTCAGTCTTCAGTGCTTTAGGAATTCTTTTCCTGTGTAAAAAGTATGAAGTAGTAGCTCATTCCTTTCTGTTTTAAACTTACACATCTTCGTGCCAGGGAGGGCAGGAAGCTGGTGTTCAGGTGATGAGTCCATACCATGGTAGAGCAGCTGTTGTAACTCTGTGTGGTGGGTAAGGCATTCCTCTCTTTCAGCAAGAATTACCTTGAGCCTGTCACAGAAGTAGGTGTATCACAGCTGCCTGAGTTCTGCTTAGTAATCATACTGGGATGCTTCTACAGGATTTAATAAACTTTGACAGGAGTAGGTAAAGGATAAGCCAGTGAGACATCCAAGAGCAGGGCTGTAGGATTGTAAGAACATGCTATTTAGTTGACCTGTGGTAAGAGGCACCTTGTTCATACTGATGCCTTTAAAAGCTGCTTGATTTGAGGTTATTTCCACTAGCAATGAGTTTGGGTTTTTTTGTAATGCTAGCTTTGGACCATGTTTTCTGCACACCCCCTGTACATGTGAGCGTTGCTTCAAGTGTGGATGAGCACACTGATTTACTTTTCCATTCTTATCCTTCGTTTTTTAAAATGGCTTGTATCATATAAAAAAACCCCACAAAATCTCAGTTTGAAAGTATATTTATAATATTTTATCAGCCCTGCATAAGGGGTAATATTAGGATAAAAAGGGGGAGATGATGCAAAAGAAGTTCAGCAACTTGAAATCCCAGTGTTGTGAGAGTTTGTTTGGTTTGTTTTGAAAGCCAGCCCAATCAAATTAAAAGCAGACAAAACTAAATTTGGTTCGAAGTTGGCTCACCTCAGGTTTCAGCAGGGGCTGTGAAAGCCAAGTTTAAATTGGGACAGGAAGGGAGGGAATGTGGTCAATAGCCTTAAAGTTGAGCATTTTAAATAGGAAGTCTGTTTATGACTCCAATAGCACTTGCTGTTCTGATTTGTTTAGAAAAGCTAAAACAATTCAGAACAGTGGAGTTGCTTGAGGCTTTTCTGGCTGGGATTGAACTAAACTTTGTCAGAAATTTAAACTCATCTCCAGGCTTTGATTCATCCAGTTAAGTGGTGTGATTCCAATTTTTACTCAAGGCACCATCTTGGCACTACTTTCTTCATTTTGCAATATTGAGCAGAGCATCAATATTTCCTAGTCTTAAGAATACATGGTATAACTTATTCCATGTGCTTTTCTAAGAGTAGGTCTGATTTTATGATAAGTATTAAAATACTGTTTCAAGGCAGTATTAATGAGTGTAATATGGGATCACAAAAATTTTTGGGGGGAAATATATTGATATTGCTACTGCTGAAATGTGGCAGGGTTAGTGTGGTTTACATTTGATAGGAGAAGCAGAAGAAAAAGTGCTCACTCAGAGAGGTGAAAACTAAGGAGGATATAATTGCTAGATTTTGTCTGGGATAAACATCGCCCTCCCAAAAACTGCACAGAATTTTCTATAGGCAAAGCCTTTTGCCTTATTTATTTTACTTCTTTTCATTCTTGAGCTTAAACTCCTTCTCCTCCCCTCATTCTTACACGACTTCTCCTCCTGCCCCCACATCAAAATGCCAGGATTTTCAACAAGGCCGTTCTCACAGCAATCTGCTGAACCATTGAAACACTAGTGAACTTAAAGCACCATCTTTGCTGGTTCACTAGTGCTCCTAGCTGGAAAGTTCATTGATTTATGTAATACATCATATTTCTGTATGTACAATTTATATAATTTGTGCAATACGTTGTGTTTATGTAATTCAGGCAAGTAGTGGGGACAGGAATTCTATTCAAATTTCTGTAGTAGAAGTTCACGGGCTGCTGATGTGGAAGAAAATAACCACATCCTTTGCTCAAATAACAAAACTCTAAAACTGCAACAAACAAATCTGGCATAAAGAATACATGCATATGCAGTTGGAATTGATACATCCTATATCCTTAATTTAGTTCATACCAAGTTGCTATTTATCTATTTACTACATGTGATGTTCTCAATCCACATCAGATCTTGCATATCTGTGGTGTCACTTTGCAAATTAGTGGTTAGAATATTTTAGATAGCTGTAACACAGGTAGACAGATCTCAAGACTCGGCACCTCTTTCTGATCTGACAGCTGTAATGGGAAGATGTGCTACACGTTAGGAGTCGTAGCCCAGAATTTGCAGTCCAGATGTGGAGCATTCAGAGGACTCCTGATGATAGTTCATGGTTTTCCAGAGTGGTGAGTTTTATAAAATTCAGTGAGAAACGTGTGGGACACGTACACATGCCACCTTTGCTCTGTCCCTAGTAAGTGCCAGCAGCAATTTGGACAGTTTGGTGGGAACACTGCTGCCCCCCTCCAGCCCTGCTGAATGGTGTAGGGAACCACTGGAATATGTTGGCAGAGCTGGAATCGTAATGTGATGCAGAAAATCATGCATATGTAATGAGAAAGATATGATTTCATAAATCTGTCAGCTATGAAGGGGAGGTGATGGTGGTTTGTAGGCTTAATGAGACGTTAGTGAAGAGTTATTGTTAGTGGCATAGGAGTGAAGCAACTTGTCAGGTGTTTCATTCTACAGGGAAGAACTCTGTATATATTGACAGCATTTAGATTTGTACTCCCAGAGTACCACGACTCTAGCACCAGGATTTTCTTTGGAATTGCCCTAGATCACGAAACACATTGTTCAGGGAAGAAGTTAAAAGTACACAATGGTCAAGGCTTCTCTAAAGAACAGCCAAATTGCTTATATTCCCTCTCCCCACCACAGCCACAAGCTCTGCTCTCTCTTGGTTTTAAATAAAGAGTATGACACTTACGTTTGAAGAGCAGGGGGGGTGATCTTAAAAAAACTTAAAAGGAAACTTAAAGGAAAGGGTTACTCCAATCTTGAATTCAAGGGAAGGGAACATGGAGCTGACAAGCATTCCTCCCACTAATATTCCTTTTCTGTCAAATACCTATATTATTTTCTTTGTCATCTGGATTCTCTGCATCTGGATGAGGATCTTCTCTCTTCTCCTTTCTTCTCTCCACCTGCACTAAATTTTGCTGCTACTGAGCAGCACCTTTTTATTCCCATCATTTTTCACTACAGCTTCAATCCCCTTTTCTTATTAGCTCCTTACTTCACTCTTTAATTTTCCTGGCCCTGCAATCATGCATTCATGTATGCAGTTTCTCTTTTTAAAAGAAGTTTGATCCTTAAGAATTCTCCTAACATTTCTTCAAAACAAAAGCATACAAATGTCAATTGTAGCATTTTTCTTACAATTTGTCAGTTTTCTGCCAGTCATGTTATGTAAACTGATACCATTGGAGCACAGTTTAAATTCAGTGCCTAGCCTGTCTCTTCCATCCTCTCTCCTCAAGTGAAAACTAATCAGCTAGAAATTAATTTGGATATATAATTTTTTTCAGATACACCATCTTTTAAGCATAAAACATGTTCCTGGGCTAACATTTGGACTTGAAATCTTGTTTTACCTTTGTTTTTTTGACTGTACAGTGAATGCTATACTCTAAATCCAGGGGAAAGTGTTGAGATTGAGAACGTTTTCAGAGTCTAAGCCGTGGTTTTAACAGTCACCTTTATATTGCAGGAAAAGAACAGCAACATTTAGAAAAGCTGATGTGGTGAGGGTAAAGAAAACTGTAGCTGTATCTCAGATTTACATATGCATTTATTTACAGATGCTCAGGTTAAGAACATTAATGTTACCTGTTTCCTCTCCTGCCCCTTGCCCCAGTCCCCATAGTGGGGAACTTCAGGGCAATCCAAAACAGTCCATATATTCTGCTTTGTTTTCTGATCTGTTGAAGTACCCTTTTACATAGAAGAACATTCTCTGTTTACACGACTGTGGAAATTGGACTTCGTGGAGACAATGAGGAAGCATTTTCATTCTGGGGGGGGGTTTGGCAGCTGCTAAGTGTGCAGAAACATTCTTAGTTCTAACCAAGAACAATCTTAAAAGTTTCTCTTTGTGTAATAGATGTAATGATGCTTTGTTCTTTCTGGTTCAGCAATAAACACAAACAGAGTCCAGCTTGGATGTGCTGGTCTACTCCCCTGGAAGAGGTAAGGGCTCGTCTTGGCAGCACAGTTTCTGCAAAGGGAAATAGTGTCTCGCTCGTTTTCTAGAATTCTTTGAATGTGTTTGGGGAGTAGTGAAGCAAAGACAACCAGCAGACAATTTTCTTCCTGTTTCAAAGGCCTTTCACAAGTTTTATTTTGGGGAGGGGGGTAAACTAAATACTGAAACAGTCACAGGGAGACTTATAGAGTATTCTCATGATATTCATGTGTTGTCTGTTTGTCTGTGTTAACAGTGGATTTTTGAGAAAGTTTTATATCTTTATATATTTGTCAGTAGGCAATGGAGATATTTTGGCTACACAATTCTAGAAAAGGCTGAGGAACTTGGAAAGGGACCAAGCTAGGGGAATCAGCTGGAAGGCTTCTGCATTTTTGTCATTGGAAAGCCTATATTTTGGCACAGTTACAGAAAATAAGGACTTCTCTTTTTTGCTTTTGAGACATGCAGTGGTATACTTGCACTCGTTGGGGTTTTTTGGGGGTTTTTTTATAGTAACAGATTTTCAAGTGCCCAAAAGCAATTCAAATACCTGTAATCCCATATTAAACTCTTCTTCCAAGAACTCCTTATGCTTTTTATAGCTCTTAAAAGGTTTGCTTTTGGGCAGATCTCAGGCTTGTTTATCTATGCTGATCATCACTTGCAGAATTTTTAACTTTAATACATGTGGCAAATGGCATTTCAGCTACTCTCTCACAACAGTGTTCCCACTTCTGCTTGTTCAGCATCTCACTTGTTGCACTTCTTCCCCAATTAATACAGTCCTGAGGTCGGCCCAGCTGCATATTTTTTCAGTCTATGTTCTTCTTGATGTATTGCATTAAACTTCTCTCCATCCCACCATTATCTAGTTACCCACCAAAGCTTTTTTGGTAAAATTTTGCCTTAAATGCATATTAACAGTTACCTTCATACCTGTGCTCTTGAGTAACATGCAAGCTAGAGCTTAAACCAAGAATCAGTAAATACAATAGAGGTGCCTCTTAAAAGGTCAGTATTTTAAAATTCAATACATATGCATCCATATATTGAGAAAGTTTAGAGACTTTCTTTCATGTCAGTACTAGAGATCATAGAGATGGTATTTGTAGCAACTATTTTGGGAGAGGGGATCAAAAGAACGTTGAAATAAAATATTAAATGGAATCAGGAGGCATCTAGGAAAAATTCTGCCACCTCCAACCTCAATGGTTGTCACATACTCTTCAGAGATTGAGAAAAAATCTGGTAGCTGATGAATGGTTTCATTTTTTTAAATTATGAAACCTTGATTGATTGCAATGTTGGTTGTCTTCGTATGACCTAATTTACCTTTCATCTTTTCTAATTCAGATCTTAGTCAGAATTGCATAATTTACTAAGTACTGCAAATAGAGATTCAAAATAAATTTTTAGGTGGGCTAGCTATGTCCTAAAAAGAGATATGAAAGAGAGATGCACATCATCAGGAACAGAGCAAGAGGACACAGCCTCAAGCTGTGCCAGGGGAGGTCCAGGCTGGACATCAGGAAGAATTTTTTTCGCAGGAAGGATGATTAGGATGGTATGGAGTCACCAACCCTGGCAGTGTTTGAGAAACAACTGTGTGTGGTACTTAGGGCTGTTGCCTACTTGACAAGGTGGTGGTTGGTCAAAGATTGGGCTTGATGATCTTCGGGGTCTTTTCCAACCTTAATGATTCCATGATTCTGTGATCTGTGTATTAATGAGTCCATGTTTACATTAACTTGTCTTCCTCAAGTCTACATGAGATTCTTCATGTGATGCCTCAATCCATATCTGAAAAACTCCTGCATCACCATCAGTTCTTTCCCCTTCTGCATTCTCATGCTTTTTAATGTACTTTTGTTTGAAGGGAAGTCAGCAGGAGTAATGGATCATAACCTATTTTTTAGCTGAACATTGGTTAAGAAAATTGCTATCTTTGTTCATTTGGGCCATTTGGACTTTTTTAGTCACAGAAGAACACTTTGCAGAGGACTTTACTAAATTCAAAACAATTAAATGAACCATATTTAAGTTCTTAACAGGGAAGTCTGTACCTACCTGGCAGCTCTGAGTTTGCCAAATCATTGTCATCATTGGACACTCAGGTGACACTGGAGATAAAGGATAAACCCTAAGAGGTGCAGTGTATTGGTAGGAACATTGATGACAGAGACACTGTGCAGATTTGTGAGAGGTGGATGCATTGATGGCAGGACAATGGACAACATGGTTGGCACTTTGGAGCATGATTTACTGCTTGCTCTTCAGTTCTTTCCATGGAATTCAACTTTACTCCTATAACTGAAGAAATTACTTTGAAGCAAAAAAAAGCAAGAAAACAAAAACTTTGCATGCAACTTGAGATCCCATTTTTTTTAATGCGATCTACAGCTGGAAGCCACTTTCATGTGTCCCTCAGAAACCCCACTGCTGTGAATGGTGATGCTTCTCTTCCAGCTGGAGCAGGCCACATGTCCTGAAGTGTCTGTGGAAGAGTCTTGGACAGCATAATCCTTCCCCATCAAACAACCAAGCACGTGTCCTCTTTGGCCAAAACGCAGACTCTTGCATCTCGTACTAGATATGCTTTTGGTCCTGTGAAGGAAACATGTAACAGCCTGCTGTCCTCTAACCAAAGCATGCCAAACATATGGGGGAGGAGCACTTTTGGACCCGTAAGATGTGTGGTAGTGGAGTCACTGTGGAGGAAGAAGGCAGAGAACTGCACAGGAGGGGTGATTGGAACAGGTCCTTCCTGGTTCCCTCCTTGCTCCCATGTAGGGGAAGAGAGGGGACGGCTTCACGGCTGGTGCCATCTGTTGTCCTGAACTAGGCTTTTAGAGGAGACATCCCCTTGATGTGCTTTGCCTACAGTTCAGCAACCACACTCTTATTAGTATGGCTTCACTGCAACCTTTGCTTTTAAGACAGCTTCAGAGCCTGATGTTGCTCTGGTCTGAAGGCCCTTGTTAATTTTTATCATAAGTAATGCTTTGAAAGAATGATTGAGACATTTTGTGTTGTGAATCTGTAGCAAAATAGTTGATGCCATTTTAGCAGCACCCTTTTGTGCATGAATTTGGGGGGAAATCTGTCATCTTCTTGCTACTGTTCTGGGGCTTGAAACTGTAAAGAATGACGCAGCTAGTGATCTTCAGTAAAATTCAGGTCGGTCTTCCCTTCTTTAGAGAAATAATTTATAAATGTCCTTGTTGCCAGGCACTTCATAACTATATAAGTGAGAGAACCTCTTAGTGATATACCTTAATAGCAGAATTAATGATGTTTGAACTTAAGTCTGTTTGTTGAGACTTCATTAGCTTTTCAGCCGAGAAAGCCAGTGGGGGAAAATGTACTCCAAACACAAGTTGTGCACTGGGGCATGCCTGGACACAAGCAGCCAGCTAAGACCACTAAAGCACTGCTTTCTCACTACTGAACTGCTGTTGTTTCTTTCATGACTTACATCTCTTGTGGGTTCTTTTCACCTTTTAGTTTATGTCTATGCTGGATATCTTTAGTTGTTTTAAATTCTACATGTGTGTGATTACCATCAGAAAAGTGTTTATGTGTGTGTATATGTACACCTTTTCTCTTTTTTTCAGTTTTCTGTAATGTGTTTCATGACTGAGCATCAAACACGAGCTATTTTTACACAGTGATGAGTCCTTAGATAATCCTGTTTAGCATTTGGTTTTGCTTTGATTTTGGTTTCAAACTGTCTGAAATGGGACTGCTTAGAAGCCTGCTAACCACTATCCTGTGCTGATGAAAGGTAGTCCCTATATTAAACTTCTTAATGTCCTGCAGCAAACTTTTTCAGTTTCTTAGAACAAGAGGATCTTCTTATAATCGTAAGTGTGAAATTCAGTGCTGTGTATTGCAGTACTGGATTTTTTTTTTTTTTTGCAGAAGAGCCCCCTTTTAATGAAAGTGAATTCCTCGTGCTAAGAAGCAAAAATCATGTTTTACTGTTTTTACTACTTGGCATGTCCTCAGACAATTTGTTTGTTGTGCTGGATCATCACGGGGTCTGTTAGATCATCTAATTGAAAAAAAGGGAGTTTGTAGGCCTGGAACAGCTCCAGAAGTTGTTTGTTCCACAGCCAAGTCCTTCCTATGCTCTAACTCTGAGGTCATCTCCATAAGTCATGTTTATTATGTTTAATTTATTTCCCTATTACACACTTGGAATCCAAAAATTTATAATGAAATATGCGACATAAAGTGGATTTTAAAAATAACAACGTAAATTTGTCTCTAAGGTTGGTCACCTGGCCTTCAGCCTTAGGTTGAAGGTTACTCATTCGGTACTTCAACAGAAATGTGCTGATTATCATTGCTTCTAAGATATAGATAGGGTACTGAACAATGGACAAAGTTTTTTAAAATCAATATATATTTGTTTATTGGAGGGGAAAAAAAAATTAACATGCTTTGCTTTTCATGTTTTCACATCTGATTTTTCAGGAGCTGTGGACACTTTACAACATGTTCTATTAACAACAGGCCTGGACAGTTTATACCTTTGTTTCTGATCACAATGTCCCAAGTTTTTCCCTCACCAGCTTTAATCAAGTTTTTCTTGAAAAGTAAATTTGAGGGTAGAATGTGTCTAGTTTTTTGTTGTTCAAGATCATTCAAAACCTAATCTGCTGCTTAAAAGAGGCACTGAGAAATGGGGTGGGACATTGGTATTCTATATACTGATCTGTGAGCGCAAGTTTTTCAGGAAACTAGTCTTACTGCTTCTTTTGAGAGAGATTTTTTTTGCCCCACAGATCAGGAAGGAGAGTTTCAAAGGGCTAGTTCCTATCTGTATGTAATTACATATTCAGTGCAATCTTCTGAAATGAGTATCATCTGTATCAAAAAAGGAAAAAAGACTGCTGCTGATAGCTCTTATAAGCATGAAACGTCGGAGGGAGGGGGTTTTAAAATTTTTATTGTTCTTTTATGACGGTCGTGGGTTCTCACACAACTTTTTGAAATCATCTATATGATTTCCTGCAAAACTGATGCTGCTGGCATTGATTGTTGCAGTGGATGGCAGGTATTGAAGAGGCCCCAAACAAGAGAGTACAGAGCAGAGGGGTGATCTGGAAGGGGCACAAGGGGGAAGAAAGAAATTTATCAAAGAAGGCATCTAAGAGAATTAGAGAATGTAATTGTTCATAAAATGATAGGTTAGTCCTGACAATTAGACTTGGAAAGCAAGTGAGGGAGATCAGGGCACAGAAAGAAGAGGAAGGTTGTATTGCTTAATGCACTTACTTCCTATTCTAAAGATAGCTATCTTGATAAAAATGTCAGTGGTATGACAAAGTAATTGTAGACCAGGATGTATTCCGTTTGCTCCAGCTG
Organism: Phainopepla nitens; assembly: GCA_013400175.1. Taxonomy (NCBI): domain Eukaryota; kingdom Metazoa; phylum Chordata; class Aves; order Passeriformes; family Bombycillidae; genus Phainopepla; species Phainopepla nitens. The sequence goes on from VXBQ01014505.1 coordinate 187,978, forward strand.
CCTGACCTTGCCTAGCTGTTGTCTGAAGTGAAACAAGCTGTGTTCCCATCAGCACTTTCTCTGGGCTGCTGTGGAAAGTTATATGAACCCCCACTGGTGTCTGTGTAGGTTTTGTGAGCTATGGCACTGAACCCTGTTTGCTGCAGATTTTTCAAGCTCAAAGGAAAATTGTTCTGTGTGATTGTCTTGTGTGCCCATCTCTTCCATGCCTCTCTGAACACCTGGAATTATTCTTATTTGGGCTGTCTGACCTGTCAGGAGCTAGAGATTAAAACTGGCAAGCAGCCCAGCGAGGGAGCAGCTTCTTCATGTAGCTCCTTTAATCACTGGGCTGCCATTTGGCAGTGTAACCAGTCTTGCTTCAATGTATGTTGACTTTGAGTAGCTTGAACCTAAGTCTTCTGGCATTTTTATGTCGAAAATACAGATCTTTCTTCTCCTGCAACCCTCTTCCTCCCAGAAAGGGAGCATCAAAGAGCAAGGTCCACCTTGCACACTGAAACCGTGTGACAAAACCTGTGGCATTTGCAGGTGGATTCCAATAACTTGAACACATTAGTGGATTCTGCAAACTTTCATGTTTGAAAGTGGTGTGTTATCCTAAGTTTGCCTATTCTTGATTTAAAGGTCTGTCTGTATTCTGCCTCTCAGGATTTTTGAGGACATATATGCCTGCTTCATAAGTGGTTTGATATGGACAGCTCTTTAATATAAGCTGTGGAAACTGGCATCAATAGTGAAAAAGAGCTCAAAAATAAAAGTACAAAAATGCAACACAAATAGTGTTGGTATACCTGCAGAACGATGGCTAAATTTCATAATGTCCATTATAACAGCACTCTACAGTGATCCTTTTAAAGTTTCAAGTAGGTGTTTATCTAAAACAGTTTAATTTAGGCATATGTATGATCTTGTTCACTTTATAGAAATAGGTACAGATTTTGAATATTCCCTGTCTTGCATTTTGATGAATGGTTTTGTCATTTGGAGAAAAAAAATTCTGAAGTAGAGTAGTCTTTATAGGCCTTAGGTCCTACGGCAGTTTCATCAGACTTCACAGAAAGTCAGCCAGTAAAGGTGGACACTCTGTCCACATTTGGATGGTGGGGAGTCCATGAAAAAGTTGATGGATTGATTATAACACTAAGTTTAAATGGAGAGGTAACTTCATACCAAGAGACAGAAAGTTTCTCTGTGTGTACATACAAACCAGTAACATACCTATTACCTTGGGGTTTTAATTACATAATTCTACATGGGAAAGAGGGAAGCTCTGATATGCTGCTTGCTTTTAATTTTTATTTTAAGGGAAATTCAGGCATACCTCAGTGTGTTTTCATATGTATTGGCATCAGTACACATAAGGCATTTTATTCAAATTGTACTAGCTTGCAGTTGTGGTAGAATTTAGAGGGGGAGGAATTTAAAATACCATACCAAAAAAACCATGCAAAGAATAATGTATTGTCACAATCCCTGTAGTGAATAGATACGGAGTAGTTTACAGTTGAAGCATTTTTCTTCCTCCATCTTCATGAAGCATCATTGAAGTTGGAGTTGTTTTCATGAGATGTTGAAGGTATTAATTGCTTGCTCATAAGGATTTTCTCCTTGCTTGAGGTCACTGGATGCCTTATGGACTAAACTGAACAGCACTGTATTGAGAGCACTATTCCTTTTAAGTGAAGAAAAGCATTAAAATGTATTAGCATTAAATTCTTAAGGCAAAAAGTGGATTCATTAATACTACTAAAAATGATGAATCATCCACAGAGTTGTTAAACTGCATGCAAAAGCTCTGTCACTTGCTGGTGACCAGCAAGTGTGACTGGTCACCAGCTCTGCACCTTTGCTTTCCAAGTTATTTACCCATCACTGAGAATACCCTAATTTTGGCTTGCTGCCATGCAGTGCAGTTGCTCAGCTGTATTTCCTGCTAGTAACCTTTACTTCCATTTCACAGTGATTTCTGGGCAAAGATTGTTAGATCTCTAGATGAACTCACCTTGAATCCATTTATAGTTTGGGAAGAGAAAAAGGCATTTCAGGGGAGGGATTGATCAAATAATAATCTAATATTTTTCGTAAATAGATTTTAAATATCTGTGTTAGAATGATTTTAGTTGTGGCATTGCACCCCACATTTGAGTTACTGTAAGATTCAGTTCTTTGTGCTGCAGTTGCTTAAAATTGTTACTGATTATATGAGTTTTGCATAATGTGCAGGGTTTTAACTCTTAGTGGATGTAACATCATGTCTTCAGCGTGTGTGATTATAGCAGATTTTCTGTGTGGCCCATAGCAGAGGTTTCTCTGCTTATCATTGATCAGTTAACCCCAAAATGTTCAAGTGAACAGATTCCAAGCATAAACTTGGAATATGTAACAAAAATATTTAAATCTGGGGTCAGGGTTTTCATGTGCCAGGTAAATTTAAAAAAAAATATAAATTAAAAAACCAAACATAGCATACACTTGGAATAGAAGAAGTTGTAAAAAAAACCCACATAATTTTTGTACTGTATATGGATAATATGGCATTGGTTTGTTTAGTTTATAAGTAATCCAAATACTTCCAGAGTATTTTTCAGTATAAAATCATGACTTTGTAAGTTACCATCTTGTTTTCAATAACAGTTAGAACAATCACCTGCTAAGATTTAGTTCTTAAAAATCTGATAGTAGAATTAAAAAAAAAAAAAAACCCACAACACCACCCCACATTAATAGTTATGTAGTGTTTGTATTTTTTTGTGTCTGCGATATTTTGAATTTTTGAAGTGCAGTCTATCCATTCAGTATTTTCCAGAAAGGCACAGAAAAGAATCATAGAATGGTTTAGGTTGGAAGGGACCTTAAAGACCATCCAGTTCCAACTCCCATGCCAGGGGGAGGGACACCTTCCACTAGACCAGGTTGCCCATGGCTGCATACCCATTCAACAAGTTCATGGCAACAACATGCCATAGATTGTCCATTGTACACTAACAGTAATTCAGGATTCCATAGGCGATTGAAATTACTAAGAAACACAGATTTGAGCAGTACTGGAAGTCTTTTGCCACAGCACTAGTTTTTTTGTTAATCTTTGGCTGCGTGCTCTGTGCAGTTAACAGAAGACAGCCACTGGCTCGTGCTACAAATCACATAAAATTTCAGAGATAGCACATGGAAAGTATCCAAGTTAAACTGGAAAATGTAGGCACTTGACTCAGTGACATCTTTTTCTCTTTTCAACTTACCTTCTTGCAGGGCGTACAGAGAAATAATCTGATGGTTCAGAGAGCTGTAAATAGCTGAGAAGGTAACAGGCTGGGGAAGCAGGATGGTAAAGGCATGAAGGGAGCCTGAGGAGATTCACAGATTAGCGGGAGGCTATTGTTTGCTGACACAATAGAAGGAACAGGCTCCAAAAGGTGTGTGGACGCCTGCCATCTTCTGCCTCCTTTCCCTCTGCTGGATGGGACTGCCACAGCAGAAAGGACAGCTCACTGTGATAAAGTAGCAGCATGATGAAAGGGATGCTCAGGTTTCCCCTCTCCCCTCAGGCAGCTGTACTTCTCTCTGAGCTGGACCAGGCTGGATATTTGGGATGTTTTTTCCAGTCATGCTCTTTCCAGATCCAGGCTCTTCTGGCAGCTTGAAACAAGTTGTTTGTTTTTTTTTTTTACACATGGCTTGCAGCATCTCAAGCCAGAATTATTAAATTAGGTGAAACAGTTCAGTTTGGAATATATTAAATAGTTTTCTCTAGTCATGGGAAAGCTCTCTCGTACTTCTCTGGAAAGCAGCAGAATGCCTTTTGAGTTCTGTAAGGCAAAACCAGTGGTCCTGACCCACAGTTCTGGATACAGCATTGCCTGAAACAGCCCTCTGCAGTGTTCCTGCTCTAGTAGGAAGCTGCAGCCCTTATGCCTAGGATGGCAAGGCAAGCCATGGTGGGCTATGTGCTTCACCTGGTCATCACAAGCAACCACAGCGATCCCTGCTCTGATAAATCCTGCTCCTCCTAGTTTCAGATACCAGCCATCCAGTCTAACCTTCTTCATCCCTCTTCTCTGTACCTCTGCCAGTTTGTGTTCCTTTATCTTCAAGGGAGGTTGACCAATGTTGATTGTGTTTTCCACAAATTCCTATAATGTTAATATTTTTGTCTTTGTGAGGAATACTTGTTTGGTATGTTCTGGGCCTCCAGTTCAGCGGGGTGTGGAGGGCATATCCTTGTTTAGTTTTGATTTGTTTTCATGGTCATTCTGACAGCTCATGGTCATTCTGAGATGAAATATTTCCAGAAATTAAGCTTTCAGAGGAGAGGACTCTATGACACATGCAAAAGAGTTGCATCTGAGATGCATATACAGCTCGTATTTAGGCATTTGCTATATTTTTCATAGTTTCTGCAGCCTCATTAAAATTATATAAAAATAATTATATTGAATAAACTTCTGTCATGCACTCTGTGCCTTTTACAGATATAAACCTTGAATCTTTCTGAATGTACAGCTGTTCATTCCCGAACACACTATAAATTGTTGCATGGACCACAAGCATTTGAATGGTACTGAGGAGTTTTAACCAACTTAATGTAAGTCATTTACATGTTCAGACAGAGCATCCTTGTGTGCTTCTTCCAAGCTCTCCTCTTTGTATGCAGTGTTGCAGTGGTTTGTATTTCTGATAAATTTTTTGCAGGGTTAGCCTTTTTAATAGCTGGTTTTCCCTACATCAGCAAGCAGCATCCTACACTAAAGGTTAAGAACAGATTTATCAATGAAAATTTATAGCGCTTGATTTTATTTAAATCGAGTGTTCTCAATTAGTGTCCATGTAAAAGAACTATGTAAAAGAACACAATAGTCGTAATGTATCTAATGATCCTTAAGTGGCAGATTATGATCATATCTTTATTAGTGGTAGTAATTGTGGTGACAGTGTTGCTGACAGGTTAAACCATTTCTTACGACAATGGCTTTTGTGCTGTTGCATCGGGATCAGAAATGCAGTTCCTGAAGATTTGCATATTGTGAAGAATAGGCTGCAAAGACATGGAAGCATAATCTTGTCATTGTGTTTAGAGATGTGGGTGGCAGATTGTGTGTAGCTGATTCTGAGCAGGAAGAGTCTGCATATGGGTAGGTTTAAAGCCCTTTAAATGTTTTAGGATTGGAAGGCAAATTGCTTGATGATGTAAGTGTTGTTGTAAGTTATTAAATATTCCAAGTAGCTGTAAGCTTTCTAAAACCCTTCTCAATGTTTTAAAACATACAATGCAGTGTCTGAGCAGCTGCATTAGCTGAAGTTGCTGGATTAAACCCCTTTTGCACTTGTGCTATTCCTGACCTCGGACACTGCTGTGATAGTTCTGCATAGCATTGTGCTGCATCATTGGGACATTAGGATTTAAAATTTTAAGGAGGTTGTGAGGCATCAAGCTAGAATGGGTCTCCTTAAAAAGCAAACAAACAAACAAACCAGAAAACCCCAAACCAAAAAAACAACCAGAAGCAAGCCTACAATTATGCAGATTGTACAGAAATGTGGCACCATTGTTGATAAGTCTGAAACTTTAAACCCAGAGAAAATGTTACCGTACTTCGGGAAATTTTCTCACATTGTGCGTTTTTATTGTAAAAACAAACTTTTTCTTTCCCAAAATACGTGAGAAAATACAGATTCCTCAGTAACTTATTAAATGGCTTGTTCCAAAATGTCTGCAAGTTCTGTGGACTATTCAACCTTTCCCCCTTCTCCTTTGTGCACCAATGCTTTTATCACCTTTCACCCCAAGTGAAATGATCCTGTGAGAAATATTTGCTCCAAATAATCTAATCCATGTTATACAAGCAGCCCAGCAGATGCTGGAAAAAAGTTATGTGTTTTAGTAAAAATAAGATGAGTAAAATCATATGGGTTTGAATTTTATGAACTCATTCTATCAGAATAGAATTTAAAACTAGCAGTGAATAAAGGGAATAAGGAACAGTAGAAAACCTGATAAAAGTAGACTTACTTCCAGGAGATTATCACACTTTGTTTAAGATTATTTTTCTTCCTCTCCCACATAGGTATGCAGATGGAATAGTCATCTATATAAGTAATGTATCTGCTTAGTCTTCATATTGACCATTTTCTCTATGCAGAGAAATAAATAAATTCATGTCATGAAAGCCTGAAGTTTAATTGTAACATAAACCTCACTGTGGAAAAGACCACATGGGTCAACAAGCCATATCTCTTCCATTACAAGCAAATATGTGAGAGCTATTTAATCCAGAGATCATCTCTTTTGTACAAATATACCATAGAAATACTTATAGGAAACTTAAGATCTACTATCACAAGAGGCCAAGCAGAACATGACTCAAGAGGTATTTGTTACAAGCAGATGTATAGTTTAAAAAATTAGATGCATAAGGAGAAAAATACTGGGTTGTTGTTTATTCAGTAAGTTTTGATATTGTATCTGGATTTGCTAGTCATGCAGGCAAGCAAAAGCTGTATTTCTGTGGTAGATATTATTGATGTAAATCAGGTTGTGAGTGCATGAGGCTACCAACTTACTGGCAACATTATTTCCTGAAGCAAATTTTTAATGATTGCTCTTGTGTGTAATTGCATGTTGGGATCCTTAAACGGGGTTAAGAAACAGTTACAGAATTCCTCACTTCATGCTAAGTTATATGCAATTATTTTCTATATTTGTAAGAATTTTCTGTTGAGAGATACCACTAACCATGCAGGCACTCATAGGAATTAGAGCATAACTTTTTAAACAAGTAGAGACTTCCTTTTTTTTTTTTTTTTTTTCTGAAAATCAACCATTTCCTGGGGTAGCTAAAATTTAATTTTTCAAGCAGAGAAGTTAAAACAACTCAGAAGAAACTAAAAAGTACCTCTAAGTTGATACCAAGATAGAGGAGTAATACAAGGAACTCAGAGATGAGATGTTTTGGGGGTAAATGTAGAGAAAATCTAGCAGAATGTTGTCTAAAGACCAGGGGTGAAGGCAGGCATGCTGCCACTGAGTGTCCTGCTCGGAGGTGTGCCTTGGAGCTAAAGGTGAGGTTAAGGCACATCACCCGTGTGTGTTCAGTGTCTCACAAGCTAGTTTTCCTTCCAGTTTTTTGTTCCTGTCCAAAGAGTGAGATCATGATAGTTGACCTGAGCATTTACTATTAAATGCAAAATTTTACGTGACATACAAAACCTTTTAGAAACTGCAGACAAATGATTTGGCTTTGCTGTTACAGCTGTGCAAGATGTTAGTCAGCATGTTGCAGAGAATCCAGGACATGTCTCCTTTATAGATTTCACTCCTTTTCTGAAAGTGGTAGCTTCAGCTATAATTCCAGCTGACTTCTTTATTTATTGAATAATTCACTTCTAAATTAGGGCAATATTAGCATGTTTTGTCTGGTTTTATTTAAGTCTGTTTAACCCTGACGACTCTCCTAAACAACTGTTTGGTATTAATTTTTCACTGCCTTAAAATTGGAATGTATTTCTTTGTTTAAGGGGGGGTGGGGCAGGGAAGTTGGGAAAGTGCCTTTGGAGTGTCCAGCCAAGTGAAATTCTTCATAAACTGGGATACTGACAGAAAAGTGTACCTCCTGTTTTGCCAAAAAAGTAACATATCCTATAATACTTCTGTCTTGTAAATTCATCAAAAGACATGTCCCTTTTGCTTATTGCAAATGCATCTGTGTCATTTTTGTTTAACAGTGTAATTTCATTGTAATATGTAAGAATATTTAAACCGCAGAGGATTGCTTAGCCTTGTAAATGCCATTAGGACGTTGCTGGATTTATGTTAGTTTCAATCAGCTGCTTCTGCCTCTGATACCAACAGATGGATGTGTGTGGAATGATGCCATGTGAGTCTCTCTTCATAGATAAGGAATTTCTAGTCAGAAAAGACAAGAATAAACACCGGAATTATTTTACCAATAAAGGTCTAAAGGAAAACCCTGAGCTGATGGGATGGCCATAGCAGAAGTTCCCTGTTCCTTCTGCTTTCTTGTGGCACATGGATGAAGAATAACTAGCTTGGATGAGGAATAACTAGCTTGAATGAAAGAGGATTAACATCTTTCTTTAGTGTAATCATACTGCAAATCTGCTTTTTACCTGATGCTTTGCCACACAGGCTTCTCGAGGAGCATCTGGCTGCTGCTTAGATCTAATCCTCCCCTTCACAAATGCTTTATCAGGGCTAAAGGCTACGTTGTCATTTCTGTGGACTTCTGCCTGCAGTTTTTCTGTGGAAGACTTTTCTTTTTCTTCAGACAATTATCTTTAGCCCACAGCCTTCTACTCCATCACGTCACCTGCTTTCTCCCTTTTACTGCTTTCTCCCTTTTGCTCCCAGTGCCGCACAAAGATGGGAGAGGAGTGGGCACGGGAGAAGTTGGTTTGTCAGGTTTGTTGTATTGTGGCAGCTGCCAAGTAAAGGAGTGTGGCTTGGGAATGGGGATAGCAAACCGAGTCAAGGAGCCAAGGAACTACTCAGAGCTTTGCCAGGCCCCTCAGCGTTGCCTGACCCTCTTCTGCATCAGTGAATTTGCCCTAAATCAATGGATGTGAAGGCGATCCGGGATCAGGTCCGTGGGCACTGTGGAAATGCATACCTCATCTTTTCTGGCATCTCTCCCATCATGCTTCTTAAAAGATAAACCCCTCTCAAAAAATTGTAATGACTTTTTTGAGGTCATGGGTTTAAACAAAATGATGAAAGTTAGATTTTTTTGAGTGTGATATTTACTTGTCTGCAAATTACGTGCTGTTTTTTTCCTAAACCTTTAGTCAGTATTTTTAACACAGTTAGAGTCATAATTTTTTTTGGTTCCTGGTTCATGTATCTTATAAAACTCCAAATGTAGCCTTCCACGGAATGTGTACTTTTGTGTTAATATTTGACATTCACAGAGAGAGCAACTTACCAATAATTTTTTACTAGACAGAAGGAATTATTTTTCTTGGATACCTATGCAGTTGCAATTCATTTTTCTTTTTTTTTTCCTCCCAAGTTTGATGCTGAGGTAGAGTACAAACTCAGCCACTAGTGAGTTGCATATCCTGATTTGCAGCAGTAGGCTACATTAAAAAGAGAGGTCAGTGAGGAGAAGCAGAGATCAGGTCACCAGTGTTACCTACTGTGATGCCCATACTTGAGGACAGTGGCAGCAGAGAGTTCAGAGATCCCTGTGAAAGTTGAGGCAGGAAGACTGGCAAGCCAGAAGAATCTCTTTACTGGTGGCTTAGATCCCTCCTATGCTTCTGATTACCTCCATCTTTCCATTTGCTCTTTTTTTAAAAAAGGGAACCAAAGCCGCAAAGGAGGCTGTGTAAAGGGAAGATGGGCTGCAAATGCTCTGCAGGCTTGCTGTATAGAAACTTGCTCCGCTTTTACTTACTGTTTGCAAAAAAACCCTCTGCATCCGTCCTGCTCTGGATTGGAGGGGCAACCAGGTGTCTTGAGCTGCATCTGTAGGAGCTTCACATTAATTCTCACCGGGGTTTTGTCCCTTCTTACTCCAAGCATAACAAGCACGAGAAACGAGACTGACTTTGTGGCAGGGGTGGCCACCTAGTGTGGCTTCAGCTGGGTTGTCAATCCTCCTCCATACAAGAATGCAAATATGGCCTCAAGCAAGCAGGTTGTGCTCCCCAGCATTCAGCCTGAGGCTCACAAATGGTGCCTCCTGAGGTGGGAACTCAAAGAGGAAAGCAGGAAGTAAAGGTGTCTCCAGTTTCCCTCCAGGAGGGCTTATGCTGAATTGCCTGGTTTCACGAGGGGATTAGCACCAAGTTTGAGCTCAAAAGTAGAATGTGAACCTCATTTTTTGCACACAGATATCCACTAAGTGTATATTTATATTTATAAATATATGCATATATAAATGTGCATACATAAATATATGTTTGTATACATATGTTGCCTGATATGAAGGGGCAGAGGCACTGTGAAATACCTCATCTTTCAGGAACTCAAGGAGGATCCCACATTGGTTGCCTCAGAAGAGAGGGGAAGACCAGGAAGAGTCTTCTTTCCTTTGTCCAGGATTTTGTTTTTATTCCTGTGTACAGTTTGTACTGGAAGTTGGTTTGGGGAAGCAACACTGCTGCAACCTTTTATAGAGTTTAAGATTTATCTTTGTGCAGAGAAGACATATTCATATGATAGCTATGGTTTGTCTTTTGGAAAAAAAAACACCTAGAGCTGTGTCCAAAGGGGGTGAAAATTTCTCTATTGTTTATTATTGCTTCTAGGATTTTGTAGTTCAATTATGTCGGGATAAGTGCTGTGTTTGGGAAAAGCAAAGGGTTGGGAATATAATTACAGCTAAAAGTTCTTTCTGGGCACAGGTTGCTTGTGCATGTCATTCTTGAACTGCGTGATCTTTTCTCAGGAGGAAGAGACCCAAAAGGGTCATGGGGTTTTTCGAGGGGGAGAGAGGAAATGAGAAACACTTTCCCTCTTTTGGAGAAAGGTAAAAGCAGGATATACCAGGATCCTGTAACATTCTGTTTATTGGCACTGAGCTGTTTCAAAGCTGGGAACAAATCTGCACCAAAAATCCCAATGTTAGTACATGAAAGAGGAAAACTGCTGAGGAGAGGAGGGGAAGAAATAAGGGCAGATTCCTGCAGACCGACTGACACTAGCCAGATTTGGGACTTGAGTCTCAAACTGAGGTATTTACAGAGGTAATAAATATGGCTACACACATCTTGTGCATCATAAATTACAGCTTCTGACACTGAAGGACTATGAAAATTCAGACCCAGTTAGTGATTTCTAACCAAGCCATTCACTTTTGAGCTCTCATAGTGCTGTGGCAGGGAGCAAACATGACTGCTCTTCACAAAAGCTATTCATCATATATCCTGTGTCTGACAGCCTCTGAAAACACCGGTCACCCTGAATTGTGCTTCCAAACCTATCTGTATCTGGGGTGCTTTTTCCCTCTTCAGACAGAAAAATGTCAATAGGAAAAAAAAGCAGTCTGTCCTAAAAAAGTGCAGCTCAGTAACACTTAAAAAATGCATATTTTGGCCGGGCAGATCCTGTCAATCCTGTAGTGTGTTACCTCCCCCCCTGCCCCCAGCTCCTCCCACCTATGTAAGACAGAAGATGAAAACGGTTTCCAGAGTCAAGATCAAGCAGTACCGTAAAACCACATATCTGGCACTTGGATTCCATAGTCTCCTTAAAACTCCACATACTCAACGACAGGTGAAGCAGTACCTGTTCATTTTCTGGGTCCTGCCCTTTCCACCTTCCTCTGATGTGCTCAGAGTAGACAGTACCAGTTTCTCTTCCTTGATTCAGCACTTCCCACCTGATAGAGCCATTGAAAAAAAAAACAAAACAAAACAAAAAAAAACCAACTAAACGAAATCCTTCGAAATGCAAAATCTAGTTTTTTGCTGCATACATCTCAAGACTTTTTAGATTAAAATGCTGTTTTGTTTGATTGAAGCTAATGGCAGTCTCTCTTTGATTTTAGTCGGGACCAGGATTTTGCACACGTTTGTATCTATCAAAATACTAATTTTTCAGTAAGCCATCTTTGAAAGTATGGGGAACTCATAATATTTGGAGATAAAAGCTGAAAATATTTTGGGACTCCAGAGTAATGTCCATCATTTTTCTAGTGTTCTTGTTCCTCAACGTATCAAGCATCACATTTGAGTAGTGCAGGTGGTTTCTATGCAGGAGGAGTTTAGGAAGAGCATTTTGCTTTTTGTATTGCTGCTTTTGCACTGAGGTGCAAGTTTGCAAGGCAAGAGGTTTGAAGCAAAAAGGAATACCTGTAGGGTTGTCTGGCTTGAAGTTTCATTTTAGCATCTAAAATGGAGGGAAACGAAGGAGCGGAGATACAGTTTCTTGTCGACATTTGTTTTTATAGTGATATTAGACATGTATATTAGCATGTTCAGATTATACATTACCGTGAGCTGTTTGGACAACTTCATTTTCTGGTTCAGCTGATGCAGTGTGGAATATTCAAAGGGGGAAAACGGCCCTCGTGGAAAGGGACATTTTGTTGGTTAAGAGGTCGAGGCAGGATGTTTGTGCACACGTGCGCGCCGCGTGCCGGGGTACGCACGGGCAGACCCCGGCCGCTCCCACACCCCGCTGCCGGCTCCCGCAGGTCGGTGACGATGGCAGCCATCACCTGTGCCAGCCTGCCATTCCAGGCCCAGGAGTGCCAGCCCTCGCTCTGGTCGCGCCCAGGCTCCTCCAGTACGGCCGAGGAGCGCGGGGAAAGGTCGGGAAAAGCCCGACCCGCGGCTCCGTGCCCCTGCGGCAGGCCGCGGGCCGGGGTCCGGAGGCCGCAGNAGGATCCAGGTAGATCCGTCCGGCTTTTACCTTTCTCCCTCGGCTTCCCTGCGCGCAGCGCTTGGTAGCGGGGCTGTTTCCTGGTCTCGCAGAAAGAGGCAGTGCTGAGTTAGGGAGACAAAAATAGACCTTTACAGAGAAATATAGGGATTGTGCGCGCGGTGGGGAGGGAGAGCGGAGAGCGGCACCCGGCTGGTTTCCAGGAGGAGCCCTTTTCTCCCTCTCGTTGCATGTTAGGCATTTTTGCACAGCTTTCGCCCCCCACCCCCTCCCCGCCGGGGCAGGGTTACCTCTGCCGCCTGCTCTCCGCATCTCTGGTGGGGAGCGAAGCAGCCAACTCCGCTGCGATCGGAAAGCGGCCAGAGACCATTTTCTGTGAGCGAGCCGGGTGGGAAGGAGCGGAGAGAAACCGTCGCAGGGACACACACGGATATAAAGATTTGTCTTCTGCCTCCCCCCCGCTCCCTCCCCCTTGTAAATACTAAATCTGAGAAGGCAGCGATTTGACATCCACCCTGAGCAGCGGCTATGGGGTGTTTGGGCAACAGCAAAACGGAGGATCAGCGTATCGATGAGAAAGCGCAGCGAGAAGCCAACAAAAAAATAGAGAAGCAGTTGCAGAAAGAGAGGCTGGCTTATAAAGCGACACACCGCTTGCTGCTGCTGGGTAAGGAGGAAGCGGCAGAGGTGGGGGCCGGGGCGAGCAGGGCGAGGAGGGGGCAGCAGCCCCAGCCGAGAGGGGAGATGCGGCGTGCGCCTGGGCTGTGGAAAATGTAGGCTGCTCTATTGAGCAATAAGCCGGGCGTCCACAGATCGAGCTCAGCGCCTGAGCCACATGGATGCACACATACAGAAATGCTGCCGAGGTGGGAGATGCTGTCGCGTCCAAAAAAAAAAAAAAAAAGAAAAAAAAAAAGAGCAAACGCTCCGACCCCCTAGCCTGAACCGTGTATCACTGTGTTCTCCCTTTCCTTCTTTCTCTTTTAGGGGCTGGTGAGTCAGGAAAAAGCACTATTGTGAAACAAATGCGAATCCTACATGTCAATGGATTTAATTCAGAGTAAGAATTATTGACACTTTGTGACTTATTTTTCCTTAAATGTTGGAAACAAATTAACACACCGTACGCTAGGAAATTTCTCCTCTCATCCCCTGTGTTTTGGTGGCTTGACACTGTGTTTTGAGGGAGGGAGGGGAGTGAGAATAAGGAAATTGCTGCTATTGTATGTTTGCATTTTCTCCTTCTGGCCCCTTTACTGTATTTTACACTGTTGCTACTGCAGCGCTTGACAGGCCCCTGTGTAGCAACAACATGGCGACTACTTTTTACATAGAAGCAAATAACCAAATATTGCATCTGTCTGTGATATAAAAATACATGTCAAATCATAATCAGGATGACACTCTGTGCTGTTTTTCCGGTGCTGGGGTTAGCATAAAACTGAAACTAATTCTGACTATTTGTTTGAAATCATCCTGTTTTGTGAGGCTACATCATTTTCTCTTTAAAGAACTCTTTGCCAGAAATCATCATTAATCCATAGAATACATTTTAGGTATTTATTGGCCTTCACCTACGTGTTGTTGATTTAGAGCATGTTTACAGCATGTTGTAGAAATGAAAGAATGACTTCCAGTTCTGTCAGGGGAGGCTTTGCAGATGTGGCTGTGATTGTCTGATTTAAAAAAATATATTAGGGATGAATGTGCATTGCTCTTCATACTATGCAGGAAAATGCATAAGGGGAAAATGTATTTGTCTTGCCTTTTTTTTTATTCTCTATTAGTATGTTTTAATGTTTGAAGAGCAGATAAACAAGCGATCAGTGAAAAAAAATTAAATGCAAGTGACTGAACTGCTTTGGAAGAAAAAATCAAAGTGTTAATATTTCTGTTTTAATGCAGAGAAAAGAAACAGAAAATACTGGATATTCGGAAAAATGTTAAAGATGCGATTGTGGTAAGAACACACTTTATACTGTTCTTAAATGCTTGTTTGTACTGGAAATTATAAGGATTATGCTCTCCAAGATTGTGATGAGAGAAATCCCATTTTGCTGATCAGATTGGATTATCTTCTATTGATCCAGTATCCTAGATTTATCCAGATTAATGTGTTTGTGGTTTTTTTGTTTTATCCAATTCTAGACTATAGTTTCAGCTATGAGCACTTTAATACCCCCAGTTCCATTGGCCAACCCAGAAAACCAATTTCGAATGGACTACATCAAGAGTATAGCTCCTCTTTCTGACTTTGACTATACACAGGTAAGAACAGAAACCACTGATTTATTCTGCTTCAAGGGGGAATGTGTTGCTTCACTTTGATTTACTGAAACATTGGGGTTTTTTTTTACTTTTTGGAAGGTGGTCATGGAAAGATCTTGTGCCAGCATCACCTCTGTTAACTTTCTTACAAGACTGTGGTGGTTGCACCTGTTTTAGTGGTGCAAGGTTTTGTTGTTACGGATTTATTTGCTGCTGTTTCTAAATGCTGTTTCTGCATTTAGTTGTCTTCAAATTTTCTGATGCAATCTCACGTATTGACACATCAAATAAGACTTTGTTGAAAGCCGATTTCCTGCATGGAATTAGATGCAGGATGTTAGTCTGAGGAGTTACTGTCTACCTGCAGAAAAGGGTATAAAAGGAAATTAAAGGCTAGGGTGGGCTCAGTGTTGCTTGCCATACTTACTGCACTTCAGAGTGGAAACCTGCGTAAGCAGTGGTCAAGTAAGGTGCTTTGCTTCCTCGTGTATTGTAGCTGGCACGAGCAGTGGTTTGCTTGTATGCAAATGTTGCCTTAATTTGATATAGAATCAATGTGGGACTTCTGCATGGAGGCTGATCTTCTGTATACAAATGAGAGATACTTTTCAGATTTACTTGCATCGGCATCTCACGTTATTTTTATCTTTTTATGCTATTATTTATAGGCACATGCATAGAATGTTTCGTATTTTATGCATGACATGAAAGCAAGTGCATAGACATTCTGAATTTTATTTTTGCAGTAGCACAGTTTTAATTTGCCTTAAAATGGTACTGAAAGCAATTTGTTATGGATACAGTAGGGACTTAAAAATATCTTCATTTGTTGGCTAAATGATTGCAAGTTGTACATGCTATCAATAGTGCCAAAGAAGCCATTTACAATAGAGTGTCTTTAGGTTATTATAGCTTCGGGGTGCAAGGGGGAGAAGGGGAAGAGTCTTTTCTTTATTATATGACTCATATTCTCTGATGTGTGGTTTTGCCTCTGGTAAACCTACCACTTTGAAGGTTGAAGATAAAGAAAAATTATCAGACATCTTGTACAGTTAGAATTTAACACAGAATGCAGATGTTAAAAAAAAACGACTGCAAGGTACACCCACATATTGCATAATTGCTCAATTGCTGGATGTAAGTTAGTGAAAATGAGAAACTCTTTTTAGAAATGGAATGTGAGCTTGACATGAAGTATCTGTCTTATGCAGGTATTACAGTTCTGAGGCATTTGTTGCTCTTTTTATGTGGATTTTTTTTTTCTTGGATTTTGATCCTTAGATGTTTGAGTAAAAAAAATGGTGATACATATGCTTTGCAGTTCTCTATAGTACATATGTTCTTTTGAGTTTCTGGGCTAAAAGAAGGCTAAACTGGACTTTCCATAGAGATGGAAATATATTTGGTTTTTTATTGCTTTCAAATTTTCTCCTTTTTCACAGAAGCTGACTATATCTTGTCAAATTTGACTCATGGCTTGGTATTTTATATAGAGGAAAATTTAATCTTCTTGGAGGGGAAAAGAATAGCACCCAGTGGACTTTGAAACAATTAATAATTCATTTGAAATCTCAGTTCAAAGTCCATTTTGGTTTAAAATAAAAATATTAATAAGTGGGTTTTAATTAAATAGGTTTTCTGAAAATACCATCATGTTATTTAAATAGTGTCAATTACTAGTCCTGATTTAAGAAAAATATTTAAAAGGTTGTTACAAGTTTAAAGGAAGAAGAGAAATCTAATGCTGGTTTACAAGTAAATATATTTCTGTGTTACTTTCATATTTTCACTTCTATTTTCTTCTCAGCTCAATTCATAGATTTAATATTTGTAAAATAGAAAGTATGCCAAGATTTTGGGGGACTTTTAAATTTTTCTTGGTTTAGAATGTTATTTATCTCCTGGAGGATTTGTGAGCAAGACAGATTGAAAAAAAAATTGCTATTGTGCTTCAGGGCTTGATTTTACTCCAGTTTAAGCCAATGATAAAGTAAAATTAGGTTTCCAGCTGAAATAAATTTTGACCCATTTAGTATTTTTGGATAAGGACAGATATAAAAATAAATACTTGGATAGTAATCACTCAGGCATCCTCTGCTAAGCTTTACTGATTCTGTAATTAATAGCTGATGTATGGAGTAAGGCCTTCTGAGCCCAAACCAACTAATTTAGCAGTAGACATTCAAGGCTTTAGGTCTAATCATCCTTACTTCACAATAGTTGTAAAGGAAAAAATGCTGATGTAGGCAGCTCGGGGGCACGTTTTGGCACATTCTATAAAGTGACAAAGGTTAGCCTTCTTTGAATGAGGGAAGAGGCAGCTTTAGGGCTTGTGACAGTCTGAATGGTAATGAGTTGTTAAAGACCCTTAGCGTTGCCATTTGAATTCCAGATGTGTCATTTTTTTGGATGACATTAGCCGCATAATCTTTGTCACAAAAATCGATGTGTGTTAGTTGGAGATGGATTTCAGATACCTGGCATGCCAAATGTGGGAAGATGAGTGCACCTTATCATGAGTCTTTCAAGAGAGATCCCTGATGAAGTGCAGAAACTTCACTGATGGCACAATCTGACCAACACTCCTGGGGTGCTCATTTCAGCATATTTGTGACATGTTGGGTGTGCTTGGACAGACATTCTTAAACTGCATACAAACTGACTAGTACACATTTAACTGTGAAAACTATCCTTAAAGTAAGAGGATATGAAAATACTGATTTCCTGTGGGTGAAATCATACTCTTAATTGCAATTTATGACAAAAATTCCAAGAACTTGGGTAAAGATGGGGACTTCATATTTAGACTAAGATATTCTGGGTCTGTCTTTCTCTACTTTTTTTAAATTACATGCCTCTCTATAAAATGTAAGCAGAATATTTTATTTAGTAGTGATACAAATTTTAAAACAAATGGTTTTCTCTTTAAAGTGATTTAACATTACTTTAAGAGTCTGTGCCCCCCATAAGAGTTTTATTTACTTTAAAAAATCCTTATTTATGCTACCTTGATGATTCTTTTAGTTGGTACAGAATAAAAACTGAAAACTTTCTGCATTTCTTTTATAATTTTACATAGTCTTTCATTACTTTATAAAAGACTGTACAATTTTTATAGAGTATTTCCCCACTGACCAATTTGTTCTAGTTCTATAAATCATAAGAATTAGAGCTAGATTTTTTACAAAATTGATGAATAGAAATAAGTCAAGTGTCCACTGTATTTACTTCCTTGAAGTTGTGACAGGAATCAAGATAAATTTTTATCTGACCAGATTAGGCATTATCTTTGCACGAAAGTGGAATCAGCAGCAGTGCTTTAACACTGGAATTGTAGCGTGCATGCCCTATCAAAAAGGACTTTTTTATTATTTTTGGCAAAGCGTTGATTGATATTTGCTAAAGTTAACAGGAATTGACCTGCTGCAATTTTAATCCTTTATTGATGGGGATTTATTTTGTCCTTGGTGGATCAGAGTGAACATATTAAGGCCATATCATGCTGGTGGGTGTAGTGTGTTATCTAAGTGTGTGTTTACTCAATTCAGTTGTCTTCATTAAAGTTCTTGAATTTTCTGGGAACTACAAGGCTGCTCAGTGTATAATTCCTTTACCCCTTGTCTTCCCCAAAAATGTATCCAAACAAAGTCGCTTTGCATAAAATATGTTTTGAATGAAGCTCACCTGGTCAGTTTTGTGTGGGTTTATAGCAGGTAATGGTCACCTACCCCTGGGCTGCATCGTCCAGTGTTTGGCCATACAAACCAGAGAACATGAATCATCTGCTTAGTAGAGAACATGTAAACACTTCACAGGTTTTAGGGGAGAGTTTTTGAAAGTTCATCTTCCTTTGCAAAGGATGTTTTAGGGAGGCCAAGTATTTTTTGGAAACTTCGTAAGTAGTGAATTGTATGGATGCAGTCCCTTGTGCTGATTTTAGTTTGTGAGTTTTAAATATAATTTTTACAACTATTTTATTAGGCAAGCTCTTTAATTTAGCTGTTAAGAATGAAATGTTAATGTGGGCATTGACAGGAAAGTACTTTAGATTAATCAGGTCTGCGGTTTGCTTTACATTTTCAGATATTGCAGTTTGAGTTCTATCTGATGACTTTAATTTTCCTTCAGGTTTTCTTCTTAAAAATCAGGGCAGCATATTGATAATATAAAGACATGGTAAAAAAAGATAAATACTTTTGCTCAGATTTTGAAGTTACATAGACTTTTGTTAAGCATTTGAAATTTTTATGATACCTGGTATTCAAATTCAGTCTTGTGTTGATGCCTGGAGTTGGCTGCTTTTCACAGTGTGTGTCTCAATGTTTGAAGGAACTTCAAAAAAGAAACTAAGAAAATCTTTCTTAGGTGTAGTGTTGGTTGGGCTGTAGAAAATCTTTATCCTGGATTTTAAAAAAGCTTGTATGGTTCATATATGGTTAAACTTGCTTGTGTTGTACAGTTAATGCTGTGGCTTTATTTGACCACAAATTGTTTAAGTTTCCCTTTGATATAGCCCAAAGGAGTTACAAAACAGCATCACCTTATGTTTTCTGAGTTTCAATTAACTCACCATTTTCCTATCTTTTTTGTGAGTGTGAAAATATACAGTGTTTTACCCCAGAATAACATAAAATAAAAGAGAGAATGCAGAGACTATTGCCACTCAAATAGCTTCACTTGATTTTTCTTTCTATCCAAATTTTTTGCTCTAGGGCTTTGTTTACCATTTTGGGTAGAACAAACACAAGTTTGTATAACTACCTGTGATTGCAGTACTTAACATTACCATGGTCAATGTTAACTTTTTAAAATCAATTAGACTTTAAAAAATTAAGTCATTTGTGGTGTTCTGTGATCTAAGATGCACATTGGTAGATTTTCATATTTACATAAACACATATTTTAATATTTAAAAAAACACAGAAAGTATCTGAAAGGCCAGACAGCAATAAAGTTGTGTTGGTCTGGCAACATCATTGCTGCCCTGAATTAATAACACCAGAAGAACTAATGAAGAAGGCTGTCAGAGAAGGACAGCTGAAAACATGTATGCTGTTACAGCTGTGGCAGCTCCTTAGTCTTCATACAGAGGTTAAAATTGTAAGAGCTGATGCTGGAAAGTAGTGGATATTAGGGAGAAGAAGCAATCAGGTAACCCATGAAATGTCTTTGTTGTGGTAGCAGTTGTTTTCATGCTGTACACTATGCATTAATAGCAGATAGTGAATTTGGGCTCTTCACTTTTCATGTGAAGAGCAGATTCTGCTAAATTTTAGCAGATTCTGCTAAAGCCCAGCAATGGCTTTTCTTCTGTATGAAATACCTGTTTGCATGGAGATGTGGCTTAAGCTATCTGCTTTTCATTAAATCAGCAAACCGAGTCCTTAATGTTCTGATTACTCAGTGTTAAAGTTACAAGCATTTCATACATAAGATCGAAAAAATACTTGTGGTACTTGTTACGTTGTTCTTCTTCTCTGCAAGCAGTAAGATTGCTTTTGATGGATCAGTCAATCCAGTAGTGCTTTCAGAAATAATCAGTTGATATTTCAACTGTGTAGTTTCAAAAATATAAGACTGGAACTGGGATCAACAAGTATAGGTTAATTTGGGATTTAAAAAAAAAAAGAAAAGGAAAAAAAAACCCAAACCAACAAATCTCAAAACATCTAAACTTCTCAAATTTATAGTATACACTGGAACTGTAAAATTACAAAACTGTATGATGGTTTTCTTTAATTCCTTTATTTTACCTCTTTAATAAATACTCCGACTTTAATGAAAACAACTGGAGCTTAAGATTGGAGTGGTTTGTGTATAAAGCTCAGCTCTTCTATGAAGCTCAGGATTTCTTCAGTAAAATAACACAGTTTGTGTTTGGGATGGTGCTTGCTTTAGACAGGAAAATCTGAATTTTATTCAAGCATAAAATAAAGTGAGGTTTTTGCTATAGTAGAACATTATTCTGTAATAAGAGTGTAACATATTTCTTCCATCCCTTGTTCAAACTCCCTGACCCACAAGAGTTTATACCAATGAGAAGTAAAGAATTAAATTTGTATCCCAGGAAAGGAGCTCAGGGATCTACTTAGGCCTCCAGCAATTAGCAGTAGAAATACTGGGATTGGAAGCCATAGGAAATCCTGTACATGATCACAAGTGGTCCAAAGTTAATAAATAGGAGTTATATTCATAAGAATAAATTAAAGAGGCAGATATTAAATTTTGTTTCTAAGCCTTTCTGCCTCAATATTTTTAAGAACAGATTCAACTTTGAAATATATAGGAAAGATTCACCTTTTTCAGAAGTACTTTGCATTTTTTAGAGTATATTTTTTTCATAGCTTGCAGTGTAAAATAATTAATTCCATTCTGAAAAGGCAGTTATCTGAGAAAGTCTTGTGAACAAGGTGCTTGTGGATAAAGTTCAGTGTTACATTAAGTATTACATCATCATAGTAACACCACATTAAATCTTTGCTGTCTTATATTATGAGTGATTTCACAGATAGTGAGGTGGTATTCGCACTTTTTCCAGCCTGACTTACTTATTATCATCACACAACACAGAGACTTTCATTGTGAAACCAGAAAGATATTATCATTTATTGTTATTATTGCTGCTGCTAAGTGAAACTTAAGTTATTTCTGTGGTTTCCAAACCTGTTGGCATTTTCTGGTATTACTTCCAAGTTTTGTACCTACTAATATAAATTAATTAGAGTTTTTTTTACAGTCAGTCCAGCATCCAGTCAAATACTACAAATTATTAATAATAAATGTCACATTCTGCCTTTTTTTGCTACAATTTGAGATGAAAAGTTCATATACTTATATTGCATTTTACTAGGATAAAAATATTTTTTACATCTAAATTAGGATATTAGATTTGATGGTAACAGGAAGACTAATAACTTGAATTATCATTTTAAGTAGGAGTGACTGATTCTCCTCACAGAAACAAAAATGTATTAGAGGATCATTTCTGAACATTAGATTTTTGTTAAAGTATTTTTCAGTGTACACCCTAAATTTGAATTTAAGAAAGGCAGAATCAATAGGTTAAAGCCTGTACTATCATTGTCCTGGCCACAGATCTGTGAAGGACATAGATTTATTTTAAAGTGTGGTCGCTTTGGGGGTCTGCTGGTTTGAATTCCTTCACAACAGTAGCTGCTGCCAGGGTATCTTCTGAAAGCAGTCCTGTGCCATCCTAGGAGGTAAGGTTTGGAAAAACAGCCAGTGGAGTAGCACTGCTCCCTATGCTGATGCTTGAATGAGGTGTAGTAGCCTGGCCAGAATCACAGACTGATCCTGATTCCCAGTCTTCCTTCAGGCAAGAAACAAAAGAAATTCTTGTCATTTTTACCACTGCTGTTGAGGTGCACTGAAATCTCTGGAGAAGATTTAATTACTAAGTAGTTTATATATTAAGATTTGACATGAACATCAGATGATGGCAAGAAATTTACTTGCTTTTTCCCTTACGTGTAAATCGAACTGAATTACAGTGGAAGTAAATGTAAATAAGTGCAAAAAGTAACCCCACTCTTCATGAGGACACATGGTCCATTTAGTCAAAGGATGATGACATTTCAGACTTTCACAAGTGGCAGTTTTCAGAAGAAGGATATTGGAATTTTTTTTAAATTGCCATTATTTATAAACTACATTAAAACAGATTTTCCATCACAACCAAAGAAAAGATGGAAATAGCAGAGTATGTTTCAGAATTGTCTTTATTATCAATTAATTCTTTTAATCTCTTAAGCCAAAGATCGCAGATTGATTTGCTGCTTTAGCCATTTTTGAGTGCTCTGGAAAAGTAGTATGTTTACTAGTCAGGGAGAATCTTTGTTTTTTACTTCAGTGACCATGATAATAGTGTACAGATCATGGATAAATCGTCACATGTATGCATCTTGTCACTGAAGCCAGTGGAGACCTATGGAACAGAGACTTGCCACCTACTCAGATAATATTAGTGTCATTATTTAGAGTTCTAAAGAAGTGAGTGTCCATCTGCACACACAGCAGTGAAGAGGTGCATTCCCCTTTCTTCAGCAGCTGATGAGATCACAGCTTCTCCTTCTGCAACAGTGTTGAGCATTGCCATCTTAGACCTTTGCTTGTTTTTCTCATCACCTTCGTAGCTTCATCCATGGCTTGTACTTACTGTCAACAGCAGATTACCTTTTTAATATCAACAAAGACTGCATACACAGACAGGATATTTTGTTTCCTCCTGAGTTGAGTAACAGAGGACAAGGTAAACAGCGTGAACAGAAGACTCCAGGTATACCGTGCATACGCTGAAATAGATAGGTTGAAAACCAAAAAGTATTATGAACAGTTTTTTTTCCTCTGAGGATCTAAGAAGCTCTTTATAATAAATAGAAATAGGACTGCTGTAAAGCAGATTAAAGGCAAAAACAATGCACATTTGCAGTTAGCTGCTGAAAGTTTCCATAAAATGTTTATGGTTTTGTTCTGTCACCCTTGTCGCATAATTTGTTTTGCTGTAGTTAAAGAGATTCAATTCAAGTTTCAGGGCTTTCTCTTTAAAAGGAGTCAAGAGGAGAATGTAATTTGTACAACACAGTTTCAAGTTCATACTGCCTTTTACTTTGGAAACTTGTAATAATTTCTTGGAACGGAGCTACCTCTAGTTGTAAGCATGCCAGCTATCACATGAAGCATGCAGATTAGGGTTTCTTGCTTTAAATCAGAAGATTAATTTTGGTTGGTTTAAAGTGTACTCTTGTAATTAATCTACTAGTATTTGTTTTAAAAACCTATGCTGGATGTTTTGAAAGGATATTTATCCTTAGGCGAGATAGAATATTGGAATTTTTTCTGTTACGTTGACGTTAGAGATGAACTTTGCCTTTTAAATCTTTTAAAAGTAAACATTTTCTGACACTTCTGCCAATTCATTACATTTGAGTTTTCTTGGTGCTGTCAGTAGGACTTAAACGTATTTTAATGCAAATAATTATCCCACTGTTTTGAACTGAAATTGTTTAGCAAGATGAAATAGGCTAAAGATATGCAGGCCCTCTTATCTCTGTTAATTTGGTGAATGCTTTTTGATCACGTCCACCCTCACTTCCAGAGGATGTTAAGTGACAGAGCTGTGCAGATCATTCTTTTCTTAACATACACCCACATACTTTCTTTCATAGGAGCTAAATAATACCAAATTTAAGAACTGTCAGGTAGGAAAACAAGAAAAGGCGAAGAACAGTTAACTAAAGTAGGGGAAAGTGTGTCCTTGCTGCCCTCTGTGCAGACAACTGCCCCTTGCCCACAAACCTACAGCTGACCACAAGCAGCAGCCGGGCCTGATTGTCAGTCAGCTCTAGAGTGCCTTTGGTGTGGGCTGTGTGCCATGAGGAGTTACCAACTCCAGGTAAAAAACCAAACAAACAAACAAAAAAAAAAGGGGAGGAGAAATGTGAATGGAAAAACTATGTAACAAATACACTGTCACTAGAGGAGGAGGTCAGGTGTCACCAGGTGCTCCTGAAGCTGCATCATTGATTATTAGATTTGCAGCAGGTACCACAGCAGAGTGAGGCTTCGTGGTAGAATTTGTAGCTTTCAAAATGTGGGTGAGAATATTCTTTCTGGCGGGCCGGTGTCCTCTAACTTTAGCTTCTCTTTCCATCTCAGGATGTCAGTGCTGCCTTTTCCTTTTGGGAAGAGAAGACTCACTTATTTAGGATAGCATACTTTTAGCTGAACAGTAGAGCTTTTCTTTTCCTACCCCTAGAATTAGCATTTCTAACCACTGTTGTTATCTGCCGAATTTCTCCCTAGATTTTGACAGCAGTAAACTTAACAGGCTAACCAACAGCAGAGTGTGGGTATATCATGGACCAAAAGAATAATTAGTCAAGGAATGTGTAAGCGAGAAATCATAATTTAAAAAATAACTTTAGGGACTAAAAATCATATCAGTAGAGGAAGATGGCTATTGACAATTCTGAGAGCCAGCCATTCAAACCGCAGAGGGTTTTCACTGGATTTTAAAGAAATAAAGTATTACATATCGCCTCTGGCCTTCAGTTCCACAGAACAGGTTTTGATTCTTCTCACTGATGAATGAAAGGCTGGCAAGAACTATTATATTCCATAAATACAGAAGTCATCCTAAGCAGCTGTATTCCCGAGGGTCTAATGTTGCAAAGGCTTAAACAGTTGGATATATATGGACCTAAATGCACAGCTAGTACTGCCAGCACAGCATTCATGCAGCTGAGCTTCCGGTTATACAGTGATATTAATATAAAAATCATAAATACTTTCAAGTGAAAAACAAAACAAGCAAATCGCTTTTCCCCGTTAATTTTATATTTGGGAGGTCGTTGAGCACTTTTATGGATTTTCTTGGGGGTGGGTAAAGTTGTGTAGGTTCAAGATTGGCACAGAACTTGAAATAAGCAAAATCTTTTCCAGATAAGTGACAGTTCTCTGGATGCTATTAAGCTGTGAACAGTAGGTCTTTTCAATCACCGTGATTCATTTTCATATTGTGGGATTTTTTAATAATAATATCTTTAAAAGGCTTGCTGAACAGTAGGCTGCAGCAGCATAACTTTTTGTGCAGAAGGAAAGGTTTTATGCACAGTGTCCTAGATAATTTACCTTAAATTGATTTGCACAGCTCAATAAAACCATAAGAATGCTGTACCAGCTGAGATCTTGGGTTCATTTAGCACCAGATCTCATCTCTGACCATGACTGATAGTGAAACAGGAAAAAGAGTTTAAGAAAGGGACACACACATAGTAATGGTTCCCACATTGGTTGTCCTAGTCTCTACAGATTTATGGCTGAGGGGTTTTTTTTGGTTTTTTTTTGTTTTGTTTTGTTTTGCTTTTTGGCTGGGAGTGGTATTTCTGGATTTAATAATTTTGGTAGATTTTTCTTCCAGGAATTCTTTTTTTTCCCCCCAGCCTGTGTGAACTTTCAGTTATGGCAGTGAGTTCTGCAGTTCAAGCATGTGTTGTATGAGGAAGTGCCACTTGATTGGTTTGAAGGTTTTTGTTTGTTTCATTTTGTTGGTTTTTTTTCCCTCCAAGCCTGCTGCCTACAAGTCTTCCCTAGTTTCTCTATTAGAAATATTTAATTTTTCCTACATTACCCCTCTCATTGCATATCATATACCTTCAAATATTTGTCTTTCCACTTAAAGGCTTTGCTTAACTTCTCTCACAGGGCTTGTTCCATGTCTTTGCTCATTCTTGTTACCCTTCTAGTTTTACTAGAACCTGTTGGCAGTGAGAAACCCAAACTACAGATAGTGTTGAAGATGTTATTTTCTTTTTCATTATCTATTATTTTTTATTGTGGGTTGTGGGTTTTTGTTGGTGTTTTGCTGTTTGAGGAGTTTTTGACACTGAGTTGATATCTTTGTATAATTACAGTAGATTATTTTATAATTCCACGAGAGCTTGTGCACAATTGCAGGTAAAAGGAATATGTGTGAAGGCCTCTGTACCAACACATTAGCAGAGCCCAAAGGGTACTATTAATGATAATTATCCTTATCTCAGGTATTTTCAGATCTGTTATACATGTTGACTAGTCTGTTCAAAAAATCCATTGCATTCAATTTTTTATTCTTTCATGTGTAATGACATGTCTTCTCATTTGCTATACTGCCATGTATGACCTATGAAGACGCATTTTTAAAATTATCTACCATGACTAATATTTTCTTCCATACAGACAGAAAACACACTTTATTTTTGTTCTTAAAATGGAAAATAAATTGCTCTTCAGCCTGATTTTTGAGAGGCAATGTTTACAGTACTGCAAAGGACATTTGTGCTTTCAAATCTGCTCATAGTTCTTTAATTGTTCATTATGGTTTGCCTGATTTAGCAGAAAAGAACACCATTGTTTGGAACCCTTCTCATCAGAGAAATAAAATGTTTAAAAATACAAAATTCCCCCTTTTTTTCTTCACAGTTCCTAATGGCTGTGTGTCACTAAGAGAAAATGGTCTGATCTTTTTGATTTCCTTTGGGGAAACACTGCAAGTAGCAGAATTTTGTTATTTTCATGTCAGTTTAGGTCTTACATGATTCAGCACTTGTGGTTTGTGGGAAAAAGTGTTGTAGATTGTGATTAAAGAAGCAAAAATAGTAAGGAGTGACTATTAGAGAAGGCCTCTTTTTACTGCTAAAATACTTTTTTTATTAACTTTTTTCATTTTTAAATCTGTACCTCTCTTCATCATATTTTCTATATCAGTTGTGACTAGCACATTTCAAAGAAAATAGTTCCATTCTGTTTCACTTTTCAGGTTTTTTTAGCAGTATAAGGAATTCAGAACAAGTTGCTATAGGATCTTAGTAATACTAAATCTGTACATTAAAGTGTGTCAAACATGGTTGTCTCTAGCAGGTCAACCAGTCATCTCCTTCTGGTAGACTCTCAGGAATAAACAGAAAGTCTCTAGGGAAGGGAATGGAAGAGGATACAGGATGCAAAGAAACTGCTTGTAGTGCAGGAAAAATTCTTTGTTGTAGTAATGGGCCACAAACAATAAGTTAACTCATTCTGGGATGCATTAACAAGGCTGTTGTACAAAAAAACATGAAGTAATTATGCCATTCTCTTTGGCAATGGTGAGTCCTCAGCTGGGGTATTGTGTCTAATTTTGGGAACTGAACTTAAAAAGAAGTACACAAATGGAGTCCAGAGGAGAGCGACAAGAGTAAGAAGAGACAAAGTAAACTGGATATGTTTACTCTTGGTAGGAGATCACTCCAAGTTGAAGGGGAAAGGGAGCCAAATACAATTTTTAGTATTTAAAAAGCTGTAATTACATATTCTTGTGCCTGTCTTTTCAGAGGGAGGAAATGAAGCTGAAGAGAGGAGAAAATTCCTCTTTTCCGTGGTGTGTGTAGTTCACATGTTTGGGATATTCTGCAACAGTGAATGTAATGATCACAATCTCATAAATCCACTGAGATACAACTGCCCAGTTCCAGACACTTACGTCTGCATTTTCAGTGATATGAATCACCTCAAGCTCAAGAAGTCTAAAACTTCTGAAAATCTGGGAAACTTTGGAAGACACAAGGTCATGTCAGTTGGTCGTTCACATTTGCCACTTTTGTTCACAGAGCTTCTATGGGCATGTTGGTTTAAAACCCCTGAGACTTCTTTTCCAAAACTAAATCTTCTATAATCATGTCTTGAATTAATCCAGGATGTCATTAGTTATCTAACTAATTTTGTCATGGCCATGTTGTATAAACAGAAAATGATTTCTCTTAAACAGTGCATGTTCTTCCAGGGTGCTATTTCAGACAGTGTAGCAGCAGACTATAGCACAGCATGCACAAAACTCTCTTGTGCTTCCACATGTTGATTGCTTTAAAACTAATTCCTGGCGAGATGCACATGATTCACTTCTTCTCCTGGAGAGTTACACACATTTCCTAATTGCACAAGGCCTAACATTTTCCTCCCTAAAAGCAGAAAAAATTGTCTGAGGGAAGTAATGCTGTCAGGAGTATTATCTCTAAAGGCTCAAAGGCTCAAAGAGCATGCCTTCAGATATTTTCAATTCAAACCAGCAAGCAGGTGTTTTTTTTTTCCATGCCTGTGTGCACTGGCACACGTATGTGCATTTACATATAAAACTTTTCCTACTTCTGTACAAGGGTCTAATCTCTTCAAGAACTAGGACAACAGGTGGCTAACACTGGTGTGAAAAGTCCGGTTCAGAGGCTGTTAGCTGTAGCCCCTGGAGTATGTGGAAATGAAAACAGAATTTGGAGGATAAAACAAGTTTGTTTCAAGTGTGTGGCATCAGTGAGAAGGTTCTCAAGGTGGAGGGTGGCAGGTGAGTAGCTTTGAAATGTTGGTGGCAGCTCCCAGCTATCACTGCAAGGAAGTAAACTCATGAGTTCTGTGGCAAGTGCCATCCTTGGCAGTCTGCAGACTTTCTGGAGATGTGTGGTTTGCATTTGTCTTCAGAAGAGGGGTTTGAGAGCAGAGTTAAGACAAAACTGTTGGCTTTGCTAGTGAGAGGTTTAAAGAACTACAGACACAGATCACAGTATATCAGGTTTCATTAGTTCTCCTGCTTGTGATAGCAAAATCTGTGGAAAAAAGAGACAACTTCCATTTCATATTCCCACTAGGAGTAGTTCCTACTTCCCTAATGGAATGAATTTGAAGGGAGAAATGCATCTTGCAATGTTGTTGACTGAAAGGATTGTCACACTGAAAGGCATATCTTTTTTTTGGTTCTAATTATTAGGAGTGATGGGCTTATTAAAAGTACAGCCACATGTCATGTTAACACCATTCCTGATCCATGCTTACGTGATAGATGTCAGCATACTTAAACTTTAGGAGTTGGAATGCTGGGGGAAATACAGAGATTAAAAATATGCAGTAAATCAAAGTTTTCTTTTATTTTTCCCTTTCCAAAATAGAAATAACAAAACGTCTTTGCAAATAGCATAATTAGGTGGGTTTGTTTTGGCATTTTTTTGTAAAAATATATTGTTTTGCATGCTTCCAGACATCAGGAGGGAAATTTAAGATAAAAAGTTTCAGTACTTTTTGGAGAGTTACTCTATGGAATGTGAGGATGTAGTAGAGAGAAAATTGTGACTCTTAACAGTCAACTTGGCTTGGGGGGAATTCCAGGCATTTGCTCCTAGCAGGTTCGCTCTGAGCACTCTTCATTTGCTGTAGGTGAGGACTGGCTCAGTTGTGTCAGTGCATACTCTCTCTGGGCAGGTTTTTCCAGTGTGGAAAGGTTGGATTCTTGTTGGGACCTGATGTTTCAAAACTGGAGGGTGTATCACTGGCCAAGTGAATTTTGAATTCATTTACTTTTTTAAGATGCTTAGGTTCATGTGATATCCCTTTCATGTCTCTACATCAATTATTTTTCTTCTCAGGTTTTATATTTTAAGCAAGTCATCAGTCTTTGAGTCACATCGCTGCTCTGGGCAGCTGAGGAGTGCCTACTGTTCAGTTTCATGTGCATTTGTTCCAGCAACGCTGCCAGGCTAAGCCATTGTCCTCCTTCCTCCAACCCTCCCCATCACTATCCACTCCACTTCCCATTTTTATGCCTGCACTGTGCCCTCAGCTGTGTCCTGGTAAAGCTGTTTGTTTGGCCTGACCAAATGAGGTGGAGGGAGGGGTTATTTTTAGTGAGGATCATTTCTGTGGTTTTAACTGAGGGCAAGTGACACAAAATGGAGAAGAAGAAAGTGGAGATGGGAACAAGCAGTAGGATGTAATGGGAAGGTGATGGCTTTCTAAACAAGCAGGCTTACTTCCTCCACCTCTGTATCTACAGGCAGAGATTAGAGTCAGACCAAAAGCCACTGAGAATCTGTGTGTCAGAAGGAACCGGGCGCAGTGTGTTGATTTTGCTTCTTCTCATGTGAAGATTGACATTCCTTGCAGAGGTTAAATGGTATAAGAACAGATCTGTCTTGCTCACCCTTGCCCTTTTGGATAAGTAAACACAGCTACATTCACTGCAGTTATTTCTAAACTTAACTTTGTGGACTGGAGCTTTAAGGCTTAGTCTGATGCCTTTCAAAAGCCATCGACTCACATGAGCTTGAGTGTACAAAAGACTTACATGGCTGTTTGAGCCTTACGTCACAAGAACCCTTTTCTCTTGGTTTTGTTGTGTAACTGTAAGGCACTTCCACTCTACTACTCTATTATTTTTGCTGAAAATGTGCTAGACAGGTATGCAGAAATCCCATGAGGAGTCATTTGACCGCAAAAGACATGGCAGGGGAGGGTACCTATACGTATATACATACATATAGATAGATAGATATTTGTGTGTGTGTGTGTGTACCTTTAAATTCTGTTTACGTTTTCCCGTGGTATTGGATCAGCCAGTGTAAGTGCTCCTGTGGTTGTAAAGAATGGAGCGTTGTTCCAGTGCACACCATGTCAGTGATAGTATGTAGAATCAAAGCTATTTTATGAAGTTCATGTGACCTTTGGGGGAAATAGGATGAATTCAGAGTTCACGAAACAGAAATCAGCTGTGGGCTCCTGAGTATGTTGAAAGCCTGTTTGGCTTGGGTTCTTGAGAAGTCTTGGAAGACTGTTGTTATGTATCCATGTCCTGACCATGCCCATTTCTTTTTGGGCATCCACTCTTGGAAAAAGGATAGTAGGCTAGAAAGAGCTCTAGGTTCCTGCAGAAGCATTCTTGATATAAGATTTAAGAAGTCATTTCCAGAAGAGATTACTTTCCAATACATCCCATATCAGCACTATGCTGATTCATTTTTAAATAGGTTAACTAAAAGAACGAATGAATCATTAGCTGTTGATCAAGTGAAAGTTTTGGCTTATGTGCCAGTGAGATTCCCCTATTAACCCTTACTTAATTTTTCCAGATGCACCATAGCAAGTGTAAGACCACATTGCCTTTCTTGCCAAAATCCATGATGATTTTCTTTCTGTAAGCTGGGAGAGGCTTCTACCACAAGAAGATCATCAGCTCATTTCTACCAGCTTGTCCTTGTAAAAGCTGTTATCTGATAACGTGAGGGAGCCTGTGGTTATCCCAAAGGGAAAGGGCTCTCTCCACAGGAGCAGTGAAGCTCCTGAAGTTTCACAGTGTATACACTTAAAAAGCCTGAGGGTCAATTCACATTCTAGCTAAGCTCAATTGTGTTGTTTAGGAGATAAATGGAGAGCAAACATGATATGATCTAATGTTGTGTCTTCATAAAGTCCAGTGAAGTTTTTCAGTTGAACTTTTCAACTCCTGCTAAAAATGTTAAATACAACCCTAGTATCTGTGCCTGTATTAATTCAAGCATTAAATTATTTCATCTCTTTTCTCATGGAGGAAAAAAGTGGAAAAATAAAACCTCCTTTGCATTTCAACCTGGATTTATGTAGCCAGAAAAAATGGAAGGAGAATATATCAGTTTTTGCAAAAATACAGATGCCATCTTAGCTGAATACTTAATATATTAATTATTATAAGCTGAATACTTAATAACAGGTATTTTGTGGAGGCAAGCTGAAGACTTCTCTGCATCTAGCAGTATTTGTAATTTGTTCTAAATTGTATTACTGCCATCCTTCAACTTAGTTTCCATGTTTAGTTCTCCAAAATCTGAATCCTCTCTTATCACAAGGAAAGTGTACCAGTGATGTTTCCTGAGCATGTAAAGAGACACTTGGAAAGGAAGTTCACTTTTTTATTATGTGAAATAAAATATTGGCATGAGCATATTTGTCACCAGGTTTGTTAAAAAAAAATCAAGCCACTTTAGACTAGAACTAAATTGCTCTCCCATCTGTCTCTAAACATAAATTATCTGAAATATAAACATACTACATGTTCAAAACTAGAACAATGTTATATCAATAGAAGCCAATATTGTTACTTTATTCTTCAAAGTAAGTGCAAAACAAAAATAATGACATTTTACTCAAAGTTAAAGTTTTAATTTAAGCAGGTTTTGTTATGTTGGGGTTTTTTTGGGTTTTTTTTTAAGATAAGAATAAGTATCCAAGAAAACTTACAAAGTGGTAGATAGAAAATGTGATTGAAAGACAGACAGCTTAGAATTAACCTCTGCAGTCAACTAGAACTGAAAATTGGGAGTGAGGAAGAGAAATAACTACCTTGTTTTCTCATTTACCTGAATAGATGTCAAAAACACATCAAAAACAAACAGACTTGGAACTGAATCATTAGTACCATTTTTAAAAGTACCTGAAACTTGTGGCTCTTCACTTTACAAGTAGAGAATGTTCAAAGAATATAATACAATTGGTTTGCATCCGTTGCAAAAAAAAAAAAGTAATAATATTTGGGGTTTAATGGATTTATTCTGATTTTTCAAGAGCTTTGTACCTTGTATGCATTGGTAAAGTGTTTACTGTAAAAACAGTATTTGAACATTACAGCAAATGTATACACCTGAGTATTGCACCAGTTTTTGAGATGTTGTTTATTATACTGCTTATTTTTAGTGTTATTATATTGTCTTTCTGACAGTAGTCTGAAAGAAGTGTCAAAAACTTTCAGCATTAATTGTTGTTTATCAACAGGAATTATGTAGGTTTCTTCCTTTTTTTTTATGGATACACATAATCAACATTGCATACTTGAATAATTCGTCAGAATATTTATTTCTTTATTAGTGCATTTCACAGCATCAGAAAGGCTTTCCTGCTCTGCTTTCCCAGCTCTCCATGAGCATGCTAGGTACTCTCTTCTCCTGTCTAGGGACATCTGCTTTGGGATGGTTGAGGTGAAAGAAGGAGGATGCCGAAGAAGGCACCCCAATATTTCCCCTGGTTTCCTCTTCTTTCCTCGCTGCCCTTGACTTGTCCTTTCCTTCCCTGGTGGGACCTGGGCATTAAACTCCCCTAAAAATGTCTCCTCAGCAGAAGGCCTCTCAGGAATGGCTTGGCTGTTTCTGCTTTGTGCCTCCTGGGCAGGCATCACAAGAGGCCGAGTTATATTTTTACCTGACACGAGCTCTCTGACGTGAAAAATGAACTTTTGCCCTACATGTGTGTGATACTGACCTGTTGAATTGTTTTCTGTCTAAAGTACATGTTTCTCAGTAGGAAACACTTACAGCTAATCAAAAAGCACTGGATAAATACACTTGGGTAAAAGGAAGCGTGGTAATATAAACCATATATCAGTAACATCTGTATTTTAAACTTGATTGAACAAAGTAGGAACAAATAACTACTGATATTTACGAAAACCTTTTATACGGATTACATAAAAGCAAACACCTTAGAAAACATAGTCACTAAAAATATAGGAGATTTTGATTAATTCTTTAAACCATTTAAATGTAGCTTTAAAATCATATGCACAATCTAGGCTGCTAAGCTTTTACTGTCTTCCTTTAAGGTTGAGATTAATTAAGGGTCAGTGTCACACACATTTCCACAATGCCTAGTAAAACCCTGGAATGAAATAAGCCTCACTCGAACATTTGATTAGACAAGATAACGTATTTCCCCCTGGAGTAGTTTGTTATTCAAAACAAGCTCTTTAGGGAAGGAAGTTCACATCAGTTGGTAACTGTTCCTCTGGATACCAAAGAACTTTGTACAGTACACACTACAGTAAATTGCACTGCAGGTCATTTAAGAGCTGGAAGCATGTCCCGTGTCTAAAAGTATCAAAATGTATTTAAAAAAAAAAAAATCAGCTAGATAGCAAACAAACAGCAGGCTGTGGTACTAGAAAAAAAATAGCACCCACATTTACAGAGACGTTTGTGCTTTTATCTAGTCAAGAAATTGCACCTTTCTAGCACATGAATTTTAGAAATGCTGTTTTATGCCTTGTCAAAAAGAAAACAATTTAAAAATTGACTGTAAACCCATACCTTTAGACGTAATATGGAACTGAATAAATTGCAGCTTTAATTTTCCTGCAAACATAGTTGTAGACTTCAAAATGATTAGCTATTCTGATGTGTAGATGACATCTTTTTTTCTGTCATTGACCTATTTGGACCCTTTTTGTCTTCACTCACTACATGTCGTGAAAGTTCTAGTAACCATAAGCTATGTCCATTAGAACTCAAATAATTTTAATTTCTGACTATTTCTGCTTATCCATATTAATTGACTTTACACAGTAAGCACGAAGCTAGTGTTTTATTTTGGACCCCTAAAGATGCTCTAAAACAAAGACTTCTTTTTGTGGGATGGGAACATTCCATCCAGTTAATCAACGTTTGCTGCTGGAAAAGCAGTTTTCAAACATTTTTCAGTATAGCAATAACTCTGCTATATCTCTGGTGGGTACTTGAGTTTTGAAATACAATTTAAATCTAATTTTAACTTTATCTTGGACTGCCATGTTGTTTGTGTCTTTGATTACAGAAGTTTCTCTTAAATAGCCAGCCCAAAGAGTTATTGTGCTCTGAGGTTGCTGAAGCTGGTAAAAAAAGCTGTGGTTTGTATCTTAAATTTGTTCTGTGGAATTATGATGATGATCGTCATCATAAAAGTTTCTTGGATTTGGGGACAATGTTCTGCAAAATTTATGTAGTGTAAATTATATATAATATTAAAGAGTGACTCAGTATAGCTATATGTGGATATTATACAAGTGAGGTAACAGAGTTTTATATTGCCATCCTTGGTACATAGTACTAGCATTTGAACTACAGTTTGAGTTAGTAAATAGTCCCTAATGTGAAAAATAGGCATATTCTGGCAGCCAGCTGTACAGTCTCTATACAATTCCAGCAAGTAACTTGAATCTCATTTCCTCCATTCCTTCTGCCTTTCTTCCTAGCTAAAGCAGAATGGGGTATGTGCTTGTCATAATCTGCTTTTGGTCTTCACAAGGAGCTTTAAGTGGGTTTTTTCAGTCCTGTAGAGTGTAATTTGTTCTCTAAGTAATGGAGCTAATGAATTTTGGTTGTTGGATGTTGTAGCTGCACAGCTTCTTCTCCAGTGAGAATAAATAGCCCATTTCTCTTTCAGGTCTATTGCTTGATTCTCCTCAGAGCAGTCCTAGTCCCCTTCCAGGTGGACAGGAGGCAGGGCATTTTTGGTGAATTAAGCGCTGGCTGGCTGGTCCATCAGCAGCTAATTCAGCACCAACAGGTAACCTGTTAGGATCGTGCTGAAAACCTCCCTTCTCTGGGGAGGTGTCGAACCAACTCCTTTCTCCAGCCAAGGACTGTATTGTTAGACTTGGGGGCCTTCTTTGAGTCTTCTGCCTTTTTGTGGCATTTGTTTGAACTGGCCAGTGGATTGCAGAGCTAGGTGAAAGCCATGATTGCTTGCCAGACAGGTGATCCAACAGTGTAATTCACCACTCCTTAGGAAACAAAGCTGAGGAGACAGCATACCTTGGCAGTAGGGCTGAAACAGATTGGTAATTTAGCTACAACTGAAATTTAAATGTGACATGTACATTTTATGCTTATGGTCACATTTTGTGTTTATGGCTGCCAATAACCTTTCTCCTTCAAGACAGTATATTTTTTAAGAACTGTGGAGTGCTGCATAATATTTTTCATTCTCAAGGAGAATGGAAGGTTTTCTGCTCATGAGTTAAAATAAATGAATTCTTAAGAACAGATGGGTGGAGTGATGGACCCAGGTGCAGAATGTTGAGTGCAACATTGCCCCAGTGTTTTGCTGCATGAGTCTGTCTTCGCTACACTTACCGAGTCTTCTGAATAATGTTCCATGTAAAAGTGGATCTTGTGTCATCTTTGTTAATGTGTATCTTCCTGCTCTTTCAACAAGTTGTAAAATGTTTGTATCGACTACCGAAGCTTTCATTTCGGTCCTCCTGGGATTTTTGTACAGACTTTTCTGCCGGCCTGCTTCAGTCAAGCAAAACACATCTTGATTTATGTGGTTCTTGTTGTGCACAAAGCATGAGACTGATTTTCACAAGTATGTGCATGTTCAAATTGTACACGGCTAATTTGAGATGGATTCGTTTTTAACTATAAAAATAGTTTTGAAGTATATTTTAGATGAGGAAGTTAATTTCCCTGAGCATGCTGCGGAAGAAGATGTTCTGTGTCCTGTACTTCATCAAAAGATCCTGTCTTACTGCGTTAGTATCATCAGCATAAAGAGTATGATTTGCTGGAGAACAGCGTAGGATTTGGGTTGATATCTATCATCACCAGTGCCAGTCAGATTTGTTGTGATTGTCTCGCTTTTAAGGTCTCATCACTTCTAAACCACCTTTAAAATACAATCATTACAGAAAATAACAACTTTTAAAATAGAAAAATGACAGATTTTTAACTAATTTTACAAATATATGGATTCATACTTTTAATTGATGTCCCCTTTAACGTCACGTCAGTAAGTCCACAATAAGGTAGTTCTTGATGTATACATCCACACAAAAAATTTCAGCTGAA
The DNA here is from genome assembly GCA_013400175.1 of Phainopepla nitens. Lineage (NCBI taxonomy): Eukaryota > Metazoa > Chordata > Aves > Passeriformes > Bombycillidae > Phainopepla > Phainopepla nitens. The sequence continues at coordinate 224,512 of VXBQ01014505.1, forward strand.
GTGTGTGCTGCTAGCTAGAAGCATTACATGTAGCTTTTTCTCATGATTCATCAAATTAATGTAACAGGGAAAGAGGATAGCTGTTGTGAAAAGTTGTTACTACAAAATACAGAAGACACGCGATCTAATGGTGTGTTAAAACAAAAATAACCTTCAATAGCTGTTCTAAACTAGGCAGAGCTTAATGGCTAAACAGACGTGCTTCAAGTTTTTATTTGGAAAATTATGAACTGCTGAGGCGCAGTTCGGCCATGTCTTTGAGTTGGAAGGCTGTGACAATGCCTTCCAGTGACAAAACTGCTAGTGGCATCCGGAGCCAATACCTGCAACATACCCAAGCTCTATTTTCATCCAAGGGAAGATACACTGTCATAGATCTGTTTCGTGTGGTGTGAACTCATGGTTGCCTTGGGTTGGCCAAAGTGGTTGCAGGTGGTACGGAATACAGAGTTGCACAGCCATCATTTTCATGCTGTGCTGTTCAAAGTAAGGGAAAGTTGCTATTGCTGAGGGGAAATTTACAGAGGGTTCCTGGTGACAGAGCGCTTTAAAACTTCTGTCCTGCATGGTGCTGGTGATTTGATATTTTAAGTGTTTAAAAACTTGTTTTGATGCCTGAAATACTACATTAGTAACTTCTTTTTTTTATAATTTTGTAATTTAAGATCGGTTTTGTAAGTGAAAGTAAATAGCCATTTACAAATGCAAGTGTAATGTGATATCACTGTGTTTCAGTGAATTACAACAGAGCTCTGCTTTTTCTTACTGAAGATAAGACACGAGCAGTGTAGTGCTTTTCAGATTACTGAGCATTTAATGAATTTTGAGATGAGATTATTCGGTTCATAGCTAAGTAGTTTGAAGGTATGCTTTCTTCAAACATGATAGCTCTTCGTTAAAAGTTGCAGATATCATTTCAATTTTCATATCATGGTCTTAAATTTCTTATGGGGAAACTTTATTCTGAAAACATTCAGCATAGTTAGAAAAGTGAAAATGTTGATTGAAAATGTGAGAAAATCTAGTGATAACAGTTGAGAGTGTTTATTCAATACTGTAACTAACTTAACCAAAATCCCATTAATATTTGGGGTGACTTTTTCAAAGTGGAATTTCAACTGGACTAAGAGATGGAAAAAGGAAAAGTATGGGGGTTATATGTTTGAGCCCTTATACTGTATCAACATAAGTTAATAGTGATCTGTAGCATTTTTTTACAGTACAGAACTATTTCACAAAACATGGAGATGAATTTGCACACACACAAAAATCTATTGCACTAGTCTTAGTTTAGCAGTATTGAAGGATCATTGAAAGATTGTCATCTTCCTTAATATGATCTTACTGTAATGTATACAAAATACATTAGTATAAACAGGCTTGAATGTGTGACTTTAGAAGTCCTTTAGAAAAAGAATACAAGCAAGCAGGCAGTTAATTTTTGTGTGTGTGTCCTTAGTAACCTCTTAATGACATTCCATGTCATAGAGTACTTTTCTCAGTCCAGTGAGTGAATAATAAGGTGATTTCCCCCTTCCTATTCCCCTGTCAGCAGGACTGGTTGAATTGTAAAGCTGCCTAAATAGTTTGTAAGTATATGCTGCCATACTTTATTAATCTCTGCATAAGATTGCAGGGATACAAACACTGTAAAATACATAGTATCATGCAGGCTCAGGCAATCCTGTGATTGCAGTATAAGGAAAGCGATTCAATTTTATGGGTTTGTATTATTCTCCCATTGAAATACTTGCCAAGGAGTACGCCTTATTTTTATTTTGGAAGTCTATTGCAGAATTTCCAGGACTTGGTTTAGTTGCTACAGCCTCTGGCTATTTTTATTCCACTTCCTAAGAAACGTGGATCTCGACACAAGCCTTTTTCCAATCCACACATTGTCTGGAAAATCTTACTTACTATATAAAAGTTAATCTACTTACCTGAAGATCCAACTTCTTCCTGAAGTATCTCGGATCTTTTCCAGCAGCAGCAGAGAAAGGTCGTAGTTTGGAGCTATCATATACAGAACCATTGTTGAAAAAATAACTCGGTGTTTAAATTTAAACTTCATTGTTATGTGTTTAGTTATTGACCTGTGTATCTGTGAGAAGAAGTGCATTTCTTCCTTCCTCTCTCTTTTCCTCTCCCTCCCACCAAGGGAGGTCCTTCTGCTACATTTCTGCCTTTATCCCCCATTAAAAATAGAGCTCCTCCACTTCATTATCATTTTCCTGAGCAGCTCAACCATAGTGCAGTCGGTCACAAGATTCACTTTCCACTCTTGCCAGCATCCCTACAGACTTCTTTGTCCTAGATAGCACTTCCCCAGTGAGACACCAGATGACTTAAGGAGATTAGACAAGGGTGACCAGGTCTGTGGGAAGAAAGTGGGAGTTGTCTGGGTTCTCTTTGCTTGGGAATCCTCCTGGTAGGCAGAAGCTTTCTACTTCCACTGTGTTATCACCTGTGGAAGAGTCCAATAAAACACTTTCAATGGGGATAGCAGGTCTTTGCTTGCAGCAGGAATTTTCTTTTTGACTTGAATCAGAGTCTGGATTAGTGCTAGTTTTTAGTCAGCTGGAGATTTTCTCAAAGAGCTACTGTTCTTTGGTACGATTTTTTTTTTTTTGTTATTCCCCCATCGGGTGGATTTTGCTTTGCCCCTATGGTAAATTATCAGTGGAGTTTGGTGAAAAGAAAGCAAATCTAGCAATATATCCACCTATTGCTATCAGTCTGAAAGCCTGTAGGCCTCTGAGCAAAGCAGATTGGTGTTGAAGGGAATCAGCATGTCTTGTGGATATTGATCTGATTACTCAAATGGCTTTGTTCCCTACAGATGATTAGTTAAAGGTTCAGCAAAATGGTAAGAAATTCAGAATTCAGGAGTATTTTAGATTATCCTTTTTTCAGCTCAGTAATGGTAGTGAGCATTACGCTGGGTGTGGGGAAGGTCTAGTAAGATGTACAGATCTTTCCTTCACATAATTCATGCACATTTTCTTCTGAAGAAAAAAAAAAGGATCTCTTTATTTTAGAAATGTCCCAATTAAAAAAACTGTCCAGCTTGTTTGGAAATTCTTTTGGTTTAACTCCACGTTATGTACTACCTCTGTTGAGGTAGTTGTTTTTGTTAATACAGGGGGCAAACAGATTCAAAAAGTATTCTAACCATTAACTCTGAAGTGGTTATTGATAATGTAAACAAATAATTGTACTACTAAAATAGTGAGTGTGAATTCTTACTGAAGTATCAGAATTTCTGAGAGAAGAGAGTAGATTTTTTTTCTGATTTGTATATGGGCAAACTGAGCCACCAGAGGTCACAGAGAATAGTTAGCAGAGCCAGAAATAGAGCTCAGGCTTTTCTACTTTCAGCTCAGTGTTCTTGTCACTGGATACCACCAGATGGTCTCCAGATTATTCAGTAAATAAGCCTCTGCATCCTCCATAAATATTCCGCCAAAGCCAACTGGCTGTGTCTCTCGCTTGCTAGTTCCCAGTCTGTGAGAGTGGCTGACTTGGCAGGTAATGCTGTAGCTGGCCCCATTGAGCAATCCTCTACTCTGCAGGTTCTCTGGTTTTACCAGGCAGGACAATCTCTTCTCTTCCGCTGCTTTTAGCAATTCTTCTCTTCTTCTCAAGGAACTTCTGATTTTTTAATGTAAGACTTTTCTAGGTATGCTTGAGGCAAGCAATCTGATTTAAACAAAGAAACTAAAGTGATAACTGCCTACAGATGTCAGAACAGCATCTAAAGAAATATTTTATCTGCTTTTAAAATCTAGGTGACTTAATTGTTTCTGTGTGCCTTGAGATTCAGAGGGTAGAAATATATACGCATGCACTTGTGGCTCTGTGTGTCTGTGTGTGTGTAGCATAAATACCAGATGGGAGAGGAGGTTCATGACTACAAAACAAACTGTTTTCTAGTCTCTCTTAAATCAGACTTCTTCACTTCCTAGTTTGTAGGCCTTTTTTTTTTTTTATCTAACTGCTTTAGGAAGTAGGTTTTCATGGCTCTTCAGTTCTTCACAATTTTGCGTCTAGAATAACGTGCCTCATACAGAAATGTCCGAACTAACCTTTATGTGCTGCTGCTCCCTTGGTGAGTTTAGCAGCAGAAGTTTAAATGCTGGCTAACAGCAGCTTTCCTCAATTCACACTGCTGCCATTGTTCTGCTGTCAGTATTTTGAAAAAAAAATCTGTTTTTTTCAAAGTAGACAGTTAGCTGCCAGGAGCACAGTTACTGCAGGAGCTGCAAGGTGGATGATCCGGCTGACTGGAATGGACCTTTGACTGGTATTCCCTAAAACTGTGTAAAGCAGTTGACTGGCTGGAGACAGGGCTGCCATTAACAAGGACCTTGGTACACTCTGCAGAGCTGGGCTCCCAGAAACCTCCAAGAGTTCAGCAACAAGAAGGGCTGTGTCAAGCACCTGGGACAAAAAAGACCCCAGACAGGAGACCAGCTGTCCAAGTAGCATCTCCACTGAAAGTTACCTTGGAGGTCTGAGGGAGGCAGTAAGCACTGAGTCAGCAGTGTCTTGCTCATACTGAGTAGCACTAGGAAGAGTGTCAGCTGGTCAGAGGAAGGGATTATTCCTCTCTACACAGCACTCATGAGATCTTGTCTAGGGGTTGTGTCCAATTCTGCACCCACCCTGAAATGTCAGAAAGCTGCAGCAAGTCCGGTGGAAGAATCACTAACAAAGTTAGTAAAGAAAATGATTGAGCCTGGAAAGAGAAGACTGAGGCAGGACTTAATAGCAGTCAGACCCCATTTAAAAGAGATGGGGAGTTACAGAAACAGCCAGACCCCTCTCAGAGATGCACAGGGGTAAAACAAGAGATAACAGACTCATGTACAATGAGGCAAGGTGATATTAGGAAAAAAAATTCACTTTGGCCAGACACGAACAGGTGGCCCAGAAAGGTTGTGACATCCCCATCCTTGGAGACTTGTCAAGACTCAGCTGTAAATGTGATATGAGTCCTGCTTTGAGCAGGAGGTTGGACTGGGTGATCCAGCAACCATTTCCAATATAAATTTCTCTGTGCTTCTGTACCTATACGTGTTTTGTGCCAGAGATGTGTGTCCTTGTGGGGTGACAGACTTTGGAGTACCTGTAACGAGTGAGATTGATCTACATATTTCTTGCAAAGAAAATACAGCTATATATAATACACATCACACAATCAAAAAGTCTAAAGCAGTAAGCAGCCTGCATGTTATTTGTTGTTTTTTTCACCTAAACTTGGAGCTTCAACAAGTTGAAGATGGAGCTTGTACTCTTGGTTTATAAATTTTCCTGATTGTGGTGCAAGAGAGAACAGCTGTGAAACAACATTCGAGTACATGGATGGAATCGCCCACAAAAAGCATGTAGATTAGCACTGGATGAACTGTTGTAACTCAGCTGTGTAGATCCCAGTTGTTCAAGAGCCAAGTACACCTGTGAGAAAGTGGCCAGGGTGGTGATGATATGAGGTGGTAACAGAAAGAGAAGGCATTAACTGGTGTCAGACTTGTTCCCTTGCTTCAGGTAGCCTGGTTGAAACTGTTTCCCGCTGCAAGCACATTGCTTTGTATCCTCTCTCCTGTTGTGTAGATGTTGGTCACCATCCTTAACAACCTGAAGACAGCTCACCTAGAAGTAAGATGCACAGTTTTACAGGGCCAGAACAATACAGGAATCACATACCACAGAAACCACAGGTTCCATTTTAAGGGACGGTGTGTTTAAAAATATAGCATTTAAAGGTAAGAGTGAGAGTCAAGTATTAAACTGGCTGCTTTAACAATTTCCATATTAGCAAGGTCTCTGCAGTGACCTGTTGCTTCTGCTACAGCTTTTCCAGGAATTCTTGTTCTTGTCTGTTGACTGGTGGTGTCCTCAATCACTGTTTTTGTCTCTCTACAGTAAAGGAGCCTGGCTACTCTGCTAGGAGTTCTTCCATCTCCACAGGCTTTAACTGAAAACTGGCAGATAGGGCAGTTTATCTGCCTTTGTCTGTCAGCTTCAGAGTTCATCTGGTTTAAAAATAAGTCATAAAATGGAGATCAGCTGCCTTTTCACGCAAATCAATGTCATGGTCTCAGCCTAATAGTTTTGGTACTGTGCAAATTGTTGCTCATTTGTTGCAGTCTGTTCTCGAGTTTCTCTGCCTGACCTCTAGATGCCCCAAAAAGTATATGCAGACTGAAGGGAGGAGGAGGACAAGGGAAAGAAATGTTTATGAAAACCTACTAGGATTTTCATAATTTACCACAGTTGGTTATGCAATTTTAATGTTTCAATTTTAAAAATCCTCAGTGATTGAGTCCACTTAAAATGTGAGGACAGCAAGAAATTCTATGGAACCAGATCACTTGTTTCTTGCAGTGTGTTTGTTTGTAGGTACATTGATGTATCACCATGCTCTTATGATTATTTTATATATGAAACCCATAGGAACAACAGGTAGGGATTTCCTATCACTATCATCAAAACTGGCTTTGGAATCTGCCAAGTATATTGACATTGGAAAATGTAGGCTCAAGAGCACAGGGATAATGTGTTTGTGGAATGCTGTCGAGTTTGCTAGCCTTAAAAGTAGACATTTTGATGCATGATACGCACACCCACCTGACAAATTATATTGTCCCCCCATCTTTTTTCTAATGGCACAATTGATGTGCAATTTACAAGTTACGTGGAACTTCTGGAGAAGAGGATTATTCTACAGGAAGGGAGAAAAATACAACCCTCATCTACTTAGAAGAATGTGACAGAGAAAAGTGTTTACACAGGCTTATGTCACGCTCAGCTGTACACTAAAACAGCTGCTTGCTCTAATTTAAGGCTAAGAGCATTGGCAGTGTCCACTAAAAACACTGGACCTATTGTGTTAACAGTGCAGATAACCAGGAGTTGGCATCTAGGTTACTATTTTCTTTCTCTTTTTCTTTTTTTCTGGTCTTCTCCATGATCCTGGTTGCAGAGCCTCTCAAAAGAAGTTTTCATTTTCGTGTTTTTACACCAATACACACGTGCATGCCCTGTTAGCTTTACTTTTCAGTATTATCAAACATTTTTAATCGGAGGCCATAAAGGAAGATGGGGCCACTGGTTTCTTCCTACAACATCTCAAGGATTAAAAAAACCCCTAAGGATCCTAAAGTGTAACCTTTACCTTCAAGTATTCTTTGCTTTAAGCACAGAACTCTGGTTTCAGAGGTTCACCAGTAAGGTGAGGTTTTGTTTCTAGAGAAATGTTAGGAGCATAGGTTCAGGTATTTTCTTCAGCTGCTGAAGTCCTATGACTGATTTCATTGGGTCAAGAGCTACTCACCTTTTTAAAATGTCAGGTTTTCTTTGGCAGCTGAGGCCTCTGCAAAATATACAGGCTGGCTTGAAGGGGAACACTTCATTGAAAATGCTGAGTTCACAAAACTTTTGGGCAGAGGGCACAAAGCTCAAAATGTTGTTTGTGAAAGAGGTTTTGAGTGCAAAGTCTCCTGAATCTGCTTCTTTACTTATGTCTACCATGTTCATCATTTTTTTGCTTCTTTTCCTTAATTATAATAGAGATGATACAGCTTTTTGCATAGTTTCTTTCTTCTTTGCTATTGATCTCCAAAGATCACAAAGATCTCCTATCTGAAAGGATCCTTGCACACTGCATGTGAAAAAAAATCTGGGGGATTCCAGTGACCAGGCTTCAAAAAATGAGGAGTCTCCATCCAAAACTATTAACTCATCATGAGAAACAGAGCCCTCATCAGACTGAAAAACAAACCAATTTTCCACATACGTCTCATTTAAAATAATAATATTTTTTAAAAACTTTCTTAGAAGTACTTTCTCTGTGGGAAGGCAGCAATGATTTGCTACTGAATGTCATCCTAACTTAAAGGACCAGACAGCTAAAAAAAAAGAAATCCCACTTCCCTCATCCCCTTGAAGGACCTCCCCTGCTTAAGTTAAATGGAAAGAAAATCAGATGGAGTCATGGCTCAGGCTCCAAGGTTTGCCAGTCAGAGTGATTTTGGCTTCTCATTCCTACACCAACATCACTTTTTTTTTTCTGGAGAAGTGCAAGAAACTAGGGAAACCAATCTTTTTCACTCCTGCACATGTAGCAAAACACAGAAAAATGACCCCAAATACAGGATATTAGTTCTCTGTTCCCTCAGATGGTGTGGTCCTAGTTGATGTGTGTCACTGTTCAGAGAAAGAGGTGGACTACTGGAGTTTAAGCCATTGTGTAGAGAAGATGCTTTAGTAACAATATTGGTCAGGAGCAGATCAAATATTTTAAGTCAGTTATTTATGTTGTCTTCAAGGAAAAGAAAAGCCAGTGCAGAACTCTCAGTAGAACAGAACAAAAGAAATTTAGCTGGTGCTTTCATTTTTGCCTAATGGACTTGTTCCACAAGATGCCCTCAAAGTGTTTCAAGGTTTTCTGATTCCCATAAGTTTTCTATAGTGGAAGTGGTGGGTTTGAGGGCTTTTTCTGTTAGGTATCACTTTTTGTAAAGTTATTTTAGTTTGCAGAACCTAAGATAGGTTGCAGTTGATGAAGTTCAGTTGATGGAGATGATTTGAACAGTAAGATAGAAAATCTTGAGAAAAAAATGGAAACCTGTAAGCTATTATCAAAAATATCCAAACAATAACAATTGTAAATAACAAGAAAGAGGTTCAGGAGCAGTTTGCCAAACAGGGCTGCAGCAGTGATCAAGAGGGTGTCTCTGGAGCACCAGCCACAGTGAACACTGATGGACAGCTTTAATGTGATGTTTGTCTGAAGTTAAATAGTTGGAAAGCAAATTCTGAGTTTATCTCAGTGTATTCAGAGGGGTAATCTGAATTGGGTGGTGAGGGAATGCAAAAAAAAAGATTTTTTTATCTAGGAGAGGAAGTTCCTATTCTAAAATCAAAAGTGTTGGACAATTGGACCATCTGGAGACTCTGTCCAGTGACAGGATAGGTGCCCATGAAGACAGAAAATCCAGATGCTTTTTGAAGGCATAGGAAAACTGTCAGTGCAATATAAAATAAAGTTCTAAAAAAAAATTCTCACTACTCTCAGGTCATGTATGCACCTCATGACATTCTGCTGCTTCACCAAAACTTAGAAGAACTAGAGATCACCTACAACTGAATATAAAGGAGAAAAATTGAACAATTTAAGAGTGTTATTATTTTAGTAATTGTGAAAAAGAAAATTAGTTTCTTGCCCGGATCGTAAAGAAAGATACGGAGATCAGAGGCAACACTTACTTGGAATGTTTTTGTTTATTTAATTCTTCATGGTTGTGTTACATTTCATGTTTATAGGACCTTAGTGTTTAAAGTCCAGAAGCAGTAATCAGATTATCAGTATGAACTGTTGGGAAAAGAAACTCTACCTCTAATACAAGTATTTTTTTTTAAATCACATCCTTCCAATATAGTAAATCAGAGCAAGGTAAAATGTGTTGGTGACCATTTAAAAAAAATATTGACTGTAGTAGTTTATTATGTTTATCCTTATGATAAATTTCCATTTACTATGAGGGATGAACATAGATGTATTTTTAATAAGGACGGACACACAAGATTTAAAGACACATGAGTTAAAAAGCAGTGAAACTACAGGCAGTACCTTTGTACATACTAGCACAATAAAAACGTGTATCGTGTGACATTTCCCCTTATTTTTGTGAGATGATGACTAAGTATTACAAAAAAAAAAAAAAAGAAAAAAAAAGTTTTCAGCTTAAATCTCAAAGCTGCAGAATACAGTAAATGAGGCAGGATTCAGTGGATTGGAATGGATCAGACAGTATCCATGGAAAGTGCAGAGCAGATTCCTGCAGAGACCTAAACCTGCAAAATGCTCAGGGATCCTCCAAACAAAGGAGACCAACTGGTTCTTTAAGGGAAAGGCCCTTCCAGTTTGAACCATTTGCTGTTACTCACTGGTGCTGGCACCCAAAGTATCCCTCCCTCATACATTCCTTTCTCACTAGATATATAATTATTCCTTTACATGTTGTCATAGTTTTAAGCTCCTGACTCAGATTTCTTAAATACCATCTAAGACAACTGTGTAGTCCCTCCTCAGAGTTAGGGGTAGCCTGGAAGGAGACACAGTTGTTCTCCACTCTTAACTTCTTTTTCACCATGGTTTGCGGCTCTGCGCACAGGTAGATGCGGTTCTCTTCGAGGGAAGGTGTTTTAATTATTTCTTAATGATACAGATTTCTGTTAATAAGTTCCTTCTTTTAGACTTCAGTGGCACTTTGCATCTGTGGAGTCAGATGGTCACTTCCTTTGAGCCAGGATGACACAGTTGGTTCCCAGCTGCATTTTAAGTGTTCCTTCATTCACGTCTCCTGCCGCAACACTTCCAGGCTTGGCGAGACTTGAGAGGAAGCTGCTGCCAAGTCAAACTTTTTTACCTCATCTCTGCCATTGCAGAGTCTGGACTGTTGTGGGCAGCCCTGGGATAGCAGTACGTGATGGAAGTGGTCAGGGAGGAGCGTCCCCCGCTCAGCTGTGCAAACAGATGCTGCTGTGCTGGGCATGGCACGCTCCTCCAGGCACGGAATCTGCGCCTTGTGAACTGAGTACGCAGGGAATCGTGAGATGGCCAGATCAGTAACAGCCACTGTTCATGTGGCTGTGTTGTCTGACACACACCTCTGCACACATGGAAGTGCAAGTTCTCTCCGTTTTTACTCAGGCTGGAAAGAGTTCATCTGATTCTTTGGAATTCCTGACAGAATATGGGCAAAGTCCTTTACGCGCCTCTTACTGCCTGTCTTTTCATCCATCAGATACCACTCTTTCAAGTGATTTTTCTGTATTTCAAGTCTATTCCTCTTTAGGAAAGAGAAACTGGACTTGCTGGGCTTTCTTACAAAGGTTTTTGTGAATTAGTTGATTTTAATTAAGAATTCGTTAGAGATCTGTAAGAAGAGTTTTGCTTATTTTGAAAGACAGTTTATAGTCGTTCTGTTTTAATGCTTACATTTTGAAAAGGGGCATCAGCTTCCTTATTGTTATTTTTTTTAATTTTCCTTGATTTATGCTTTTTTTTAAGCTAGGATTATGAGTGAGATGGAGCAAACACTATTTAAATAGAAAAGAGATTCATTATTACAAAAGCTATTACAACATGAGACATTTTAAGTTTTTTCTGAAAGGCACAATCACATGGAGTGACACCGCCAGTAAAAAAATGCATCTGTTTTTTTGAGTTTATATTCTTTTCCCTGATCTTCTATAGGTCCTTCTTATTTAAAAAAAAAAAAAAAAAAAAAAAACCACCACTGACTTGAGCCCACATGTGCGTGACATGTACGTGCTGAAAGGGTTACAGCTGGGGCAAAAGATATTTTAGTCCAGTCTTCAAAGAGGAATCAGGCAAGATTGAGTTGTGATCATGGATAGTGGGAGTGTGCAGCCGCCCCACTCTTCTGAGCAGAGATTTTGGTAGCATCTCTCGTCAGGAGGTCTGTGATCTTTTGCTGGGGCCCACGGACACAGAGCTGCTTCTGCTGCTTCCAGGTTCAAGAGTTCACCACTGGCATTCCCAGTGTGAGGCAAGCAGAGTCTCTGTACTCAGAATCGGTCTAGAAGCTGGCTAGCCAGCTTTGTCATCTGACTTCAAAACCACCACACTGGGCTTGGTCTGGGAGCGTTTCTTGTTCATTTTTCTCTCAAGTAGAGGTAGACTTCTTTGGAAATTGTTACAGATTAGGTTACAAGAATATTAAGCAGTTCATTTTGCTTTCCATTTCTCCTGGGCCAGAACAATTTGTTTTAGGCTTTGAAAATGAATAGATGATAATTTCAGTTATTTGTGTACACCTGAAATAATCTTATTTCAATTGCTGGCCAAATAAGAGTAAATCTTCAGCTTTCATTTTGATTGTGAAAAAGTTTGCTTTGGTGATCTGCGTGGGTATAGTAGTTTTTAGTGATCATTTAATGTTCCAGCACAATTTAAATCTTCCCCTTTTTTCAAATTTTTAAAAATTGCTTAGCTTTAATTAAGTAGAGCAAAAGTTTGTGTTGTTTCTCTTTAAAATGGAAACGTAAATCTCTTAGTTTGCATTCTGTTTGTTGTAACATTAGTGACCAAGTACAGATATGGTGTAATCAAGTAAGAAGCTATTTCAGAAACTAAGACTCTGGAAAATTAAACTGTGACCATTTGCAAAAGAAAATATTAAGATTTGAGTATAAATTTTTGCAAGTTTAACTTCCCTGGGAAGTTGAAAACTTAGGAAAATCATGTATTGCTTCAAATAACCATTTTCCACAGAAATCCATGGAGTACTGTGGCTGAAGTATTCTGTGGGATCATTTGAAAATCAGGTGCTGTATTCATGTTGATTAAGGGAATCTGTGTTAGGAATCTAAAGAAATCATTATAAGATTAGGAATTACAATAATTGCTTCTTTCTGATAACTGAAGTTAAATCAGTGAAAGCAACACCATCGTGTGCTTTTATTCTCTGCTGCATGCATCAGAACAGAGAGGAGTTGCATAGGAAGGAGTTTCTAGGAATACCCTTGAATCTTTCTGAAATAAATCAAGTCTTTTATTTGTGTGTGTATGTGTGTATATTTGGGGGGAAGGATTACTGGGCTTTTCCATGGTACTTCTCTAAATGACTTTTCATTGCTTTCTCAATACAACATATTCCAGGTAACACAGCATGTGGTTGCAGGTAATTCTGTGTGGTTACTGGGTGTTCCTTTTAGGCTTGGATGTCACTTAGACTTATGTGACACACCTGTGCTGTGCAGACAGTGCATGCTCTGAGAATACTTCCTCAAAAAACAGTATGTACCACTGCAGCTGAAGAAGGACACATGAAACCTGGACAAGATTTTGCTGCATGAGGCTATTTTAGTAGTAGGGAAACCTTTGTAAGAAACTGTGGCTTTGTGTACCTATATTTGCTTTTAGAAATTCAGCTGTTGAAGAAACATTCTGCTGTCTTGAGAGGGCAGTCATATGGGAAAGTGCAAGTGTTTTGGTGTGCCATGACACAATATTAATTTTTTTCTTCTTTCCTCTTAAGTGAACTGTAAGAATAAATATTTGTGCTTAGAAGGATTTTTTTCTATAGAAGTGTTTTGGACAGATTTTGGTTTTGTAGTAGTGTTGTCCATGTTTCTGAATACACAGATTTAATATATAATTTAAAAAGAGATTTAAAAGTTAATACACAGATTTAATACATAATTAAAAATATATTTAAAAGTTATGTGAGAACAGATGTTTCAGAGATACAAGCTACACTTAGCTACTGTAACCTGATTTAGCTTAGTTTGAAAGGATTACTGTGGCTTAAGGAATATGGTAACATCAGAATGCATATATTGCATGCAGTTACAGCTTACCAGGGATTGTGCTTATCCATGTCCATCATAGCAATAATGGAGAAGTAATACTGTGGTGACTTAGTGTTCTTCACATAAAGCACCGACCAATTTCCAGGTAATTACTGTATATTCAGTGTGGATGGGACTGTACAAAGACGTGTTATCTGTGTGCCAGTCATCACTAATTTTGAGGTAGTATTGTGAAATTATCACTTTTTTTTCTCCTTGAATTAGTCCTGGCACAAAGAGTAGGTTTTGTGAGCTGCAGGTGTAGAGAGGTGGGTTTGTTTCATGGAAATGTCCATTCTTGCCTGCTACTTACACTGCCAGTGCATTGCCCTCTTGCCACAGCAAACAGGAGCTTTTGCCTGAATTTTCACATCAGCAGAAGGATGAATGCCTTAATACAGTCTCAGTGGGTCTTCTGACAGTCCACAAATGGCATTTTCAAGTCCACAAAAAATTATGTTCAGGCTTTAATCTTCAATATTTACACAGGCCTTTGGGCATAAGCAGAAAATACTGCTAACCGAAATAAACATTTTTATACTGTCAAGTGAGAAAACTATGAGTAAGCATCCTTCTGTGGATCTTGATTTACAATAACAAAAAGAAGTATATCTATTTTTAATGAAGCATTCTAATAATTTAAGTCCCTTACAGTTTATCTGACTTTAAACATTACAAAATGAAAGAGTACAGTTTGGTAATTCTAAAGATGTCTTGATTTTTTACTGCTGTGAGATATCTTCTTCTGTGAGGTTCCTTATTTTGCAGCCATGAAGAAACTATTGATTTGATATTGAAGTTGTAGTTCTCCCCTTTTCCATATGGACAGAAATATATCAACATCATAAGAACATGCATTCTTGAAAGAACAGTTTATTTGAATCAGTAAAATTTTAAAGTTCTTAATAATTTACTGATTTAGGTCCTTAAGTGCATTTGGAGGGAATGAGGGCACATTCCAGTGGTCAAGTTAGCAGCTAATACACAGCTAACTGTTCAGTTAGAACTAAAAAATTGATAAATATCATCTTAGAGGTTATTATAGATACAGCTGCTCATTAATTTTTCAGTACAGCAGCCTTTCCTCTGGAAATGCTGACTCACTGAAACCAAAAGTTTTCAAGAATCCAAGAAAACCGGGAAGAGTGTTTCCTAACGAAACTGTCTGCTAAATGTGCAGTCAGGGAGAGCTTCCAAGGCAGACAGAGCACTCATCTGGGAAATTCAGATTTCTGCTCAGCCTGGTTCTCAGTCAGAGGGCAGAGCGAGATCTCTCTTTTCCCAGAGGGCTGACAGGACCACCAGCTCACTGGATTTGCAGGAATTCTCCTCAGTCTACATACTAAGTATAGGGTTAACTGATGTATGTTAATACGTACATACTGGATTTTTAAGCGCATGTTATCTTAAATAACTTTGCTGCTGGAGAAGTGAACAAACACAGCAGTAGTTCATGGTGTTATTTTACTGTCCAAACAGAAAACAAAGGTCACTCTCAAAGGAAGAGTTGTCTTGATCCGTTAAAAAGCAGACAGTCTTGGCTGACTTGAGCTGATGTTGCTAAAATGCCTATTTCCTCAGCACAGAGAGCAATAACCAGGAAATAACGAGGTCAGCTATCACGCTCTTTGTCCCTTTCACTTGCTGGAAAACACTTTCGCCCTCAGCTAGTTTCCTCCCAGAACCACAGCCGGCACACCAGGGCCCTTGGCTGGAAAAGGGTGGGGTCTTGGCTGCTGTGCTGCGTGGCTGGATGCTGATGTGTTGTGCTGATTTGTAATCATTTACGTGCCGCATACTTCCATACGTGATTCCATAGTCTCAACTATGACTCTGTTAAGCACTGTAACAACTTGTAAAGGGCGGGGTGGAAAACGACCCTTCTCGACTTCATTCTTGCAGAGAAGTTAGGAAATTAAAAGAGCATGGTCCTCTATGCAAAGATGTAGGATAGTCACAGTACGTTTTTCAGGATGAAGCTATGAGTGCTGGATCTAGGGTATGCTGGGAGGATAATGTGAAAAAATGTAAGAGTATTCCTGTGTCTGAATATCGAGAAAAACATAGCCTTAAATAAAACTACCACATAAATAAAGTCTTGAGTCTTGTATGAGAAACTGAATAAAAATAAATATGTTATGTTCATATACAGAATAGTTTCAAAATGCCTTGACTGTAGAAAATATTAATTCTTACAAGTGGAGTATCTCTTAGGAATTTTGTTGAAATAAATAGATGCCTAAAATAGGGATTCATGATTTTATTTGACAATTGTACCAGCTCCTCATCAATCCTTTTAGCAAAGCCAGAATTAAGTTATAAAACTCGACCTTTTATTTATCTTTGCAGTTTAATCATTTGCAAATTATCTTTCTTACTGATAGCATTAATAATAATCTACTTGTGTAAGCATATGTACATTCCACTGAGTGCATTTTTGCCATTCATTTAGGATGATTAGAAATTACTGGGTTGAGTATCTGTGAAAGTTTTACAAAATGTTTGCCTTGTCTTTATGCAAGCTCATATAGAAATCAAGATACTGCTTACATTCTTCTCATGCAGTGGTGTTACTAAATTGAGACAGATGTCATTTTTAGCTGCAGCTGAATTTCAATTTATTTTGTAGTCAATAATTCTAACTTTTGAAATGGCAGGTCAAAAGGGAAAAATAGTTCAGTGTTAAATAATTAAGGAATATTTTTATTTTTTAGTATTTCAAGAGTGAGATAAAATTTGGCAGTAGAAAGAAAACATAAAAGGTAATTTTGGCTTTTAGGATCAGTAACACAGACAATTGTGTAAAATCATTCTCTGTTATTCTCTATTGTTACAAAATCAAGGATCATTTATTAATTTGAATAATGATGATACAAGTTAGAAAGTCAAAAATACCTTAAATCCCAGTTGACAGAATGCAGGTACATTAAAATATGTGAGCTAAGGTGAAGTAAAGCTTCCTTAAAAAAACCCCAGGACAAGGAGAGCAGAACACTATAGGTACAGATGTTTGAGTTTGTTGGGTTTTTTTTATAGAGACCACTGTTAAGAGTCATAAGCAGAAACGAATGTGGATCTTTTAGTCCCTCTCAACTAGAGTGCTTTCCTTATTACACTTCTTTTCTGCTACTTTACCATAGAAGAACTAGAAAGACAGGTGACTCTAGTGCTAAATCTCCAAGATCAAACACCATTCTTCCTCTTACCTGCCATAGTAATTCCAGAGGACCAATGGGTCCTATGAGTACTTTCCCCATAGTTACTGTGAGGGTGGTGCTTAGGATAGGTGCTGAGGCTGATTTACAGAGCAAAGATTCACTTACATGATAAATGTTTCAAATCACAGAATGTCTACAATTTTTTTTATTTTCTCTATTTTAACTACTGCAAATTTTCTCCTTTTTATTGGCAAGGAAATAGACTTATGACATTCTCTACCAGATTAATTGGATGTCCAATTGGAAATAGGGAAGAAAGAAGAAAACAAATTTTCAGTATGTATATTCACTTCTTGTATATTCTGAGATGCTTTTGCTTGTCTCTTCCTGTTCATTTGTTTTCTCCTCAATACTTTACATTGTTAAAATCTGAAGATAAACCATCGTAACCAAATTTACCTATTTTTCCTCCTGCCCTTTAAAATAATGAGAATGTCTGCTGCAGATTTTAAGTGAGTTCCACACACTGATGGGGCAATACTTCCCACATTAAAACTCTTTGTTGATTGAGAGGTCTTTAGGATATCAGAAATTAAATGAAGAAAATAAAAGTTTTAGACTGGCAGAGAAAAATAATTAAAAAGCACTCTTTTATGTAATATTTTTTTTGCAAAATACAGTCAAAGTCACAAGACAGCGTCAGTCAGGGCATTTTATAATTGCCAGAGGGTTAGCTGTGATTGTTATGAATTCTTGTCAAGTGAAGAAATTAGTCATTAAAACTGACCTTTTTTCCTTCAGGTTTTTAAAGTTTCTCTTAAGAATGCCTAATTTCCTGTTAGGAATATTTATTTTATTCTTTTTTTTCATATTCAGAGTATTTGGAATGCTTTCCCTCCAAACTCTTCCTTCTCCTTCTCCTCCCAGCTGTATAGATAACCAATAGAAACCAATTTAGATAACCAATTTAGAATAAAAAATAGCCTCCCATCTACTCCTCATATGAGAGTAAGCTGTTTTTTAGTAGTACATCAAGTAAAATCAAAATCACATCAAAAACGTGTATCTTGCTTGAGAGCTAGCATGATAAGGAGGGGGAGGTCCCCACCTGAGGAGATATTCAGGGATATTTTTATTTTTATTTGGGGTTTTTTTTTTACATTTTTTTTTTCCCCCTACAGTTTGACTGGAAGGTCGGAGTCTCTTCTGGTACAAAGGATCTAGTCAAAGGCTAGTCCTCAGCCATATCATAGGAGCTTTACAGATAGAACAGAAATCAAATGTTCTGGAGGTTGAAATATGCCGCTGATTCAAAACTTCAGTGTTGCTTGAGTGTGGAACCTAAGCACATTTTTGAGTAGTCTTTCAAAAATGTCTAATTTCTCTAAAGCTGGGAATGTTGCATCTGATATTAACTGAAGTACAGCAGTGTTCTTCAGGCAGTTTCTCAAAGAGTATGCACATGTAGATCTAAGAAGATTTTTCCCCACAACCTGTACTTTTAGCATAGGAAAAAAACTGATCTGGGCCAGAGCAGTCATCGTAGTGAGCACGTTCCTATCGTGTGTTCTTCCTTGTCCTGGAGGATTCGCTCAGCTGAAGGCAGATGCTTCTAAGGTTGTTGCTTCTCCTTCTGCTGTCCTTGTTGGTGGCTTATCCTCCAGAAAGGAAAGAATCCTTCCCCCTCAGTGCCTTCCTTGTTTGCTGTTTTTCTTTTTCACATATGCTACCTACCCTTGTCCTTAAGAAGCCAGTGAGAAATTTCTCTTTACATCTTCTACTCCTTTTGTCAGGCAAAATTCCCAGTTAGGCAATCATCTGCTCCCCGGGATGTTTGGGTTAGAAAAGCTGATTTATCTTTGGCAATAGCTACTTGTTTTTGTCCACAGTCTTAAGTATTATGATTCCCTTTCATTAGCTTGTTGCCCATCGTTTCAGTGGTTTGGGGAATCTGGCTCAAATGTATAAAGTTTAATACAAAAAAAGTTTCATAAGCAGAACTCGTTTTCCAGATCATCTCCAAAAACCGTTATTGCTACATTTGAAACTTTCTTAGGTAGTTTGTTAGGATTATTGTGTGGAAATTTGCAGGCAAACCAACAACACAGTATACTTCATATTTTTTTCATCGCTGATATGGCTATAATTGCTTTTTTATGTTTGTATGGGAGAAGTATTCTCAATTTATATTTGCACTGTTATTGAATTGCAAAAATAACACAACATCTAGCCATAGACTTGACCTCCTCATGTCGAATGTGCCAACAGGGACTTGAACCATTTCTGTCCAAAGCATTACCCAGTTGCTAAATCCAAATCGCCTCCAACAACAGGTATTTCCAGTAGTGTGCTGTACTTCTGCCAGCATGATTGGCTTATTACAGTATTATTTTTGTTAAATACTGAAATAGGAGTGTTACAAAAATCCCCCATGTCATAAAAAATCATAACAGTAATATGGCAAATTCATAGACTGGATGGTCCAGACTGTTCAGAAAAAGAAAAAGTAAGATAGTACACTGGAACTGATTGCCTTGATAGAATATTTAATAGTTTTCAGCTAACATAGGATAGTTAATAAAATGGATAGCAATACACTGGTTTTCCCTCTTTTTATAATTCTACAGTGATCTGGGTAAGGCTGATTTATTTTTTTTTAATAATTTTTAAACAAAAGTCTCAAAGAGAAAATGAAACTCTTGAAGAAAAAGCAATGGCATGCTGTATTTCTTTCTTTGGACTCTGTTATATCCTTGCCCTGGCTCTCCAAGTCATGTAAGCAAGATATATAATTCCAGATAAACATAACTATCTGGAAAGTGAGCATAATGATTCAGTATAGGGCTATGACATGCTTCAGTTGCAGCTGAAGTACTTTGTGACCCGCACTTGAGTAATTTTGGAAGAACACATGAGTTTTTCTTACTGTTTATACTTAGAAAGAGATATGGAAAACACTTGTTTTCCATGGGATATCAGTGTAGAACTTAAGTAACTTAACAAAAATAGATCTTTTTTTCATACTTCATAAGAATTCTGACTGGTTTTGTAAAGCTGAAGAGAATGAGATCTCTTGTCCTGTTACTTAATGATGTGTTTGATTTACCTCTGTTGAAAGTTTTAACTCCAAGTCAGTTAAAGCGTAGTCTGTGCATGTGCAGCTGGTGTTTTTTCCTTGGGCACTGTCGGTGCCCAGGGAGAGTTTGGACACCCCATCCCAGTGCTGCCTCCATCTCTCTCCTCCTTCTCACACTGGCCCAGCTGAGCTCCCACCCCAGGACTGAGGCCTTTGTCGTGCTCTGGCTCGGGCATCCCAGTGGTTTGGCACAACAGCATGGGAGCCCTGAGTTAGACAAGAGGTGACTGGTTTGTTTTACAAGCCTTTAGGGAGAAGTCAGTGCATCCACAAATAAAGTGCATGCTTTTCTTGAAGGGACTTTTTAAGTTGTTTGTGCTGACACTAAATGCTTGGGATGTGGGAGAGCAGTTTGGATGCTGAGTATGCGAAAAGATGTGCTAATCATGCTAACTTTATTTTACAATACGTTTTATTTCTGATTTTTCTTAAGGTCTGAGATGAGTAGCAAAATATGAATGATGAGGGAAATACTTTCAGATTTCAACACTTTCTCTGTTGACTTCATGTTTTAACTAAAGAACTCAAAGATGGATGTGTCTACGTGTGTGGTTTATGACATAACAACCTTACATCTGTTTTATGACTTGTAATCCAATGCTGTGGCCACACAGCAGCTGTTTTCTGCGATGTATCTTAGATAACCTGTAGTTTTCCAGCTTTTTTCCTGGAAATCTTCATTATGAGCAGGTAAGTGTTAGTTGCTACATATGAATATAGTATCTATAGCAGTAAATTACAGTTGGAAGTTGCTGATGTGGCTGTAAATCTGCAAACAGAAAATTTCCAAGTCAGAAGTGTACCAGATTTATACTGGGCTACTGGAGAATAATTTTATATATTCAGAAGAATATTTTAATTTTTCTATAAGTTGCCATTAGAATTCCTTGATTTAAATTAGCAAACAGATACACAGTTCAATAATATTTAAAAACTGGTAGCTACAGATTATGTTTGCAAGGAGATAAATTTTGAGAACTGAAATTTAAGAAAGATCAGGTTTTTTATATGTTGATACATAAAAGCAACGTATAAATATAAAATTTAAATTGCAAGATGTAGAACTGATGAGTGAGTTTGATAAATGTCAGTTTCACCAAAAGGGTCAATAACCATTTTGTTCTAGTCACAGGGAGCATAATATCTGAAAATATAATGCCAATTAAATTACATTTCTTAAATTCATACAGCATATGAATGCAGTGTATCTGCGTTGATCTATCAAGGTAGAATAGGTATTCTGACCTAAGGATTTTTTCCACCATTGTAGTCATGCTTTTTGAATTATGCAGTTAAGCTATCAGAAGCTCACTCACTCCTGTGAAATATTTGCATTTACATACGGATTTTGCTCTTACACTGCTGCTGTTCACAGTTTTGAATTTCTCACACACTGATCAGGTGTAATTAATCTAGCAAAACTTTTTGATATACTATTTGTATCAAATAGTATATTTGATACAAAATTTAAAAAAAAAAAACCACAAAAAAATCCCCACCAATTCCATCATACTGCTGTTGTCCTCTTCTGTTGCAAGTTGTTGTCTGCCGTATTTTTAAGAACTTAATGAAATTTTCCTTTTGGAAATGGTTAGTTCAGTCACCTCACCTGGAGTAACAGGAACCATTTAACATATTTGGTGAACTATATTAAGTCAGTTCAGCTAGGTGTCTGATCTTTGACATCTGTTTCGGAATGAGTCTTTATAATTTATACAATTGAAACATGGCAAATACAATAATTCATATTCTGGGTGTCTGTTGCTTTACCAAAAACCCGAAATGTCTCTAGAATCCTATTAGCCAGTTTGCTTCAGTAGAAGCATATGTGTTTATCTTGTTGCTTGCTTCTAAATGGAAAACCACTTTTCAATATTCTCTTGATAATAAATACCTTGCAGTTTACCAGCTCGTACCATTAGAAGTATATGTAGTAATGAACCAGATAATAA
This sequence comes from Phainopepla nitens, assembly GCA_013400175.1. Lineage (NCBI taxonomy): Eukaryota > Metazoa > Chordata > Aves > Passeriformes > Bombycillidae > Phainopepla > Phainopepla nitens. The sequence goes on from VXBQ01014505.1 coordinate 246,141, forward strand.
TTGTGCATCAAGGGGCCATTAGCATTGACTTGTAATTTAAAAGTGTATAATAAACAAGATGATCATGGATCAATTACTGACGATTGAACTATGTTTATTTGTGCTATTTTAAGGTTTCCTTGCAGACCTACATTTCATCTTCTTGTGTGATGTAGCTCTGTGGATCCTGTAGCTGTTGTTAATCACCTGAGGCAGTGTGTTTGCCATCTTGTTGCAAAAATGTAGACAAAAGGTCTGCATAGCTGTCCACAACAGTCAGCATCAACAGAAGTGTAAACTGCTGTTTTAGGAAACCAGCATTTTCACTACTTTTTAAATAATTGTTCAAGGGAGCAGCAGCCTGCTCAGGCTGCATTGAGAATACAGTTGTGCCAGCCTGCTCACCAGGAGCAAACAGCAGGTTAAAGCCTTGCCCCATCTGGGGTGTCTGAAGATGCTGATGGCCACTGGAGCCTTGCACAGGAGTTTATGTACTTTAAAGGTTCAAATTAACATCAGGGTCCCATTGCAGCGAGTGCCTGGGGGTGCAGAGGAAAATGTCCTCTAACCTTGCTGAGATGTGCTGCAGCCTGCGTGTGCTCAGTGGAGTCATTTTGTGTGGGAAACACCCGGCGCCCAAGGACACTGCTAAATACTCAGCTGTGAGGGAAACCTTAAGAAGTAGAAACTGTACAGATAAAGTGCATTGAAGATCCACTTAGTTAAAACATTTTTATTGTCAGGTTTCAATATGATTTCTAAAAGCCGATGAATGTGTCAGAGGATTAATTTATATTTTTATAATGATTCTGAGCAACAAAAAAACCATAGCTTGTATAGGGGATGTGAGTGTCCTTTAGTTTTGAATAGAAAAGTCACAGAACTTTGGTTTGTGGATCATTATTCTCTTGTGAAGATCACTCTGCTCTTTATCCACATTATATTAGAGTTTCATGGAGACAAACCTTTGTGAAAAATTATTACACTAACAAAAGTATAATAGGCAAAAGGCTTTATTATTTAGTTGCCTTTTTAATTGCAGCATAAATACAATTTCAACATATGGTCCTGTAGAAGGGAAATCCTGAAAAACAAAGTTTTTACATTAATTTCCTCATCTTACACTCTGAATCTGTCATGAACTTATCTGTATAAATAGTTTAAAAATATATATCAAGTGTTTAATTGAATTATATTGCATTAAAAATAAACCTCAATCTTTAAAAGGTAGATTAGAAAGCCGCAGCTTGAAAACAGAAACAGCTCCATATGAAGAAGCAATTTATGTTTGACCAAATGTATCATACACCAAGTGTGACAGATCAAAGTACTGTTTAGAGTCTTGAGTTCTCAAAGTCAATGCCTTTTTTTCTCCTGGAAATAAACAGCTTTTCCATTGTGTATTTAAATATTTATTGTTTGCTTATTTAAATATTTATTGTTTGCTTTAAATGTAGATACTAGATTATTTCGCAGTGTTAAGGTTTGGGCTTGCTACAACTGATGAAGAATTTCACTCCTGGTGTTTACATACATTTTCTGGTTTAACTGCCAGAAGGTCTTTGATGAAATTAATGAAGAATGCTCTTTCCTTTACTAGTGTATTTCAGGTTGGAAAATTGAAAAGGCTATGGATTAAATAAACAGTGGATCAGTGAGCAGGTAGAGAGGAAGAAAAGTTTATTTAATTCAAAGTATCTATTGGTGATTTTACTACTTTAAATTCCCAAAAATTTGTGGTTGCTTAAAGGCCATAGTCTACAATGCACCTGTTCTTGGCATTCTTCAAGGAGATATTCAGAGGGTTGGGAATAAATCGTGTGCTTTTGTTGCTCAGCCATCTCTTTCAGTCATTCACAGGAAGCAAGAGATCTGAAAAGACTGGATGTCTGTGGAATGGAATTTCCCTAGAAATTCAGTGATTGCTGCTAGAAGACGTTATTTATTTCTCTGTTTCATTCTGAAGTCCGTTGGTTGAGTTTTTTAACAGAAGGCAACAAAAGTCCTTGTCTGACTTGTCTTCACACAGTTTCAAGGCCTCACTCACAACTGGCATGTATCTGTCAGGTCTTCCCTCCAGATCCAGCTGAATTAAATTTGTTCACCAGGTGCAACATCCAGCAGCTCCTTTTTGTTCGTGTGCAACCACTCCTCTTGCAGGGAGGTTGCTGATGGCCCGGTGGTGGCTCTGGCAGGCTCTGTAGCCAAGTGGTACCTGAAGGAAAGAGAAGGGAGAGAAGGTGCAGGGAGGCTCCTTGGAGTCTCATCTCAGTTGTTGCAGGTTGAAAGGGTTCAGTATCAATGACCTCCGACTCACAAGTTCTGTGTTTTACTTCAGGTAGGCAGGGCTGCAGTTGGTGGCAGTTTGATTTTAATTAAACCAAAGAAATGGATTTCCTACCATTTCTGAGACAAGTGTAAATAATTTCTTTCTGTTTAAGGAGTTCTGGCAATATTTGCCTTTTAAACTGAAGGAATTACCTAATTTTATTCTCTCCCTCAATTCAATTATTTTACCTCACATCTCTGCTTCAGCATCATTTGTTGAGATTCATTAACAGTTCTTTGGCAGTCACAAGACACTAATCATCTGTTTACAATATTGATCAGCAGCTTTCGTGTTAGATTACATTTGAAGTGAGAAATAATCCTGCAGCAAATAGTAAATAAAAGACTGGGAAGAAAGGGAAGAAGCTGTCTTAGGCTCTACAAAGTATTTTTTTCAGGTACTCTGGAAACATCTACATCCCAAACAGCTGGGCCCCCTTAGTGACTTTCAGCTCTGAAATTCCAACAGCATTTCCCATCCACAAGTTGTCTATTGTCCCTATATTCATAAAGACACAGATTTTTATTCCTCTGGATATAGATTTCTGTTGACTTCTAAGCAGTTACTGAGTGGTAAAAACATTTATGGGCTAACAAAAAATACTTAGCTTCTGATTCCTCAACAATTTCATTTGTTACTGTGTATACATTCTTTCCATGTTATACATAATAGGATGTTGTTATCATAGTTCTTGAAAATTATGTACTCTTGTGAATGGTAATTGAGAACCAAAGAGCAGGAATTAAAAATTTTAATTTTCTGAAATTGCTAGCTAAATTTCTTCTAAATTAGTCTGAAAAGGTTGATTTCTGGGGCACATCAGCACTAGATTTGTGGGAACTGGCATTAGAACAATGTTGAAAGTTAAATAAATTGCAGCCAAGATTTACTTGCATTTGCTTGTATTACTTCTCAGAGCTTTATTAAGATACCTTTATCTTACTGAATAATAAGATAGAGTAATTCTGCATCCATAAACATTGTAAGCACGTCTTCAAGCTATGGGGTTTCTTTAAAATATTTTACTTTCGCATAGTCAAAATTACTAATTCATGCAGTTGTATCCAGTCATTTCTCAGAATAGTTCTAAAAGGCAATAGCTATCAGATAAAAAAGACAAGAAAGTTTCTGCTTCTCATAGGAAATCCTTACTCGTATACATATATCTATAATTGTGGTTGTTAATTAGAAGGATAAGTTTCCTGAAACTCAATTTAGTTTAGCCACAGAGATATAATAAAGACTTGTGTTGCCTTTTCCTACTATTATAAATATTTAAGAATGAGTAAGTTAGTCTGCTGAAGCTAGGTTTTTGCACATGGGTAAGGACAGGAAGAAGTGTCAAAAGAAGAGAGATAATACTGAAGAATTTAGATAAAACTTGGGCAGAGGAGTAGGAAGCTAAATAGATCTGGCAGCAGCAGACTGGTTTTTCCATTACTTTCTGATACAATTCTGAGAGTTGCTCAAGTTGTGGATGCTGCCCGTTCATCACGTGATACTGCCAGCATTTATTTCCGAATCAAATCTATAAAAGGAAATGAGAGTTCTCTGTCCTTGCAAACCACTTGTCTAGTAGGAAATCACTTACAAATAATAAAGTGCATATTAGAGCATGAAATAGTTCCTTGATGTATGACCTTCAAAACTTCTTTAAGGAAAACTGTTGAAGCTGGGAGTAGTAGAAACTTTTTGTACTGAAAGAATGACAGGCTGCAGTCCTGTGTTTGTACAGCTCCCTGGACACTTGTCTTCTCTCTGGAGCTGTATTTACGGAAGCAGCAGGGGTTCCCCATGGGCAGGGCAGGAGAGCTGCCTGGGGACAGGGAAGAGCTGCCTCTCCTCAGCGTTGTGTTCCACTGGTTTGACTTCTTCGGGGGAGTCCCGACCCTCTGAGTAGTGACAACAGAGGCAGACTTGTAAGAAGGGCTGAAAGCACGCAGGAGGAACTTGGATAAGGGGTCAGGTTCTCAGTGTCAAAAGGTGACAAAGTTCACATTTAGATTTATCTCTTCAAAGCAGAGGGTGAGAATTAACTTCATGATTTTCACTACTGGGTGAAATAACAATCCACTGGAAGATCTCCATTATTTTTTTACTGATTTGTGCCCAAAAATGCACTGTGGCATGGAATAGAAAATTGCCTTACTCTACAGCTAATACAAAATATGATCTAATACAGTGCTATTTGTGATTTATAATTGGGGAGGATTCAAATCCAATTCTGCCATGTTACAGCATGTAAGTTATTGTTGTTGGCCAGTGTTTTGAAAATAAAAATCTTGATAATATTTCCTGCCATGGAATGCCTCAAGTTTACCACTTTATAATAAACGTCTACCAGCAGCACTTCTCAGTTCCATAACAGTCCCTTCATCAAGGATTGCAGAGTGATTTGTACATACTCGCTGACTGGATGTTATATTGACTTAAAATTGAATATGGTGTTCATTGCAAAGACCCAGGAGTTAAATGATTGCAGAACCAGAAGCAGTAACAAAAGTGCTGGGGTCTGATTTGCCGTCCTTTATTCCACACAAACTCTGTTCTGTTTAATCTTACCTAGTCAGTTTAAGAAACAAATTTTAGCATACAGAATCTGTACATTTTCATGGTGCCACAGTTGCTTTCAATAAGTAAACAGCAAGCAAACCTCTCCCAGTACAGGTGACATACAGATTATGTGGTTTTCAGTAATTTTTCCAGATTCAAGGCTCAGTGCTCTACAGAGACAACTGTGTAAGCAGCATTTTGATAACAGGGATAAATCACCTGCTCCTAATTTTTTGTCAAGTCATTACATATTTTCCAATTTTTTTGCATCTTGTTCAGCACTTGAAGATTAATTTCATGCTTTGTCATCATCTGTTGTCCACAAAAAAATTCTCCTTGAGGGAATTATAACAGTATCTACATTTTTCTTTTTACAAGTGCTTCAGAAATACAAAGGGCAGCAACGTTGTAGGATTGTGTAACTCATATTTAATAACTTTCACAAATATTATGAGAGGTGTTGTTGTTTTTTTTTTAAATGAAGAGCTTTTATGTACATTCAGGGAGAGGTCCTGACTCTCTGAAACCAGCATAATTTCAAGGAAAAGAATGTGTGTGAGCTTTCCTTCCTCAACACATTTTCTAGGCACTATATACACTAAGTAATTTGCTTAAATTATCTCTCCTTTTCTTAGCTGAGAGTTTGGTGGCCCCTTAAAATAGCAGGTAGGCAGCAGTGTTCCAGTATTTGAACAGACTAGAACTTGAAGCACACAGTTAAAATGGAAACTGGAAGACTGAATCAGAGGTTTTTTGTTTTAGTGTGATTAAAGCTTTGTTGTCTATCTCAGAAAAAAAGCTCCACTATTTAACAGGTAGTGAAGGAAAAACATGGGACTGTTCTTTGACTTATAATGTATTCTTATTTGCAAAGCCTATCAAAACCACGGTGCTGGCCTCAAAATATTACGAAAGCACAAAATCATGTTATTATTTTTGCTAGTATCTAAAGACCTTTCAGACCTTTTTTTAGTGTTTGACAGATACAAGTTTGAAGCATGTATTAATATATTTCTTAGACCTTGCAGATGAGTTTTGTCATCTATGAAAGTTGAACTTGTTGATTTCTAAAATATAAGATGGCAGATGGAACATGTTTCCAGCAGGCAGAAATAGAACTGCTAGGGCGATCAGGCTGATCTCTCAACTGCACACACTTCTTGGAAATTTAGTGTAGAGTAAGAGCTTAAAAGTGAAGTCACAGAAATAGTTCAAGAAAGGGATATAGGATATATCTGTGCTGGTTGCCTGCGTGGTTTCTGAACACTGTCAGCGAGCTCCACAATTGATGCATGTTGTCTAATGGTGTTACACGGTGGCATGTGGTGGCTATGTGCTTTTATACATTTATAAATGCTGTTTGTTACCCCAGCTTTTTTCCTTATACTTGCAAGTCAGATAAGATTCTCTTAGGAGTTAATATATTAGTTGTGTTTTCTTGGAATATAAGATGCCCCAGCACAAGTTGTGTTCTGTGAAGGCGGTACTTGCCATCCTCCCATGTACAGCTCAAATGAACTGAGGTTATGCTTACTCCAGACTGATCATACTTGATCAAACCTGTTGCATCTGGCCTTAAAAAAAGGCAAAATAAGTCCAATGAAAATGAATAGAAGGTAGGTTTGGATGTATTATCCTGTAATTCTCTTTGACAGATCTGAAGTTATGTTTTGGGGGAGGGTTAGAGGCCAAACTGCTGCTGTGCCTATCAGAATGAGTCACTAACTAGCAAAGTAATTGCATTGATTATTGCACACCCACAAATTACAACAGAAAATACTTTGCAGGGGGTGGAGGTTGTACTTTTCCTAAAGGTTTCTGTATAATTAATCTACTGTAAGTGCTGGTTCTTTAGAATCTGAACCCTACTGTTGAGCGTGGTCCTTGTGTGCCTGTTGGCCACCCCTCCCTACGTGGCTGCAGTGTTTCTTGTGCTATTGCTTTGGTGCTAATGGACGTTTTGACAACGCTGCTGTTGGGGAAATTCAAGTCGTGTATTCTGCTTTTGTTTTTAAGTTGTAACTGTTTGCCTGTCTTCATTGCGGGCATTAGGAGTTTGAGCAGCTGCATTTTGTATATCTGCAGCAAAACAGCTCCCTTGTTAGGCAGAACGTTTCATAAAGGTTTAAGGAGAGCTGACTGAACCATAAGGGACACTTTTAAGTCATAAACAAGAGGCTGATTGTCAAGAGGCTGTACTTGTTTGTGGAAGAGGTAACTGAGCAGGCTTCTTTCTCTCTTGGGTGCCTTACCTTGTACTTCACCCGATCATTAAGTCCATTTCAGGTTTTTTTTTGTTGACACAGCTTGCATTTGCACTCAGTAGATGTTTGGGGATGAAGAGCAATTTTAATAGAAAATTAGTCGCTACACTTGGTATGAGCAAACCATGTAATAATTGGAGTCACTGAGGCAGATTGTAACTCACTGTCTCGTGCGGGTTTCTTGGAACATCAGTTTACGACCACCTCAGTTAAACTCTGGGTTAGGATTCAAGTTTAAGATCAGGCTCTCAAAATGGAGACTGTGTGCAGTAAGTAGAGACTGTAGAGTCTTGCAAGAGAATCTGGGATCCACAAAAGTAGTTTTTGCTTCATAGTTTTAAATTCCAGGTGTTTACTTGACTCAAATACAGACTTTTTAAAATTCCCATTCTTCTGTTACTTTGCAAGGCTTATGCTGCAAAACCCAATGGAATATTGATACACTGATCAGACTTGAGGCATCTGCCAGGGCAGCAGTTGACAGCCCTTGGAGCTGTGAAGTTTTCTGGAGCATGAAGGGGAGCTTGACTGAGCTTTCATCACCCACGATGCAGTCACTCTGATCATCCCCTAGGCACCGCATGGAAAAAGGCTTCCTCAAAGTTCTGTGGGAGGAGATGAAAGTGCTAGGTTAGAGTTCTTCCTCCCAGTCACCTCTCCCACACCATGCTGCTGTCTGTCCTGCACTGTAACAGCACGGCATGCTGCTGTTTGCTGTTGCTGTCATGCTCCGTGACTTGCAGGCTGATGGAGCCGGTTCAGTTTTGACCTCAGATTTGGTACAGAAGAGGATGCTTCAGAGGATATTGTTTGAATTGCAGAGTCAAACATGCCACATTTAGAAAACCATGCAGGTAGTTTGCCTATACACCCTTCATTTGACTCCACTGGGTGTCATCCTTTTGGTATTACAATGTTCCCCATCAGCTGTCACCCTTTTATTCCAGAAAATGTTTCCATAGTTCTGTGGGTGGGAGACTGGGACTGCCTGTATGTAGATATATACATAACCCCTGCACTATGCATTGGAGGTACAAGTACCCAGCTCGGGAGGGAGGCACATTCCTCCCTTCCTGTGGGAATGAATTCTCTGGATCATCTTGCGCTGCAGTTGTCATTGGGAGTTGGGGAGGTGTTAGGTGGGAATTTTTAATGCATTGTGTTATTTACTTTTTGTTTGGTTAAGTACTTGAGAGAAGAAGTAGTAACTGAAATTCAGAATAGAAGTGATGACTTCATTTCACACCCACAATGGCAGAACTATGAAAATGTGTAAGGTTTACCACTTCTTTAAGTGGTTGTCAGGTAATCAGACAGGTTTAATCTGTGTTTTAGATGAGAAATTGTCTTACAGTCCTGACAGTCCTGAGCTTAGGAGAATAAGAGCATAAATTTTGGCTTGAGGGATTTTGACTTCACATTGATCTAAGCAGTTGTTCCCATGTTTACGATATATTAACAGAATAAAAAATATGGCTCTGGATGGAGCCTTCTACATTCCACTTTCTGGGAGACTGAAAGGTGACATCAGGATAGCTCTTAAATGTATGCTCCATCCAGAAGGAAGGCAGAAAGAATCTTAGTAGAATAAAAATTGTATTCCTGACCTAGCATGAACTTTGTGGTTTGTAAAGCAGTTAGATGAAACATTCTTTTTTCCAAAATACATAAAGATCTGTTCATGAAGATATGTAATTGTTTAACCATCACTAGTATTTATTCCAAATTTAGGTATCTAAAAAGTGAAATAAGTTCATTTCTTAGCTACTTGAAAATTTTTTGTAGGAGTGTAAGGGGGAGGAGGTTTCTAAGGTAACCTACCACTAAATAAGTTTATTTCCAAAAAAAGTAAAAATTAATTTCTAGATCAGGCTGTAACTTGTAGTAAGACAAAGTTGAAAAACAGTGCCCTGAGGCTTAGCTCTAGTACATTGCATTTGTTACCTGCATTGTCTTCTTGGAACGCTATGTATGGGAATACATTGAATCAGGAAATTTTTCCCTGAATTAGGTGAGTAAAAATATTTTTACAAGACCTTTTAAAACACAGTAAAAATAGCCTATTGTTTAGATCAGTGATATCAGCTCAGAGTGGTTTTACATTTATGTACATCTGAACTTATTTTCTTCTGAAAATAAAGAAGTAAGCATAACCTGCTTTTGGCTCTTCATGATTTTTGGATGATATGTGATTATTTATAGCAAAATGTATCTGCTAGTGAGAAGGAGGTTCAGGAATGCAGGGCTGAGGTTTTGGATTGTCTCAGGAAGAGTGGAAAATTTCCAAATAGTTTTATATTAATAAATATTTGAGAGGTTGTGTGTCACATCTTCATTTTGATGACATCCAAATATCACATCAAAACTTTGTATGGTCTATTGTTCGCTATAAATTCTTAGATAAATGGTGTAAATTAATGTAAGCAATGTAAAAAGTACCTGCAATTCATGACCCCTGTAACTCATGAGATCTAAACCATTATTTCCTTTAATGCTCCATTTAAAATACTACATTAAAAATACATTGATTGTTTTACTTTATATGTATAAATGCAACTATTTGTATGCTTCCATCCCTAAGGAAGGGTTTGTTTGAAGCAGCTGTTCTGTTTGGTCGTGATGTAGGTGGTTTTCTGCTTTCAGGCGCGGTACATTATTTCCTGGTTCTCTTCAGTATGCTAAATATTTTTAGTAGATTTTGGTGACTTGGATCTGATAGAAGTCAACTGCATGTGCTTACAAGCACAGTGCAGCAGATTACCAGAGAGATTTACCAGGTCCCTATTTTCTTCTGTCCTGGTCAAGGTTTCTTAAAAGGACCTGGCTTGTGACTTCTAAGAACTGAAAAGCCACTTTCCAGGAGTCACACCTTTAAGAAAGTCTTAGTTTGACTAACTCAGAATGTAAGCTACCATGGTCACAGCTTACTCTTAAAAACCTTATTTGTGTTTTCCTGACCTAGAGGTAACATTTTAAAATGGTTTAGTCCATCTTCCCTTACCAGCTGGAGCAAAGCTGAATTCTCTGTTCTTTGAATTATCCTGGCTCTTCCCCATGACGGGAATTGCCAAGTGTGACGCCACCCCAAGGATACTGCAGCCCCAGAGCAGGTGCTGCAGGGCAGGCAGAGCCCAAAGCCCACACCAGAGCCTGCTTGCCATTACAGTGGCCACAGTGCGGCCATGGCAGGGGGAAGGGGGAAGAAGTGACAAGCAAGGGGATTCATAGGAATGAGTTGTAAGGACTCAGGGGAGGGGAGGGATTGTTGGAAGGCCGCTCAGGCAAAAGGGTCTTGATTGCAGGGGTTGAAGCTGACGTGGGAACTGCTGTCTGGATGTTGTGCTGTGATGGAGAGGGGGCTGGCATCCAGATATGTTTGCCACGTGCAGAATCCTTCTTTGTGCGTGCAGTGGGGGCCTGATGCAGATGAGCAGAAAAAATACTGAGGAGCTCACAGCAGACAAGAGAAGGGTTAAAAACAAGTGTGAGAAGTTGGATCATGGTACTTGGCACCTTGAAATGAAACAGGATTTTTCTGGAAGGCTTTAGTCACCTGGGAAGGAAGGATCGAGTAGCTAGCTGTGTGGGAGGCAATTTGCAATCAAGTGTACTCCTCTGCAGTAGATCGGTACATTTTAATGAGGGAAGTATATTTGCTCTGTTTTATATGATTTGCTTTGGACTAGAAGTCTGGAAGTCATTTTAAATAGACTGCTTTGAGACATAATGGTCAGGTGGAAATATTTGAAGCATATGATATGGATACCCTGTATTTTCAACATATTTGTAGGGTCTCAAGAAGCTGAGCTGAAAGGATTGCCTCTTTTTCAGAAGAGATTTTTAAGAGTAAATAAAGCTCATACAGAGGATGTAAAAGCAGAAGTGAAGAACTACTGTAACTACACACCTTTATTTATTTATTTGTTTGCTTATTTACTTCGTTGTTTATATTTTCAACGGATCTCTCAATCCATCCCACCCTTCATAAAAGAATACCTTTACACTGACCTGCTCCTCATCCCCTCCCGTTCCTGTAGGCTCTGTGAGGCTGAGTGGGGCTGTTTTTTCCCTGTTTGTTCCCCTTAGAGATGGCTTTCGGGGTGGGTGGGAATTCCCACCCCCGGACGGGGAGCAGGGGAAGGCAGCCGTGCTGTGCTCAGACCCCACACCTGCAGCGGCGAGTGCCGTGGGAGGCAGGGCTGAGTTGGACACTGCTCCCATCTGAGGGCCTGGAGAGCTGGCTCCTTCTGCCTCAGCACCTGACACTTCCCCACAGGTCACTCCATCCACTGAGAAGGCAGTGCTTTTCTTTGGCCAAAGATGCCAGCAAGTGAGAGGCATTCAGCTGATGCCCCAAGTATCAATAAAGCATAAGCTTCATATTTGAGGAATGTTCCATGGTTTCTGGTATTTATCATTTTGACTTTTCCAGTTCTCTCTTTTTCTTGTAGTCATGCTCTGTGTTATGTATATTCACTTTCTCCTTCCACTGTAGTTTGATGTCTTGTCCTTTCTTGAGCTTGTTTTTGCTTTTTTTCTGCTGTAGAAACAGAGATTTTACATTAGCATCACTTCAAAAGGTGGATCTGCAGTGTTTGAAACAATCATTACATAAGTAATTAAAATAACAAAGACTAAATAAACATGTCCTCACCAAGTGAAGAAATAAATTTCAAGGGCACTATAAGCATCTGCCAGTATATAATGTTTATGCATCCTCTCTTCATCCGAAGAAGAAGAAAACCTTTATGCAAAGGTTTTTCATGCCTGCTTTAATATCTTCTTTTCTCAAACATTTGCAAAACTTCTTAAAGAATGGAATTTTCTCTCTCTCTACATTGTGCATGGTATAGTTGGGAAAAAAATAAAGGCAAAAGGTTTTAAATTCTGAAAAGGTGTGGGGAGAGACTGGCAAGCAATTTCTGAAAAGTTTCAGAATTCAGATGTTTATGCAAAATTTTGACAGGATCATGAAGTGAATAGAGGTATTACACCCATTTTACACAGAGCCAAATTGAACTGTGGAAAAGCAATTTGTTAGGTTTCACAAATTTGTGACTAACCAAAGGACTACAGTGATTTATTAGCAGTGTTGAGGTGTTAAGAAAACAACTTCTGTGTTTGAGTTGACGTATTGCTTTAACAATTTTGTTCAAGGGAGGAAAGAGCCATATAATAAAGGAAATACTAATTCATCTAAACATCCTTCATTTGAATTTAGAGCGATGTAGCTGGAAAAACTCTGTTACAGTGTCACTTACCAGTAATGATATAACATGGAATGGACTCCCAGCTTTAAAAAAAGCTGGGTCCTTGTGTCTCTAGAGCTGGCGCTGGAGAAAAGAAGGAGCCAGCAGGCAGGGTTGGACCTACCTCTCTTCATGTGTGTGGCTGTGGCATCACCAGCACCAAGGACAGCTTTGGTTCATCTTTCAAATAATTCTGAATTAAGCTGGCAGGGAGATATTTCTGGATTGGGTAGCCTGGGATAGCTGCTAGGAAAAGCACGTTGTGCCAGGCAGCTGTTTAGAGGATGCAGTGTTGAGCAAAGACTGCAAGTCTTGCAGTCAGTTTCTTATATTGCATGAGAAAATACCAAGTAGCGGAAAGTTGTGTTTTTCAGGAAAAATTGCGCAATCTGTTTAAAGTTACAGGCTGGTTCTTTCTCTGGAAAGCTAATGTTTATAAGCTGAGCAGCTTTGTGCATCTCTTTTATGCCTTTTCCATGACAGAGGCATAAATTCAGTTAAAAATGAAGTGAACATGCTTCTTGGTAACTTTTGTACTTGGAGTAAATTTTATGTATGGACTAGCATGAATTTTTGAAGACAGTCCTCATTATATATCATGTGCTAGAAACTCTATATGTTTGGTATATTTTATTGCAATTTTGCTAATAAATGCTTACAGCTTTTCTTCTGTAGGTGTATAATCTATCATTTTGCAAAGCATAAAGCGTGAAGGTTGGGGGAAGGAACAGTGCAGATTGGGGATTGAAAAAATTGTGAAATGTTCTCTGATTTATTGCATTTCCAATTTTCAGGAGTTCTTTGAACATGCAAAAAAGCTCTGGGATGATGAAGGTGTAAAGGCGTGCTTCGAGAGGTCAAACGAATATCAACTGATTGACTGTGCACAGTAGTAAGTATTTCTTTTTATGAAGTTTATGGCCAAGAATGTAATCATCTCTAACCAGTTAGAAAATATATCAGTGAGATTCAGGAGTTTTACAATGTAGGAATCAACATTTTCATTCTCTGTATAGGTGGGGCATGTATAGCAAAATTAATTGATTATCATAGTTTGCCATTATTGTACGACTAAATATTCTGCCTCAAATATTTCACATCTAATAAAGTAAAGTATGAAAAATCAAATAACTGTAAGTACCTTTATTCCACTGAAAATTGATTTACATAAAATCATTTCAATTGAAACTATTTAGTTGGAAAAACGTTGAGTCAATCTAAGGAGAATCCTTTGTTTAAAATTCTGAGACCCAGACAGTGCTGAAATTGCTCTGTCTTTTCACATTCCATAAAAATTTCTGAGACATTTACATAACCAGATGCATACCTGCATTACTAATATATTTTCTAAGTGGAAAAAAATTATAAGCAGTATCTGATTAAAGACAGTAGTACCTTTGGTATTCTACCCTTCAAAGTGAAGCAGCACACGTGTACGTAACACAGTCAAAATCTGTAAATGGGTTCAGTCTGGTCAGAAGTGTTCTGAAAAGCGTACTAGATTGTGAAGGTGCAAATCATAAACACATAGTACAGTGATGAAAACCTATTAATCAAAAAACAGTCTGTTAACACACTGCAAGTACTACAAACTCAAGCTGTCCTTGATAGTAACACAGGTCTGAATTAGGTTTCCGTCGAAGATATACATTTCATGTGCACCGCTGTTGCCAAAATATGTGCTCATACTGTTGCTATGTGATTTGGGGTTTTCAGAGAACACGTTCCAGTGTGTTATGATTTGTCTAATTGGCAGTATGGTCAGCAGCAATGCCACAAGTCTGTTCGTGCACTCAGTGTTTTGCTTTTCACTCCTCTCGGCTCCTGGTGCTGAGCCTGAAGCAGAGGAATAGGTCCGTGTCACTGAAGGACTTGTCATGCTTCTGCCACAGTGGGAAATTTCAGTGTTGTGGGTCACAGTTTATTTTCCCTCTATGGAGGGAAATTTTCCCTATGGTCCCTCCAGACCATTTTTGGGAAAAAATGATTCATCAGCACATGGAAGTGAGGGAAAATTAGATATGTTTATGAAGGAACTCATTTGACCTCGGTGCATTTACCAAAACCTGGGCATTTGCTCACAGTCCGGAGTAGGTGGAAATTGAAGCAGTGGTTGTACACAGAGAGATTTAGACAGCTGTCCTAGATTGTAATCAGTGGGTTTCCTCTCTGCCCTCGCTAATCACCACCACCATAGTACAGATCTGAGTTGTGCTTGCTGAAAAGTGCAGACTGACTGTTTATCATATCTATTCACAAACTCAAATAAAACATCAGACCAAGAAAACAGAATAACGGTACATACTTAAAATATGTGAATGTGAACCCTGCTTCAGTGATCAGTAAGGGTTGATGTGTCTCACAATCCTACTTGTAAAGTGGTGCTGAAAGGGCCAGGCAAAACCAGGAATACACCAAATTATGGTGTTAATGGTAGTGTGCTTTCCCTTTTAAAAAATGGTGGTTGTCTACAGGCTCTGACAAGAAGAATGTTAGGTCTCGTGTTGTGTCCAAAACCCAAATACAAATGAGGAAAAAAATTTGATCTAGAGTTAAGTCCACTGTCTTGGAACATAAAACTAAATCCTACTACCTTCTTTCTGTAAAACGTTAATGGAAATTTAATAGGCTTTTTCTATGTTTCTTCCCTCCATATCTTCTAACTGGCTTGCTTTTCCTTTATTCTAAGATTATTTGTTATAGTAGTGAGTACATTTGCAAAATTCTTCGCCTTCAAGACCCTTTATGAAGTGTCATTTGATACTTAAATATTCCTTGAGCGTATCTGGACTTTTGATGTCATGATCTACCTGAAAATATAACGGCTGAGTGAACTTACATACCTTCAGTCTTTGAGCAGAAGCTTGAAACTCAGTTACAGCTGTGTCACTGATTTGATCAAACAGCCTTTTTCTCACAGGTATTGATGATTTAAAACGCTGAAGTATAATCTTGACAGAAGGATACTCCTCATGACTGACAGCCTGTGAGCAGAGGTTGGAAATCCAGTTCTCACACCCACATACCAGTTCTTTCATGCACTTAAAAAATACCGAGGGTGAGGGTGCTGTTTTCTGGCTCAGCAGGAGCTGGTGGCATTTCTCTCAGAACCTGTTTGTGGTCATCTTTAAGTGGTGAAGTGGAAAAAGGAAGGAGTGTAATGCTGATACACATGCTTACTGTGGGATTTTGAAACATCTGCAGTGTTTCCATTACACTGACTTTAGGGGAAAGCATCCCATGTCATCAGCTAAATCCTAATCTGTTGCTTGGTAGTGGAGGAAGAACATTATCAGTAGGTCACCACTTCTCAGCTTAAAAAAACACAAAGCCAAACCTAAAAAATCCCAGCATGTGTTATAAATATCATTGGACTACAAGTTGGGTGGCTGGCTTAAAAATACTAAAAAGCATTATTAGCAAATTATAATGTCAGCAGCCAAACTTGCTGACTGTTAAATGAGTTACAAATACAGTGTATTTTGGAATAGTTTAATTTGGCTACAGTACAGAGCTTCTGTATTTTTAAAACTTAACCTAATTTTCTTTATTGCTGTGGGAGAAATATTTTGCTGGAATCAGAGGTAGTAGAAGGACACAGAAGCAAATGTCTTATTTACATTATGCCTGAAAGTTAATTTTCCTTGATCCTCAATGCCCTTTCAAATTATCAGGATTCTGTTCCTTCACGGGAATGAGAATAGGGTCCTGCTTTTCCCTCATTCTCATTCATTTAATCATTTTAATATTCTTACATGAGTCTTCATGTATCCGCACTTCTTTCATTGTGAAGGAATACATTTAGTGCACGCATTGTGTTGATGCATCATGTGATATTTGTAACAGATACAAATCTCTGACCGAGCCAGAGGTCAACTAAGATCAGGATTGTTCTTTATCACCAGCTACAACGACATTTATGTAACTCTTGGAGGGGGTATTATTGCATGGCCATCAGCCATCTTCTTTCCTTAATGACCTTCATATATTTCCTCAAGATTAATATCATAAAACTGACAGGTTATTGTTTTCCCCATCTTCTGATTTAATATTTCTTACAAGTTAGATTTCAAGTTTAATCTCAAAAGCTGTTACTTATTTTGAAAAGTTGATTTTATTTAGTTGTGTCCCCATTTGACTTGGACAGATTTTGGCAGATTTGTTCTGTTTATTGATGATAAATCTCCCATCTAACTTTAACTTATTTGAACTCTATTCAAACTGTGATTTTTGTCATATTCACATAGTTTAAATTCCACAAATTTTAGGTCTACAAGGGACTTTCAGATTGTGATTTAGAGTAGTTTTGGCATTGAACTGTCTGGTATATAAACAATGGAAATTAAAATTTTCATGTGATTCTAGGACAGTTTTCTAAAACGTAGTTTCCTTTATGATGAATACAGCTCCATTTTTAATGTTTCCGTTTCTTCATACTGCTTACCAAATGCCCAAATTTTATTTTATCCATGGAAGGGAACCACAAAGAAAAGTTCTGCAATTGTAGAATAGATCAAAACAAATAAAGATTCAGGTATGATGGCCTTCAGTTAAAAAAAGACGCAGAAAAAAAAGCTGGTGAGTTGATTATGTCTCTGAAAACTTCATAAATTTAAGTCAATTAATTTATGTGGCAATGAAGAGGTATAAAACTTCAGTTCAGAACATCAGTCATCCTTGGGGGATATCAAGCACCCCCAGTCTGGTGACATCCATCTGTTGTTTCCATAAAGTAAGCATTGAGCTATCTTAGTTTTGGCTACTCAGCTGTCAGGTGACTTGCTAAAATTAGTTTCAGTGATCAGAAAAAAGGTGTGAGGATGCTTGCAGTGTTCAGACATTGCCAGGGAAAGGTGGTAGTATTAGAGCACAAGAGTAGACCGGCAGAACTAGGTACTTTGGGAAGGGGAGAAAACAGACAAAAGCAGAATATTAAATTCTATTTTTAGGTAACAGACAGCTCAAGCTCAAGCTGTTGTTGTTAGAAATAAAAACCCAGCTTCTTTCAGATTTATTAGAAAGTTCCAGAATGGAATTTTGTCTCACTGTGTTCACATGGAAATAGAAGCATGTATGCTCATGAGTGGCCCTGGCTGGAAGGGGTTTTACTCAGCTCACTGAGTTCCTCAGGATAGAAAGTATACCAAGGATTTAAGAGAACCCTGCCCTCAACCAGTACTTTCTCCCAGTTTGCCTGTCAGTCTTTTTATCACTGACAAAATATACCACTTCTGATATACTTAAGTGTGAAGGCCTAAACTGGTCTCTATGTGAACATTTGGGCCAATAAAACTTGATTATGCAAGTTCTCAGGAAAGCAAACACAAGGGATGTGAGCTTGGCCAAAGAAAATTGATTTTATATTTTAGCTTATATAGATGGAAAAGACACGGATATTATTTTTCTTTGCAGTTTCTCTGTCCTAGAAAAGGGTTTCAGCCAATTTCTGAGTTGTCTATCCTAGGATTAGTTGGATTAATTGGAAAAAAAAAACCAACTGTTTGTGTCATTGTCCACAGATTCAACTCTTGATGTGAGAAAAAAGTTAATTATTTTCTCAACAGCAGCACTTCTTAAAACCAAGCATATTTTTTACTTGCCTTGCGCTCTTCATGCTTGCTGGCATGCACAGTCTTCATTGAATTCCCCCTTATAGGCTGGGGTCAGAAAAGCTACCTTGGCATTCTCTGCTTCTTGTCTCTAGTGTGGCATTGCAGTCAGGTGTATTGGTATATTCTTTCTTCATAAGGGGGGGGTGGAGTAAATGTGGATAGATTTATGATAAATTAAGCTAAGCACTCTTATTATTGTTGCTGTTGTTATCTAGAGAATGTTATTTTTAAAAGCAGCGATGCTTTTTACACTTGGTAACTGCTTGTTAAGTATAGGCCTAATATTTTTTACTTGGAGAAATGAGGGAAAAGTATTAATTCGAAATGTTTCGTGTAATGACATTTTAAGAACTAAGTTTTTATGGTGATACAAGAAAACCATATTATTATTTTCTTCCATCTGTTCTGGTTCATCTATAAACAACTCACTGTGATGATAAAGTTTCTACATTTTTTCCTTTTTGAGATTTCTCATGCAGTATCACTTTCAAACCTTAAAAATTCATTGCTTAAGTTAGAAGCAAATTTTGTTTGGTTCATTCATGAAGTAGTTTTCTCCACTTACCTGATCTAAACTATAAGCCTTAGCCAACCACTAAATTGTTATTTAATAGTAAAAATAAATTTTTAAAAAGAGAGAGATTATATTTATAGAGTAATCACTTTAGCCTCACTGATGAGTCTTATAAACATAGGTGGCTGCCAGATAGGACAGAAGTCATTCTCCAGTGTGTAATGCTTGCATTTTTCACTGTTTACTAACTAATAGACCACACTCTCGAGAGGCAGAATTGTGGTTTCTAAAAATATGCACTGGGAATTCTATGAAATAACCTTTTCATGTGTTGCTGTGATTTTGTTGTTGTTGTTCCCCTTTTTGCCTTCAGTTATGAAACAAAAAAAATTAGATTTAACCAATTCTATCTTAATTTTGGTAATCAAAATGTGACCATGATGTTATAAGACTAGTATTTAAAAGTACAAAGATATGGAATAAGAAGCAGCTGGAGAAATCTCCAAATTGCCTTTGTATTTTCAGTTTGGAGGATGAAGCAGTATGAAAATACTATTTAGAAATAGCCAGGATGACATACAGACATGTACCCCCCTGTTTAAGCTACTTTAGTTCACAAATGTCTTCCATACCTAGAGAAGTCAATAAAACTTCTCAAATCTAAAAGTAAGATAGAAGGTAGTTTATAAACAGGGCACCTTCTCTGCCTTTTAAAATTGATGTGACAAATACTTTTTCTTATTAAATAATTACCACTGGAGAACTGTTTAAGCCGCCCTAGATGGGCTGCTCAAACATAAATTTAAACCATACATTTTCCCACATGCTTCTCTGTGTATGACTGGATCTGTTTCCTGCGGTTTTAGAACAAGCAAAAAGGTTGAAAGTGAAAGGCAGAAAAACATAAAATATTCCTTAACCTCAATTTAAAGGAGTAATAAAATCGAAAGACCAGGCAGAGTCATGACAGATGCATGAAAGTACACTTTGACTCTTTTTAAGATGTTTTATTAGATAGTGTTAGTTTTTTTCGAAAAAATACAGCAAAGCTGGCTTTATTCTCTTGAGGAAACAGTTCTTTCTTCCCCTAGTCATCATATTTTTCAGTTTTTCCTGAAAAACTGATTAATGTTTTTCCTAATTTAATTTTTTTCCTTGCTATTTGCACACCCGGGGCAATAATAGGTGCAGGACATGTTAATATAACATAGCAACTCAGCCTCGTTTGGAAATGTGATCCATTCAGCAAATTGGAGACTTGCAAGTAGGTCCATCAGCTGAGCTTGTCTGCATTTAGTTTCCTCTATTAGTATCCTGTTTTTAATTTGGAGATATATTTTTCCACATCCTTTCTGCAGAGTTAAACTGCAGGCTTTTGCAATCATGTTTGCAGTACAACACTTGAGGAGCTTTTCGAGCCTGAGCAAAAGACTGCTGAAGCACCAAGACACTCAGTGTCTCCCTCAGCATATACACTCTTAAAGCATCAATATCCTTTATAACAAAGAAAGAGTCTTCTGTTGCATTTATTATTAAAAGAGAAAAGACTGTGCATCATAGCAGTGAGGTCAGCTGTGAATAGGTACTGGTACAGGGCTGAATCAGTGAACTGGCACAGTTGGGCCAGTGTGACTGGCAAGAATGACCTGACTCTGGGATACTGAGCAGCAGGAAGGGAAGGCTTCTCTGTAAGACTGGACTGCATTGAGGGACATTTTGTTGGGATTTTGCATACTGAAATCATACATGTACTTAATAAAACATAGGAGAGGAAAATAGCAGAGTTAATCAGCATTCTTTGAAATTGCCTTGGAAGTTTCTCTCTTATCTAGAGTACAGATAACTGCCAATAAAGAGAACCTTAAAAAATGTGTATTCCTACTGGCAAGTTAGAGTACAGTAAACATGCTGATACAGCTTAACTCCAGAAATCCTGGTCATGAATCATTGTTCAGGGTCAGCATCTCAAAATGTCTTCAAGTGAAGTGAAACTGCCAGTGATGGTTATCTAGAATCTGCATGCAGGATTTATGAGTGGATTTCAGAAGGAAGTTGTGGGTCATTCTGTCAATTGTGGTGTTATTTATATGCTGTTCTTGGTTTAGGACTCTTCCAGTGTATGCGTGGGAGAAAGAGTAAACTATGACCAAAGCCAGCTTCATTATATTGCAGAGCACATTGAGAGTCACTTATATTTATTCCACTTCTACAGAATTTAATTCAATCTGTTCATTTACAATTCCTTGCTGAGTGTGTGACAGAGATTAGTTGGCTAAAGAATAAATCACCTTATTAATAAGCTTATAATTATGTAACACAAATATATTTTAGGTTTCATCTGTGGGATTTTCTTTTCACTATGCTCTGTAGAAAAAGTGTGTTCCATATTCTCTTACTTTAAACCTAACTTACTGTGAAATGCATGTTTGCACACTAAATTTAATATAACAACTGTAAAATAACTCTGAGTTGAATGCTTAAAAATGAAGAGCATTGAAAGTTTAATGTCAGGTTATATGAGATGCTGTCAAATTATTTACACTTGAGGTTTGAGTTTCCTTAAATGCTACATGCATTTTTATTTCGAGATGGTCAGTTTTTCTTTTTTTCAAGTAGTCAGTTTCACATGACAGGATAAAGAGAGGCCAAGGGTAGTATTTCACCCTTAAGAAACTGCTCACTGGCCAGACTCTGCATACACAGGCTCCTCTGCACTAACAGATGTACACAGCCTTGTTTATGTTGGGATCTACAAGAAGCCAGGGTTTGGGTGGCTGTGTTTTTCTAAATTAACGCTGCACTGACAGATTTGGAAAAGAAAGATGGTAGAATGCAGAAGTTAAGAAATAAGAAAATAAAATACAGTCAATACTGTGTTGAAAAAGTCTGAAGACTAAGCATCTATGCTTGAAAAATAAATTTTACACCTCAGACTAAACCAAAATAGAGTCATGGTATTTATCAGTTTGGTTGTAATCCCCATTTTAAGACAAATCAGACTGGGAAACTAAGCACTTCAAGGGTGTCTCTCTACTTCTCATAATTAAGTTAAAGCTAATTTTGTTCATTTTAGTACAAGACAACAGTGATGCTGCCAGAATTTTTTAAAGGTTTATTTGAGTTTAGAGAAATTGTTTCAGTTGTGTCTTTTGTAAAAGTATTCTTTCTGATTTAATTAGAATTGTTTGTTACATCGTGGAGTTCTACCCGCAGTTTAATTTGAGCCTAAATTAAGCAGTGGAAAAGAAAATACATATAAGATGTATCAGTAGACATCCTGTTTAATGGACATACCAAATAATAAAATTTCTGAAAGATAATTAATTCTAGAATTGGTTCAAAAATTAGTTGTTCCTCCTCTTACTACTCCCCTGGTAATTCCATTAATTGTAATCAAAAAAGAGAGATGAGTTTAAACAGTTTCCATGTATAAGTGCTAATGCAGGGAAAGGTGAATCTTGAAATCAGTTGTATGGATTTTCTGAGAACAACCTTTCCGTTTTGGTTTTCTTTCATGACCATGGCAGGGAGGCTGGGAGGTTTTGTTCTTTTCCGTTTTTCAGATATTTGTTTGTGTAAATTAATTGGACTGAATATTAAAATAACCCTTAAGTACATTTTCTGACCAAATTCTCTTGCTATATTTCTTATTCCTTGCTTTTGTCTCTTTGCTGTGTTTTGCCTTTCTTTAAGAAGGATTCACTATCTTTCTTTTGGTTTAGAAGGATGAGTTTGAGAAGATCTGCGTTCTGACATTAGCATCCTGAAAGTCCAATGGTACAGATTTTGGATAGTTGTTCTTTATTAAGTTTGCTTTCAGCTACATTGTAAAGAAGTTTAATGGCCAGCGTGGGTATAATTTCTTGTCCTCCACTTATTTATTGGCACAACTCTGTCAAACATGTAATTGCCAACAC
Source organism: Phainopepla nitens (assembly GCA_013400175.1). Lineage (NCBI taxonomy): Eukaryota > Metazoa > Chordata > Aves > Passeriformes > Bombycillidae > Phainopepla > Phainopepla nitens. The sequence goes on from VXBQ01014505.1 coordinate 268,558, forward strand.
TACTGTAGCAGTAATCAAAAACCAGTTTGTTAAAGAGCAGTAGAATGCTACAGAGCAGTGTTGCCACCAGGGTTTATTCTGTTCAGGGAATGTAGAAATAAGCTTTAAGCGTAAAGGAACTTGTTGGTCCTGCGTGACTTCTATATTCATTTAGTTGGTTGTCCTATTTCCTTACATTGTCAGGATCTTAGAAACCCTTTTTTCCAGCAGGTTTGCCATAAACTTGCTTTCCACTGCAAACATCCTGGGTTTGAAAAGCTTTTCTCTAAAGAGGCATAGGCCAGGGAACAAACATTTTTCTACATTCTACAGAACTGATTATAGTAAACTGTAGTTCATTACATCAGCATTGTTACAGTTGTTCAAAACAGGGGGTCAAATGTAGTTTCCCCAAGTTTCATTTTCTCCTAACTACATGAAAGTCTTTCTGTTTGTTTTTGGGAGTTTGGTCTTTTTGTTTTGCTTTGCTTTGCTTTAACTTGTGCTCTGCACTGGTTAGTCACCCCTTTCCTCTGTTTGTAGGCAGCTCCTGTCAGTAGGGTCTGACATCGAGGTGGGAGGCTCTCCAGAGGAGGTTGTGGTGCAGAGAGCACGAGCAATACAGGCAAAATGTAGGGGTTTTAACCTGATAGTACTTCCAAAGTAGTAACCAGCAAATTATGTTATGTAAAAATGACAAGGGTGAGACCTCTGTTAAAGCTTATTCATAGAAATTTGTTAACTTATTTATAAATATACCATTCTGTACCTTTGTCAGGGAGATCATCCTAAACATCCAGTATGTTGAAAGAATGATTAAATTATGATTAAAAATTATTTTAGGCATGCTTTTACTAAGTTGTAAACAAGCTATACCTTTTTAGAGGATGAAAAGAAGATGAAAAGAGAAGATTGTAGGTGGGCGAAGATAACAAATATGAGTTCACAAATAAAGCAAAAGTAATAAAGCACCAAGTATTTTTGGCAGGAATTCAGTCTCTTATGTCTCTTTAATGAGGCAAATGATAAATGTATTGGGATTGTACAATGTTGAGGGGGCTTAGCCTATGTCCTGATGGAAATGAGCAGAATGGATATGAGGAGAGAAAAGGAACAAACCATCACATAAGATCCTGGAAACAACTTAAAAACATTGCTAGTGAGGTCTTCTATTTCCACACTATATGAAGAGCACAGAGCAGGTGAATGTTCAGAAACTTGAGTAAATACACAGTTGGATTCTGAGCAATCAAGATAGCTTGGCTAAAAGGCAGTTAAAATAAACATGAGATAAATATGGATACTGTGAGGTTGTCAGAAATACACAGAAGACCACAGAAAATGAAATGTAGAAAAAAATCCTTAAAAGAGGGAAAAAAATGGCAGAAAGTAAATGGTTATGCATTCTGTGAATTTCTTTTGAAAGGAAATTTAATTTAGTTTAGAAGGACGTTTCAAGAACATTTAATTCTTCAGCCTGTGGGGTGAGCTTAAGAAAAATGTCTTTATTCACAAGCAAGACAGGTTTCTTCATCTCATCTAGCCTCATTGTTCCAGAAGATGGGTGTTATCTGCAGTAGTAGGCTAGGAGCACAGCTCCACTATTTTCCAGAGGAAAAATAGGAAAGGCTTTCCAAGTGAAAAGTCTCAGTTTCATTCTGCCTCTAATAGGATTGATTCTAGTTGTCTAAATTGTAGTATGGACCTCAGAGCACTGAGACAGGTGCTTCTGTTTTAACAAGTGTGGTGCTGTCCTCTTTGCCTGAAAAGAAATTCCCTACAAAAATATTGGTCAAGAGCAGTGCTCTGTGCACTCAGTGCTGAGTGCACAACACTCAGTAATTCCCTGTACCTCCACAGAAATCCATGAAAACCTGGGAAAAGATCATGGGCTCTTCAGGGGACTTACTGGCTTTCTCTGAAACGCGAAAGGTTCAGCATCACTGATGTTTTATCAATTGTCTCGCCTAAAATGGAGTCAGAGGCATATCTCGCTATCACACTCTTTTGGAGAGATTTCAGCATAAAAGCTGCTTGTTTTCTGGAGATTTCTCACCTTGTACATGTGCAACGGTTATTGCAACTCTGGCTGAAAGTCTTCTGAGCAGAAACCAGCATGTTTGGATTTTTATTTGCATTGGTTTTTTTCTTCTGTTTCAGTGGACAGACCTATGACTTACTTGTGGTCTTGATCTAAATTTGTTGGCTGATGTATTTCCCTTTATTCCCTCCACTTACTAATAACATCAGATCCATTTCTTTGCTTTACCCTGTTTTGTTTGTTCATTGTTTTATTCTTGATAAATTGACCATTTCCTATGATTTTGGCCTCTGGGCACTTGAGATAGAAGTTTTTGTCAGTCACAGTGTTTTGTCAGTCTTGCATATCTACTTGGATGTGTAAGATTGGCTTATCTATCTGCTATTCCCAAACCTCCTTTGACCTTTTCATAATAATTTCATCCTTCTCTATTTTATGTATCAATGTAATCAGACAAAGCATACCAGCAGAAAAAAAGGGGGAGAAATGGGCATTGCTTTCAGAACAGATGTTTTCATCTTAATAATAAATCCATTCTTCCTTCATGATTCTCAAGTGAAAAGAATCCATCAGAAATTCTTATTGAAGTATGCTGGAAATTCCCAATTGCTGTTGTATATGAATAAGAAAACTATTAACAAATCAAAGATGAAGCTTTATGTGCATTTTTGCTTTTAAATAGTTTAAAAGTAGGCAGGTGACATACCTATTTCCCAGGTAATGACAGAAGTAAAGTAACGAATAGAACCTGGCTTCAGGATACAAACTTCCTAGAAACATAATCCTTTCAAGTATTTGTTTGTTTGAAGTCCTCTTTGTCTGTAAGAAACTACCTTTTCAATGAAGGAGCATTTCTTTTCCAGTTCTATGGCCTCAACTGAAATTTTTAAAGCCTGACTGCCCAGTTGGATGAAGCACTTTGGTTCATTTCTCAGGAGTGTGAGCACTCTTGACTTATTTTTCCTTTGGTAAAAGATAAATAATCAAATCCTAGTTGTTTCTTAAAATGAAAATAGAAGACATTGAAATTAATCTTCTCTTTGTTGTGCGCTGGAGACCAGTAAGGAGTGTGAAGGAAAGGAAGTATAGGGAATTGTATTGAGTTTCAGCATACTTAAAACAGGAAAAGCAATAAAATTGCTTCCCACCAACAGTGGAAGGTTTGGAGTGGCATGGGCTGTGCCAGGAGAGAGCGCAGCGCAACCAGGGTGACTGTGGCTGTGCACAGGAGGGGCTTCCCTTTATTAGCAGCTGTTTCATTGCCTTTTAATTCCATAATGGGGCCCCAGTTCGGGTTTTGCATTTCTTCCCAGAAGCTGCTCACATGTTTGAACTCAAGACCTTTCTCAACGTGTATCTCCTCGGAGTTAAATGTAATACAGTTGCAGGTATCAATTCAGATCTGTGACTCACTCATCTGCATGCCTTGGTTGGTGCTCTGTGCTAGAAGTGACTTACCAGATGCGGTGTTCTGCAGCAGAGTTTTTTCTCTGTATGTACAATTCAGTGAGCAGCAGTGCATGTGTTACACGTGTGCAGATAATACAGAGTATTTCTCCCCAGAGTCAGGACTTCCAGATCTGCTACCAGCTTGAGAAGGTAAGGGCACTCTGGAAACAAGGTGCTTTCCTTCCTCCCCTTTCTTCCCCCTGCACCAAATGGGACTCTGCCTCTTAGTTCCTCATCTTGTCTTCCAGTCCTCTATATCACTTCCCCTGTACCATTCTCTCCCAGAGGCACACTTTCATCTCTAGCTTATAAATATTCCATGGATTATTTGGGCGGGATGCCTTTCAGAAGAGTGTGCTGAGATGTGATGTAGAGCCAAATCTGCAGTTTCACACTACAGTCAGATCATGCCAGAGACATTCTGCAGACTCAGAAACAAAGTATAATGGTCCAGTATTGTGTGTATTCCTAGAATATCACAAACTGCAGTGTTTTGCTGTTTAAAGAAAACAGTCCTTTCAGGTCACTGCACGACTTTCTGTTCTTGTGCAAGATGGAATTAGCAGTAAATTGGCTTTGGTTTCTTGGAATGACTCTGCCCATGTTGGATTGTGTCCTGTTCACAAAGCTCAAGGTTGATTTTTGATCTGCCTGTGTGAGTTGTTTGATTATGGTAAGATAAAATGTTGTGGAAACTGTTTTTTCACTGATCTCATTTGTTGGTTTTACAGCAGACTTACTCCTAAGCCCAGTTAGTGAAAGTATACAGGTGTGGGGATCTTTTGGCTCTTCTGTTTGTAATATTCTGTTCTATTTAAAGAATGGGACTAAATTGAAAGCACTCATCCTCTTTTGTTTGTTTTGAAATTTTTTTATCCCTCTGCTCATTGTCCTTTTCAAATAATGGCATGTTGCTTTCTGTTTTTCTCTTTGGTAGTTTGAGATACAGTTAGATGCCTTTCTAAGGATGAGTCTGAAACTGTGTGTGTGATACAATGCACAGTAATGTGAATGGCCTGTTGTCAGCACTGGTTGAAGGAGCTGTGACAAATCGGCAGTGGAGATGAAGGGGGAGGAATCAGTTTACAGCTAGGAAAACTACAATAGCAGTTGTATTGGGCAGTGAGTGTTCTCTTGGTGTGTTTTTATTGCCCAAATGTCAGTGTTTCTCAATAGCTTGCTCACAGGGAAAGGAGTCAAGGGAATTCTCAATGTCCAAATCACAGAACATGTGCTATTGTTTGAATTCTCCTCAATTTGTGAGCTGCTCACAGCGGGCTGTAATCATGCATCATGCTGATTTGTGGTATCTGTTATGCATTACTTCAGTTTCTTATGACTTTTGTCTTCCTTATTTACACAGGAGAAGCAAAAGGGCAAACTAGATCAGGAAGAAGAGCTTTGAAATGTAGCTTTAATCGAGAATGCATTACCTGTTTTGGCCTTGGGTACTTTATACATGTCTCTTAGTTCAGCTGTCTGTGAAAATAAAAAGGGTAGTGCCTTTCTTAAGACCTTGTAAAAGCTGTTACCGTGTTTGATATTAAAGGTTACTGTGGAGGAGTCATCGGCTTTTTCAGTACAGGGTAGTCATAGATATCAGTTTGTCTTTCCAATTGCAGTAAAATAATTGCTGGTGCCACTCTTTGCCAAAGACATCATTATTCTGTCTAGAAAATACCAGTGCAGCTTCGATACTTCATAGTGTTTGGTGTGGTACAGATACAGGTCTGGTCCTTCTCAATTCTCACTGTACAGCACATCAAATGAACGCTGCTCCATTTTACTGCAGCTTTACACGAGAGCAAATTAAAAGTTTGTAAAAGCTCGGATGTGAATCCTAATAGTCAGATTTAGTAAAAGTAAAATAAATGCAGCCAATATCTTTTCGTTCCACTTTTTAATTTAAATATTTTTTAATTTTGTTTAATATTGTAGATGTTTTCAAGTTTTTAGAAAAATATTTAGCTTGGAATTAAGGACAGAAGTAAAGCAGCATAACCATCTTATCTAATCTGTGATGCAGAAATGGTTACAAGTTTCTTTAAACAGCAGAGGAAAATTTGGAAAGTGATTGAGGAACATTTTTCCCTAACCAGCTCAGATCTCTGTCCACACTGGCAAAAAATGCCACACTGGAAAAGAATTAGCTCATAGTTTTGTCTTTAATGTGCATAAGGACCAGTGTGTAAAATGTGACCAATTCAAACGTCATTAAGAACTATTTTCCCTATATATAATAACAGTAAAACTGTGTTCAGTAGTCAGTGTTTTTTTACTGTGTGCCAAATGTAGACAAAGCCTGAGTTGTTCATTGTGAAATGCAGACACCAAAGAGCTTTTAAATGTGGTAAGTCTATGACCAACGTTAATGCTTGTAGAACTGTCGGGAACAATGTAGATATTTATGTAGATATTTTCCAGTAATGACTTTGAGGGTTATTTGCTTTAGACTCTATAAAACAAACATAATACACCCATCCAAATGTCAGATGCTCCTCTTAATAGAAAGTGTATCTTCCATGGAGGATGCTAGAGAGGAACCAGGCTAGATGATAAGAAAGCACCCACATGAGTTTAACTCCACAAAGAATAACCTTCAAAAGGTTGCCTGGAAGTTAGTTCAGACTGCATTTCAGAAGCAGCAGGGAAGGCAGCAGACCAGTGGGTCCATCGTATCAGTCAGAACAGTTCATGCAGGAGCTCTTTGGATTCCCAGTGATCCAGCAGCCTAGGGAGAAAGTGACCATTCAGGGTTCTGATTTGTTAGATGCAGTAATCTGGCTCTAAAATGGATAACGCAGTGTAATCTGTAGTTACTGCATTTAGAATAGATACAGGAAGGCATCTCTTTTTTTAGTAAATACAGTGCAGGCAGGCAGTGTTTAAATGGAGTGTCCTTCTATAGGATTGACTGCTAAGATTATAGATGCTATTTAGTTTCCTGCTGATTAAACTGTAATACAGTTTCATCTGCCACCTGGCCATTTTAGGCATGCAAAGCAATAGACCTGGGTGAATTGTGCCTTACAGAAAGGCTTGGCCTTTTCTGAGGTTTTATTGGAAGAGGAGGGTGAGAAGAGTCACACCCTTTATCAACATGGCTGCATTGATACAGGGCTCTTCCTTAGAGAGGAGCCTTTCTTTTCCCAGAAAGGCTTTGGAGACTCAGTAATCTCCTCCATCCATCCACGGGCGGTGGTGGGGATGTCTTTTTGCATTCCTAGCAGGAGAGCAGCCCCACTGAAGTCTCTCTTCATGCAACCAGTGCAGCCACTCTGCTGTTTGTCCCATCTACTGCAGATAGTGCAGCAAAATCTTGCAGTTAGAGAAGAATTGCAGTAAGTAAAGGGACTTCTCAGAAGAATTGAAAAACCTATCATTAAAGCTCAAATTATTTTCTTTATTTTGTAGTTCCGAAATAGCCTTTTCTAAGCTGGCTCAGTCTTCTTTACTTTTATTTTGTTAGGTCTGTTGCTTGATCTGACCTTTAAGAAATCTCTCTGGAGTGGCTGTGATTTTTACAGAGGAGCCCATTCTGGTATAAGAACACAAACAGTATAGGCATTCACTTTCACGTATAATACTTCATTGTCTTAAAATAAGTATTTTCTTCTAGTTGCTGTGGCTGGTAGTTGAAAGCTGTTAGAAAAAGATCTACGTATTTAATTTGTGATGTGATAGAACTGGGAAGGAAAGCAATTAATAATGATAGCAACTCTTGAAGTAAACTTGTTTTCCAGTGGTGAGGCTTATGCTGTTTTCTTTGTCATGCAGTGAGTTGTCCCAGCATAAATCGTGTTTGTATTTAAGATTCACATTTAAGCAGTTCCCAGAGTTGTCACTGGATTTTCAACCAAACTCACTATTTTTAATGTGGATTTTCCAGCTCATACTAGGAGGTTCTGCCTGTACAGATCTGTGTATGTGTAGTAGCTAGTCCTCCTAAAAGAATATATTACTGGAAATTCAAATACCTTTGAGAAAATTTCTGAGAGCTAAAAGGTACAGGACAAAGGGTAATATTTGAATTACACACTAGTTCTTTATGGTAAGTGCTCATTGCACATTGGAAAGTTGAACCAGCCAACATTTGCAATACACAAATATGCCTTGTCTTATTTTTAATCTCACAGCAGGATACACTACCACTATGCATGCTGTACTGACTTGCTTTTATCTTACTGCTTACAATGTGTGAACTTGGAAGGGGACAGAAAGGGAAGTCCTTGGGCCTGCCTGGTACATCTGCTGCAGCAGCCAGTTTCTTAGCCATGTCATAGCTGGTGCCAAACTTTCTGGTTCTGATGAATGGTCCCTGTTCCTCTGGAACCGGACCCTGACACTTAGTCCCAAAGTTAGAGTAAAAAATTACATTCTCTCAGTTGAGAAAACTTCATTTCAAAAGGTCCTTGCACATCCTGATGCAGGTGATTAAATAGCAATCCTTCAGAATTGCATGCATAGATAAGTTTTGTCTCTGTTTCCTCCCATGCTTGAGCCTGAGATAAAACAAGGCATAGAATTGGTCAATAAAGCCTTTCTCTGGCCCCAAAGGACAGAGGTCTTTAAACATGTCTCTGTTTCCCTTGTCTTCATCAACTCCAACTCTGCAGCAGATGACCAGATGGCCACAGGGCATGTGTTGTAGCTACAAGATAAATCTCATGGCGAGCAATTTCCTTCCATCAGTTACATCAGACACATGCATAAAAATTTAGATTTATTTCCCAATTAAAAAAAAAAAATCCCTGAAAACTCTGTTCATGAAAAACACTGCTTTATGTGCCAGATGGGAGAATGTGCTTCTCATTTTTTAGGGTAGGGCAGCCAAAATTGGTTTGTGGTTCTAAAAATGTTGTAGTGTTTGAGAAAGTACAAATCCAGTCATATTGAATATAAAAGTTCGGGATCGTCTTTTTCTTCTGGACTTCGTAAGAGATGTGTAGCATTTGGACAATGCCTCCTGTTGACCTGAGATGGTGAGGGGTGAGAAGTAACAGGCACCCCTCCAAGGAGTTACGAAAAATACTGGCATGTGCTGTTAAACCACTTAAAAATATAACAAGGCAAGACAATGAATAGGATTAGAGAAATGTGGAAGTTTGTAGAGCTGGTGGCAGTGGTTGACCGCTTATATCCACCAGCGGATCTTGTTCACAGGGGAAGTTGGAGGAAAGCTGGCTATTACTACAACTTTGTTTGCTCTAAAGGAAGAGGGCCCAACAGAAGGGAGCTTCAGATAGCAGTAGTGGGCATTTTGATGTATATTTTTAGTACAGCTAAGATAACATTTCTAGAAGTGCAGCTTATGTTTAAACTCTCATTTGGGGTTCTTGGTTTGTTTCATTTTGTTCGGGGGTTTTTATCAGCACTTTCCATGCATTCTTTCTTTCCTTTCCATGGCTTTTCTAGCTGCTGTTCTGGAGCAGCGTGCTTTTGTTTAAAGGTCTTGTAAATCGGTGTGAAGCTGGGTCACTTTTCTTTTCACGGCCTTTGTTTACATGACCTCATGCTTTTGTTTTCATTCATCAGTAAGACAAGAGATGCAATTGACATTGCTTTAAATGTTTCTTTGCAGACCATGAAAGGTGTACATTAGAGATTGTGTCTGAAGTTTTTCCTGGGTTCTTCTGTAACACTGCCCATGTATTTTGTGCAGTGGGACATTTAGATAATGCGTCTTTCACCCTAACTGCCTGAATTAAGTTCACAAAGCCAAGAAGTACTCTTTAGTTTCTAGTTCTAGTTTTTCAAGGTGCATGTAAAAGATGTGACGTGTCCTGTGGCGCTCTGGGTTGGCCAAAAAATGGTTTGAAAATGCTTCTTGTGTTGCCAACCATCTTACTCCTTAGGAGCAGGGGAGAGAAAAGGAAATAAAAAGTGTAGTCTGGCCATATTTAAAATGTTGGCATGTTTATCCTGCACATGGTATTAAAATCTACATTGTCCTAAAAGAACCAAGAATGCCTTTACAGGTTGGTATTTATGGCCACTTTCTTGCCCTTTATCACAGTCACAGCATATGAGCTGGGAATCTAAGTGCGTAGTCAGCTGAATATACACATGGCCAGGTTATCTCATTTCTAGCTGCCTGCTTTGTTTATCAAGCACTTATGTAACGCTCAGAATTATATTAAGGCAGGGCCGAGCTTTGTGTTCACATGCTGTTATCCTGCTGCTGATAGGGGAGATGAGCAGAGCAGGGTGTGAGGTGGCTGAAGGGATGGCTGTCCCTGCTCTCTCTCCTCTCCTAAGCTTAAGACTTCACATCTGCACCCCATCTCTCATTTGCTTTCTAGCAATTGCAGTGCAAGGCTGTGGGACTTCATGCTTCATACTTCCATTGGCAGCAGAGAGGCACAGAGCTGAGGCTGCAAAGGCAACAAGTGCCAGACTGTAAACATTGATTTGAATGCTATCAAACTGATTTGAGGTTGGAGATAGACCAGGGATTTTCAATATATATTCATAATTAAGAATGTAAACAAAATTTTATGTTTATATGCCCCAGATACAAAAAAAAAAAAAAGATGCTTTTAAAGCTCTGGTTTGAACTCATTGAAAATAAAATAATTCAGTGGAAAGGAAAATGACGCTCCTGCAAGCATTAAATCATACAGTTTCCTCTCTTTCTTCCTCTCCCTCTCCATCACACACAGTTGCACACAAAAACTCTGCTGCAGAGTGCTGTTTTTCATTCTTCTCCTTGACTATACCCTTCTTCTGAACACATATGCATGTGAGGGGTTTTGTTTGTCCTTTCCTCCCCCCACCACGGCAGGATGTTAACAGAAGGGTTTGCCCCAAAAGAGGTAGTGAAGTTAATTGCCTGTTCAATTAAAGACCTTTTTAATGGTAACACAGCACAGTATTTTTTGCATAAATAGGTTGATATAGACTCACTGTGACCATTACTTAGTCATGTAACTCACAAGCAGCTAACTGTAGCCAGCTTAAACTGGTTTCAGCATTCTGTTGAAATTTTTTGGTCAATAACTCATAACCTCTCTTGAGACTTATGAAAATTCCTTTTTAGCCGTGGTAGTTGCTAAGTAATGTCCCTACTTGGATAACAGTTTAGACACCAATCCTTAAATTGATAGTTTGCTAAATTTATGCAGGGAGCCTTTCTGGACAAAGCCAGATAGTTTATTTGCTGGTTTTTACAAGAGAAAGCCTTGAAATCTCTTTCTGCTTAAGCTCCTGATAGCCATCTGAGTTTTCCTTAAATTTCATATCTAAAATAAAATCTGAATCCTAATTTCCTTACGGCCTTCATTACTCATTCTAAAAACTTTTAAAACAGGCCTCCCTTTTCAGTTTTGGGATTTTTATTCATTACTTCAGTGCTTCAAGTTTAAACCATTAAAAAACAGTGCATTAATACAGATACCAGACTTCTGCCATCCCTGTTTCTAATTTGGCTTTCCTATGAAACTAACTCCAGCTCAGCTGGTGACACTCCTAGACATGGTGTTATGAATGCACATCTGAAAAAAATTTTTTTAGAACTTTAAAACCCATTCTTTCGTAGAAAGAGGTGTAACACTTACTTGAACTTACTTTGATTTTGAGTTTTAACATAAACTTGGATTTTTTTCAGAGAAAGCTTTATGTCAGATTTATGTTGATGCAAAATGTTTCACACAGAGTTAAGTTCTGTGGCAAAGTTTGAAAAATCAGAATTTCTTAAAGGGCATATTTTCATGATGACTTTCATGGCACAGTGAAGTAGTTTGTATAGAACATGTGAAAGCTGTTAGAGCAAACAGGAGGCTTGTAACCTTACTGTCATTTGTAAACTAATTAAGAAAATCCTTACTGCACTATCCCCAAACAAAGTGAGCGCTAGTAGCCCTTCATAAATTTCTGTTCTAAGTTCTAGGCATTTTTACATAGCATAGTCCAAATATCTGACATTTTCAGTTAAATTATCATTAAAGCACCTTAAAAATAAATTGAGCATATTAAGCGTTTTCGTGTTTCCCCTTACCCACAATTAACTGCAGGGTGAAATTTGAAATTTTCAGTGATGCATTTCAGGAGGCCGAGTGAGATGAGCAGCGCGAGCTGTAGAATCGTACGTCGCTCACCCACTAGCAGGGGCCTTTTTTTCTGTGAGTTTCCATAAATTAGATGTGGAGCCAAAGCAAGCGGAAGCTATTTTTAGTGCAGCAGCAGCAGCAGCACTGCAGAACAGAAGCTGGCGGAGCGTCACGTGTGGCAGGCTGAATCAAAGGGAGTATCCCAGCAATGTACTGTAAACAAAACAAGGGCGCTGTCAAAAAACAAGCTTCAGGTACTGAAAGAACCCAAATCGGAGCCTCGCACGAGAGGCAAATGCACCAGCTCTGTTTCTTAGGAGATTTTCCTATTTTGCAAACATGGGAGCCTAATAAGAATTCCGTGTTTCCTGGTGTCCCATTGTCTCATTTGATGCAGTCTTTACCATTAGGCATTTTATTTACGAATTTTCTCTGTTACAAAGTAATTTTCTGTCTTTTATGAAGAGTGTAGTCGTGTTCTGAAGACACATGAGTGTAGCAGAAGCACATGCAGCTGTCTGCAAAGCCACTGCACAGGGGATGTCCTTGCTGTGAAAGCACAGCTTTACAGCTTGGGAGGTGTTGTTTTTCAACAAGCAGAAGAGCAATGTGAGCAAATACTTCACTCTTACACGTGAATTGGATTGATATATTCTTCTATGAGGTTTCCCATTCATAACTGGTGCTTTTATTTTGTGGGATTTTTGCATGAAATGCATCTGTCCTTAGAAATTATACATTAACCTGAGCAAATATTCAGTGAACCTTTCAAAGATTAACTTTGCCTTAGTTTACTTTGGTTTCCATGTGTCTGCATGCTCTCAGAGGCACAAATAGAAACTAGGTAGTTTCAAGACTGTCTTGTCTGTTACTCAGAATCATTTCCAAGGCCATGCCATGAAAGCTTGTAGTCAGTCTGTAGCATCATCCTATTATTACTCAAGCAGTTGAGACATAACTTTTATAAAGGTTAAAAAAGATGTTGAAATTTTTCATTTCAGTTGGTAGTTAAAAAAAATAAATAAAACCAACAAAAAACCTGCCTCCCTTCTTCCTGAAAACCACCTGTTCAGGTGATGCATCCTTTGTTGATCCTGCAGGTGCATGTATTTTAATGAACTTCAGGGCTTGAATTTGTTGGGGTTTCTCTTTTAGGAGCCTGGGAAATGGGAGAGTCATTGTTGCACTTAAAGTAAATGCAAATAGCTCTGGTAAAGGACTTAGGGAAAAGGATGTCAGCCTGAGGTGAATTATGTGACTTCCCTATAATAGCAGCCTATGCAAAAGAGGGTTAGATGAGATTAATGTGCAATAGGCATATCAAGACAAATGCAACTATCAAAGCCAATTCTCACCAATGTCACAAAAGAATTCTTGAGTGCAATAAGTCCCTCTTGTTACCTCCCTGCTGCTCCTGACTGGTTTTTCCCCCTGGGCTGAGGGAAGAGCCACTCAAGCTGGCATCTGGGTTTGGAAGGAACAGTGATATCCTAGGAACATCAGATGTGAGTCTTCTTGGAATTGTGAGTTTAATAGACTTTGATGTCAAAGAGGAACTGTAGCCCCATCTGATCCACTGGCTGTACATTTTTGTTTATTTTTTATTTTAGGCAATTTGCAGCCAGGGAAAAAAAATCAACATAGAATGTAATACTGAGAGTAGGATAAGCTAGGATACAAAGAGTAGAAACAGGAAATTGTTAAAGAATGTTTCATGCAATGTAAATTCATTCAATAATGATAAAGTCTTTTTTTCATGGAACATTTTGGGTAACTTAACACTTGCAGCCAAGTGTTTGTAAACTATTTTTTCAGATGTTAATATTTCTTCTTTTTTTTTTTATTTTTTTTAAGGAAAGTATTTTGACTTTGTGGCCAGGTTTTCAAGTGCCCATAGCCAAACCAAGGGAGCATACAGCTGAACTCTGAATTCGCAGTTGTTGCATGAATTGAGAATTTGAGTGTACCATACTGCCTTATTGTAAGCTTCAATAACAAGATATGGCCATGAATATCTCTGAATAAACCCCTGAATTTACTTCTTGTCAGTTCCCTTGCACAGATACACTGCCTCCTTATTCCAGTACTCATCTCTTCCTCTTTAAAATGCAAGCTGCAACACATTCTCATGCCTGGTTTTGCTGGAATGGCTTCTACAGTTGTAACTTCAAAACCCAAATCAGCTGAAAACAATTTGATTTGAAGTAACTTCAAATCACAGGAAAGCAGTTGGTTGTCAGCTAGAATTTCTGTGGTGTGTTTAGGTCTCAGAAAAACAGAATTTGGAGAGCAGGAGCTAATTGTGATTTGGCCAATGCTAGAAAACAATGTTGTGCTTTCTGTAACAAATAACTTGCTGTTTATTCCCAGCAGATCTGCCACACCAAAACAGAAGTCAGTAATCACCTACGTGTTTGTGGCCAAACTAAGCAGCCTTGCAGTGCTGACACTGCTTAGGAGGGCTGGGAGTTGTGTGTATTGCAACCACTGCATTTCCTGTCCCAGCCCCGGGAGGAAGCCAAGGCAGGCAGCAAGGGTGGGGAATCTCCTGCTCGCGGGATGCCGTGCCAGCCTTTCAGACACACACCTCACTGTTATCAGGAGTAAGCAAAATAAATAAATCGCTGTGCCTGCGAGGCTGTACGTCACATCCAGCTCACAAATTATAGCCTCTACTGCTCGGCTCGCCACTAAAACATCCATAAAACAGATTTTACTGAATGAAACATAGAGCAGAGATGGCACACTTAGGAAGTAATTGCACTGAGCTCTTAGTGATGCAAAAAAAAAATTGCAAGTTGGAGTAATAGTTGCTGTGAATCTGCTAGCTACAGGGGAACTTAGAACAGCTGCTGCTTTCCTCGGATACTAGGATACAATCTTTCAGTGGGTCAGTTATGACATGTATGTAAACAAAAAATCTATTAAAAGCCATCATACTAACATACGGCAATATAATTGTAAAGGAAGAAGATTTCTTGAAAATTATGCTGGGTTAACATATGACTGCTTAAATTAACTTTGGCAGATAAAACTGTTTTAATTAGGTAGTGAGTTAAATGCTACTAGATCAAAGCTGACATTATTATATATAGTTGCAAAACCTTTGCAAGGACATAATATTTGTAAACCGCTTGTAATAGCTGTAATTTTCTTGTTCCACAGTCTCTGCTGAAGAAGCTGCTATGCATGAGCCTTAACTTCCCACTGATTTATGTATTTCAGAAGGGTTTTTTCGTATTTCTTCTCTTGCCAGCTCCTTTTCAGGCTATTTGAATCTTTTGACACAGACTACAGGTGCAATTGCAGCCCGTGTGGACACACCCAGCTTGTCATTAACCTAACCAGTCTGGGCACCTGTGCAGAAAAAAGAAGCTTAAATACAGCCAGGTTTCTGAAATACAAGGCTCAAGTGCTAAAGCCTTGATATAGCAGATATGCTGCCATCCATGATTGAGCTAGATAATTTAAATTTCAGTAGATGTCTGCAGTGATTCTCTGTATGCCTGTGGATCACCGTGAAGATAATGTCTGAGGTATAATTTTCTCAAGTATCCTGTGGGTGTCTTTTTGTTGGGTTTTTTTTTTTCTCTAATGTGAGTTTCATAAGCTCTAGTTCAGCATTTCCCCTTCCTTATCCAAATGGTCTTTTCTTTGATATTTATCTCTTTTTCTTTCTTCGTTTCCACATCTTGCTCCATTATTCTCAACTCTTGTAATTTGAAATAATGATACTGGATTTTAATAATCGTGTTTCCTAACACATTGGGAAAACTCTTCTTACTTGTTCTACAAATGTGATGTATTTAGGAAGGAGCCTCCACACCCCTTGCTGAGCTTCAAGGGTAAATTGCAAAGTATGCTTGATTTCGTTCTAGGAAGGAAGGTAGAGGTTGCTGCATTAATTCCACTGGGAGTAGAATAACCTCATAGCTGCTTGTTTACCTAAAGTCATAGAATCATCAGGGTTGGAAGAGACATTTAATATCACCAAGTCCAACCACAAAACCAGCTCTACCTCTGTAAAGCCTAAACCACATCACCCAGGGCTGGATCCAGACACCTCTTAAACATCTCCACCACCTCACTGGGCAACCTATTTCAATGCCTGACCACTCTAAGAAATCACTTAATCCCTCCAGTATCTGAAACATAGGTAGACACTTGTTTGATGAGCTAGATACAGGGCAGAAAAAACGTCTGCCCCTATGAGATTAAACATCAGAATACTTTGTTACAAATACCCAACAGAAGGCAGAAATATCCTTATTTTGTGTAAAATAATTGAGTAAGGCATACAGGTGTTTTTCTGCTATTGTGGATTGTCTTTTTTTTTTGTTTGAGTCTCTGTGCATTTTCTTAGAAATACACAGTTATTTCAGTAAGTTTGAGTAATATCAGCTGGTTTGCTTTTAATTGTTACATTCTTCGTTATATACCATGTATAGGAAGAACTACCTACTGCATATGCAACATGCAGAGATGGAGCTGAGGGGGTGTTGTTTTCTGAATTGTCATCATTGGTACAAACTATTAACTCATCTGTATCCTCTTTCTAAGCAAAACCTTTGCTGTCAGCAAAACAGCATGCAAAGGGTCCCCTGCCTCAGCGTTGTCATGCTTGTGTCCTACAGCAGAACTGCTCTTCCTGACAGAGAGCTTCCTCCTTGGGGTTAGGTTTGGCCCCCTGGTCTTCACCTTTAAATGACAGATGGATTACAATTGCAGTTTGTATCAAGCAGCTGTCTATCCCTGATGGATTTAACCACTTTAATGAAAAATATTTTATGTTATTTACGGTGGTGAATTGATGCTGATGAACAGTGTTACATGGTAGTGCTTGGCACTGCCAGTTCATCTCCCTTCTCTCAGAGGTGCTTTTTATGCTTACTTTGTACTTTGCTAGGCTGCGATTTGGTCCTCCTTGCACAAATTCAGTAAGTGAAATTTTATGTCACAAAGCAAGACAGGTGGGGAAAAAACCCTAGCACTCTCTTCCTCAGTGTGCATCCAGCAGATAGTGCTTCTCTCATTTCGTACTTGGCAGGAGATTTCTTCAGTTCTTGGATCCAACTGAATATCCTTCTCAACAGTCTCAGCTTAACATCTCTGAAGAGGATCTTGAATAAATTCTACCCTGCAATACACACCTCTTTCTGTTGTTTTTTTTTCAAGATGACAAAAAGTTGTTGAGTTGCAAAATTAAGACCCTGTAAGCAAGCAGAGGAATCCTGGTCATCAGCAGAGAAAGAGTGATGTGATCAAGCAACTTCCTTAGCTGCTGGAATTTTTCTTTGAATAATGAGTGCAGGTTGCAAGGTGGAAGTAGTGTGTTTGGATTCTAACAAGTTCTATAGGAGTGACAGAAAATAGCTCGTGGTGAGAGCTGAGGGCCTTTTTTGAAAGGTTTGTGAGAGAAGGCATGAACTTAGAACAATAGCATTTTAGAATAAGACTGTATAATGTAACTTTGAACTATTTATAACATGCACAGAGATAGTGCAGGTACTTGTGTTTAGTGTAATTATGCTTATGCAATCAGCTTTCTTAGGAAGATAACCATTTGACTAGTTTATTTTTGGAAATGTACTCCAAGGTGCTAAGATGTGTATCTATATATCTGTCTTTATATAATTTTTGGCTTTGGTTCTAAATCTGTTTTCTGTATCTGTCAGGAAATATCCTTCTACCTGCAAACTGTATGAGGCTGATTAATGACTGATGGCAGACAAATCTACAAATATCAAGCTTTTGGCATCATAAGTGAAAATGCCTTGCTTTGTAAGAGGGGGAAGGGGAGAAATTAATTTCCTGTTTAATTTCTACAAGAAAAAAACCTCACCAGATGGAATTTCTTTTGTACTATAAATAAGCAAGCCTTTCCTTCTTTCATGGTTTCAATTTTGATATATTGCTATCTAAACTGCTCCTTCCACAATTTTCTTTGTCCTGCTGTGTTCAGGGATGTTCCTTCAGATGCTCAGTAGATGATGTAAATAACAGAACAAAGCTCTTCAACACCGATAAAAATGTATATCAGTATATATCTGTAAAACTCTAAGCCTGCTGTGTGCCTAGCTGGGGCTGTCCTGATCACTTATGTGTGTGTTCTGGGGATAGAATAAAAGACATCTTCTCTAGATTTGGTGCTCATCTAGGTAAATCGGTTTATTAAAAGTTACAGAAAATATGGACTGCCTAAAAATGATTGGTTGTGTGTTTATGGGAAATGCATTTTTTTCCCTCAAAACACTCCATATGTATTTCATGTCATGTCATAATTCACTTTCTTGGTTGGGTGTAGTTTGGCAGTATTATTTTTATTTATTAATGTTGAACATTGCTTTCTTTATATCTTCCATTCCTTTCCTTAACAATTGTACGTCATGTTTAGTGTTAAAACATTGGTCATTTTAATAGAAATTATGATGCCACAGTGCACTGGCTCTTCTGTAAAACTCTTACTTTGAATCCCTCATGACACTGAATTTTCAGTGTTATGCATGGGCATGTCTTTGACTATTGGTGTCTATCTGGTGTCTATACTAAATTTAATTGTAGCCAGCTTATTGCCAGACTTCTGGTGATAATCAGTGTAGTTGTGTTTGTAGCAGTAAATACAAAAAAAAGTCTGGTTGGGTCACCAATGCTGTGCTCTTGTATTCTACTTGCAGCACCTCTCTCTTCTGTCATGTTTAAAGATAAAGACAATAGTCATTCAGGTTCTCAAAGCAAATAATTTTAACTTAAAAGCACTTTATAAAAGGATAGAGCTGGAGTAGAGCTGTAAAGAGCTGAGCTTCTATAGCTTATTTCATTTTTCTGGTCCTTTTTTTGTTCTTCTGATGTAATTAAGCAGGGCATGGGTATTGCATGATGTTGTACTCCTTGCCAGAACAGAAAACATTCTAAGGTGAACTGCTGAAGAAAATCAATTACACTGAAAAGCAAATCCTGCATGCATAATTAACAAAACCTCCTTAGCACTTGTGAGGCTGGTGGAATGTGCAGATAGTTCCCTTGGGTCACGTGGGGCAAAACCACTGTTAGGTAGGGTGTTTTTAATTGTATTTATTATATCCTGTGCTGAGCATTGGAAGATACGAGAGAGAACTAAAAATCTGTATCTAAAACTGCTGAATTTTTGAAAAATTACAGGTTACTCTTAATAGCAAGATAATTACACTTGTGGAGAATGACACAGTTGTGATCATTCCCCAGAATAAAAAGCCACCTCTGTACTTTCTAAGTACAGAGACGTGCTGTGTGATGTCACATAGTGTTGGGCAGTAGTTCTGACTGGGATTTGGAGTTGGACTGCAGTGAGCAAGAGTGGGGTCTTCATTTGCTTTGAGGGGAAAAAACCTTCATTCGGGCTCCAGACCTCCAGAATTTTGCACACATTACGGATCTTTTAAGCATGAGAGCTGTCCTGTTGAATTCCAAGGTCTTGTTGCATTCAGTAGGATTACTTGCATCCTTAAAACTATGCTTATTAGTGAGTCTTGGTAGAATCAAAGTTTTTCTTGCACTGAACATCTTAGTCCTTCTGTATATCTGAAATATTTAATCATTCTGACATAAGAAAAAAAGTGCAGGGAAGCCCAAAACTGACATGTAGTCAGAATATCTTGCCCTTTGTTTGTGTTTATCTACTTTTTTTCCTACAGTTATTAAAATTCCCTCTTACTTGTAACTTCTGTGAGAAAACAGCTCACCTTGACAATGGTGTCAGTTTTGAGGAAAGGGTCAGCATTTTTTCAGTGCACTTTTTATTATGCTCCAGATTAATTTTGGTCATAATTTCTTTCCTGTCGACATGGGCTGCCATGTCTTTTCTAGAGGAGCAGAGGTGGCCCAGGTCACCCACAAAGGGTGGTGGTGGAGCCCATCATACAATTTCTCAGGGCTGAGATGGAAAGAAACACAAGCACAAGGCATAAAAAAAGGTTGGAAACATCCCCATTTTCTCACTTCTCTGATTTGGCTTTTGTCCACATGATGTTTTGACACCAAATCTGCTCAGAAGTGCATTGCAGTGCTTGAGCTGAATTTAGGTCAGAGCAGCCTCAAATCCAACATGTAACCAATAAATGAAGATATATGTCCTAAAGATGTGTGGTTGCTTATTACTTACATTTCTTGATTTGTTGTAGGGTTTTCAACGTATTAGAAATACTTCTAAAAATACTGAAGTTTAAAAACCATAGTCAAAACCAGTTCATTTTTATGAGTATTACTATTTTTCACTTTTTGAATGAGTTGCATTGAGACCTTCTCAAAAAAAGTCATCTTGCAAAACAGATGAAGCATCATTGTCTGCTGAGGTAACAAATGGCTTTTTTTCTCAAAATATCAGTTATGTTGTAAACCTGTACTTTCTGGATTTAGTTAAAATTTTTGTCAATGCACCCCCAAACAAAGTAATACCCCACAAAGCAAAGTTATTATTTTTCTGAAGGAAGTGTAAACTGCTTTGACATCTAATGCATGATACCCCGTTGGAGTGCAGAGGTTTTTTAAGAGCAGGAGATCAGTATTTGCTGGTGTTAGGACTGGATTATGTGTAATCTAATTAAGGAGGTTACTAACAATTTGAAGGGATTATAAGATTAGCAATTATCTGTGTGCTTATTTGATTAAAATAAATGCTTGCAGATTTGGCTGCCATACCTGTGCTCTGGTATGTGGGATCAGAAATCACGTTTGATTGGAAGTAGAAGAAACGAACGACAGAATTTTGTGGTTTGATTCTGTTTCTGTGATGACTTCTATACAATCTCTAGTCCCTAGTTAATTTTCACTGAATTGCAGTGCACTTTATTATTTAAAGCCCTTTTGAAGAAAGGAGTATTTTTAGGGGAGGGAAGACCATTTTTAAAAGTAATATACAGTTAATTTAAAATTTTTTAGGTACTGGGCAAAGGTAGTAACTCAATAAGATATTTCTTCCCACAGGGCTGAGGCTTTGTCTGTAACTTTGCAGTTTAGATCTGGTATACTTAGTGAAGCTTCCCAGATTTCTTGTTTGAAAAAAGTCCAACTCTGTGTGCTTGAGAGTTTCATCTCGTTGTGGAGCTGAGATCCCAGAGGATAAAGGTCCTTCTTCTTCACACTCCACTTTGAATCCTTGTGCCTCCACCTCCTGAGGGCACCGAACTCTCCTGAGCAATAGTCGGAAGAACTTTTTTATTAGAAGTTTGGTTGAATTCAGACTTCCTGTGAAAGCAGTTCACATCCTTAGAGTCATCACCAGAGTCGTTGTCGCCCTCAGGACGGGTGCTGGGCACGCTCCTGCTCAGAGCAGATCCCAGCATCTGAGCCACGATGTTGTACACACAGTTTGGTGAGGAAAAGAGAGCTTGTTAGGGGATTTGTTGGTTTAGGCATCCTTGTGTTTCAAGTGAGAAAGAAAAAAAACAGAAGTATAAAAAGGCACCTGGTTTTCTCTCTGAAAACACAAAACTTGCACCTGCCCTCAGAGCCTGACCGCAGGGGGACCTACCTATAAATATGGGCAGCTATAAATCATTGCATGAACATGAGTGATGGTTCCATATTTAGAGAACAAGTGATTCCTGGTTTTCATTTCCACAGGTTGCATTCAAGCTCGGAATGGTATTTTTAATCTTCTCTTTAAAAGAAAAAAAAAAGAAAAGACAACATTTTGAGATCTGAACTGACAAGTGGCTTTGGGTTTCTGACATTTATGCCTTATTTGTGTATTCCTTTTCAACCTTCTCCAGCTGCTACTGCAGCATACTGCATAAATCTTCTATGGTTTTTTTCCACTAACTGTATGGGTGGAGAAGACAAATTTGGAAGTTCAGCTTCCTTCTTGGTGCCTGTTGTTAGGAGTTTTAAAAGTAGCCCAGGATTCGAAATTGGCCTTGATGGAATTTTTTTTTTTTTTTTCCAATAAGGTAGCTTTTACCAACTTTCTGCCCTTCCTTGCAGATGCAAACATGGTACAAAGCAATAGCTCCTAGGAAGTGGCAGGGTGACTTTTCAGCTGTAGAGGCAGTTGTAAAGGCGTGTAAAGGAAGTTGTTCTCACAATTGCACCATCGTGCCCTCAGGTGGTGATGTTGGCCACGATCCTGCAAGGAGCTGCAGGTGCCAGGCTCCTGGGTGGCTCCCTGGAGATCCTCAGGCTGGCTGGGCCATGCTGCTGTATTCCAGCACAGTGTGTCCAGCGCTGCTCAGCTCCCCCCTTCCCGAGCTCTCCCACCTTGGGCCATAGATGGTGGCAGCCAACAACTCAGTGTGGGGGTCATGCAGGGCACACCAAGGATTGCCCATGGTGCCAAATTCTCTGTTAGTCACAAGCCAAGATCACTTTGCTCTAGCTTTTCATAAACCAGACCCAAGAAATGACAGCCACCTGTTGGGTACAGAGTAGAGAGATTAGAAACAGAAGCGTAACCTAATCTTTAAAGTAACTTCAAGCAGGACATAATCAGGTTGCTGCATAATTATTTTCCTCATTCCTCAAACTCAACTCATTGTATGTTGTTTTAATAGTAGAATTGCACTGTGCCCTGTAAAAGTCAACGAAAATTGGTGAGAATGTAAAGAAGCTTACAGGGAGTGCAGCATTAGGAGTGCTTTTCACAAAATGCTCTGTTAATAGTAAACAGTTGTTAACGTGATTTCTCTCAAATGTACGGTTAGCAGGGTTGCAGGGCTAGTTTTTAACACTGAGCTTTATAACCCTTGTTTAAATAGCTTAGAGCTGTTAAATGGAATTAGGCCAATTATTAGCAAGCTGGACATAGTCACTGCATTCTTCTCCTTCCATTTTTGTAGTAACAATTCATCTTCTTGCTTTAGCTCCATGCCTTCCTCCAGCCACCTGAGGTAATCACTCAGCCAAGCTGTAGGTGGTGTGACCAGTTGCTTGAATACATTCAGTGGTTAAATATATGGGCAAATATATCCAAAATGGGCAGGGTAAGAGTGATTTAATGAAAACATCTCAGCAGCAGCATTTGTATAGATACAGGAATTTTCTTATGACTCTAATGGTTATGTCTAGCATTTTTATCTGTACTGTTAGACCTCTGCTTGATGTTATTACTTTCACCTGGTAATTTCTAAAGCAGATGATCATATACAGATATTTACCTGATACTGTTTTTCATTAATAGCTCCAGAGTGTGTTGTGCGTGGGAATAAAAAGGATAACCCATCTGCTCTAGACTACAGATAGGGAACCCCTAATAAATTCTGGTGCCTGGCATGAGGAAGTTTGGGAAGAGCGAGCTTTGAGTCCTTCCCACTGAAGGTGGACAGTTGCTATGTCCCTGTGCTTTGCTAAAGGGAAGGCAACAGGTCTGCCTCTGCATGATGGGTGAAGTGGTTTTGTTGGGTGTTTGGGGGTTAAATGCTCAGGAACCGCTGGAAGGGTGTCAGTCCTCATCATCTTTCTGTCCTTTTAACTCTCAGCCTGTTAATTTTTGCCCTGTTGTGTAAGTTTCCTTGCCTTGAAGTGTACAAGATAATATCCTGTGTCAGTAACTCTGAGAAGAAGCTGGTGAACCGCACAGCAGCTCGGCACATCAAAGGATTACTCATAGAGTTGTGTCCAGCTTGACCCTTACCTTTAGTGAAACATATCCTTCACACAAGGTAAAGGTATGAGAGTGCACTGTTAAAGCTGAGACAAGGATTGAAGGAGTGCAGAGGAGAAATTATCTGTCACCGCACTTCATAAACTGCAGTAAGGTAAAAAAAATTGTACCAAGTGTTCTGCAAAGTCAGCATTAAGAGCTTCTTTTTCCACTGTGCAGAAAGCTGGTTGCCTTCCTGGACTTCTCCATAGAAGAATTTTTCTGTTTCCTTCGTTTGCACTGATGGCATACTTCAGGTTTTACATGCAATCCCAGAAAGGTTCTTCTCTGGTAGGATGGTTGTCAGGAGCCCTCATATTCCTTGAATGGGTGTTTCCTGTAGCAACTCCAGATGCTGCCTATGTCTTGTAGCCTCCAAGACATTCTCATGAGAGCTCATCCTGTGATCCAAATATTAATCCTTGAAGCTACTGCCATTCTCCTGTTTAACCCCAGCACTCACTTGGTCTCCAGCTGTGTCCATTCTCTTGGCCATTTCAGCACCTGACAAGCATGACAAGTGAAAGAAGACAGATACACTCTCATTTTGTTCAGGATTCTAACACACTGTTCCTTTCATTTGTGTGTCAGCAAAAATGCATGGGTCTGAAAACAGTAATAAACATGCATCTGTGCTTTTTCTGGCCAGGAGTATTCACTACCCTAAAGCATTCATTCTTCTTCATCTGGGCTTTAAAGAGAGTATTAGCATCCTCTTTTTGGAATCATCTGGCTTGTTTTTAGGCATGAGAACTTGGGCAGCAAGTTCTCTTGCACTGAGTTTGGACTGGTGCCACAGGTAAACACAAACTTCTCGTGACTTCCTCTTCAGTCTGTGTCTTTTACCTTTGTTTCTCCCGTTTGGAGATTTTCTGCTTTCTCTTCTGTAGAAAAGTCCAGTCAAACTGGTTTTTCCTTTCTGGCAGTCACCGTAACAGATTTATTATTCCAAACTACTTCCACCAAAGTAAGTGATCTTCAGTTTCCAACAACCATTGCTGTTTCTAACCTGTATTTGGTATTCTTCAGGGCTCACAGTACTTGGTGAATTTGTGTACACTGGGAAGGTATCTACAGTGCAACTATTTATGAAAACAAAACCAGAATGTGTAAGTTGCATTGAAATAATTTTTCCATTATGACAGCAAGATAAACTTGTAAGCAACAGGGGAAGCTCTATTTTGCAACATCCAGCAAAAATACGTTTTGTTAACTTTTGACATCCCTTGGCAATGCTATGGTATGTATCTGGTGCTTGTAAACCTGATGCATTTTATAGCTTTGAGTGTTATCAAGGCTTTTTCCCACAGCTCAGCTTTCCTGAACATAAAAGTCCAAGTTCTTTTTAAAGAATTCACCAGAAGAGATGGAGGTGAGGTCTTCTATGCACTTTAGTTAGTGGGACATAAACCCAAGGTTTTGATCTGTTATTCTGTCAGAAGGCACACTCTGCAGGTCCTGATGGGACTGCTGCACTCTGCCTGTGTTTCATCGGATGTTTCAGGTATTCTCAGCTTCCCTTCCAGCACCAGTGTGTGTAATTGCTGCAAGATGTTGAACAGTTGTTTCATTCAGACGGTGGATAAAGAGATTCTAATCTGCCATACATGAGCTCACAAAGTAGTCAGGATGCAGATCTCTCTGGATACCACAATATGAGCCTTCTGTTTTCAGGTTTTTATCTTTGGGTCCTCTGTTCAAAATTGCACTTATAATTGCAGGATGTGCTCTGCATAGCCTTTACATTGCAGAACTCAAATCTGTGTCTGTATAAACACTGCACATGTGTATCAATATGCACATAGTGATTGTCTGCCTAGGATTATCCACTCACAAGGAAGAAGAAGATACACTGGATTTAGTGGATTCAAGCTGGTTAGAAGGAGGGTCTGCATGTGCTAGTCTAAGCTTCAGATTTTATCAGTGCTTTATTCCTAGTCTGTGTTTTGCAGTGGCTCTACCACTTGCACCCCTGGGAATAAAACGTCTGAACACACGCAGTAAAAAAATAATGTCCCTTTTAAAATAAGTAAATAAATTACCTTTCTTCTGTTTTCTCTCTTTGCCTGTCATCTTCTCTGTTATCTGAGATCCCATGTGGCAGAAGTTGCAGATGATGAGTCTCATTTCTGCTGGAGCTTGTTAACCTTTCTGTGTGAATGACAGTTTTCCAGATTTAAGTCTTAGTCAGTGTTTATGTTAAGAAGAGGGTTAATGATGATCCCCATAGGCCTCTCGCTCGGAAAGCAAAAACATCTGCTAAGCCAAGAAGTGGTTAGTTTGCTAAATTTAGAAGGAAGAAATGCATTTCCCAAAATTCGCACTGCCTATTAACAAACTTAGGGAACCAGTAGGGGCAAGTATGGAAGTCATACTGTTGATTCATTTTTTTAGTTTAGTTCATGTATTTTCAGTTAAAAGTGAGATTGCTCTTATTAAACAGAAAGGGGATATTACTGATATATCTGAAACATTTAATGCAGTTGAACTCTCTGTGCATTTGTTTAGGCTAGTAGCTGGACACATGCCAAAGCCTGTGAAGCTTGGAGATGTTCTGCAGTACATACTTAGCGGTGGAGAAAGTGGGGTTGAAATGGATGTCTGCTAGGAAACTCCCTTAACCAAACCCATAGACTAGGAAAACTACAGATTTTGGCCATCTTTCTCCTCACCAAATGTGCCTCCAGTTGCCACCAGCAGTCTGGCTCCTTGCAGGAGAAGGTTGCCAGATGAATGGTTTATGAGCCCTTGGTTGCAGCCATCATCATCTGTCTTTGCTTTTAGTGTCTTGGCCAAAGCTGTCAGCAGTAAACGGGGTTCAAAGTGGAGTGTTCCTGCTGGGTGTGATCAGGAGGGAGCACTGATTGATGGTACCAGTAAAGCCTCTCCTGACAGCAGTGCTCTTGATGACTTGATGGCAGCACCCATGGCCAGTGACAAAACGAGACGGGCTACGCACTCCCGGTCATGCTTGTGCAGCTAACTTGGGTGTCGGGAGAGGTCACCGTCGGTGGCCTGAGACCCTCCCCATCTTGTTGCCCCTCTCCCTCTGGAGCAAGCACAGTGCCTGGTGCTGCTCTAGGGAAACACACGGCTTTGCCAAAGGCTGTACAATCCTCTCACTTGTCCGTGGTCCCCAGCAGGCTGGTGGTGACCCGGCTCCAGCCGCTGCGTCCCCCCTGGCCCGAGCAGAGGTCTGGGCAGATGCGTTGAACCACAGATCCTCAAACTTCCCTGGGCGGATAAGGAGCTGGCGATTTTCAGGCATGACTGTACTTTGCTCTCCCTGTTGGTCTCCTGTTTAACCTTTTCATCTCCTGACACAGCAGGCTCTCCTTGCTGGCGAGCTGGGAGTTGCGGATGGCTGAAGGTGCGTTGCCGTGGGTAAATCCCAGCGGATTTTGGTCATCCCCACGCAGCCCTTTGCCAGCCGCGGGCAGCGCAGCATGAACTCGGCCGTAGGGTGAGAACTGAAAAAAGGGGTGAGCGAGGTAGATTCAGAAGATCTTCGCTAAATTCGTGTTTTACCTGTGTTGGAGCAAAAACCTCAGGGCGAGACCCAGCAGAGCCTCCCTCCGCCTGCGGCCACGCTCCGGGGAAGGGGCGGGCAGGGCGGGGACGGGAGGGGGAAGGAGCGGGAGCCGGGCAGAGAGCGCCCCCTCCCGGCGGTCACTCCCCGCCCGTGTCCCCGCCCCGGT
>VXBQ01014505.1:295418-325785 GCA_013400175.1 Phainopepla nitens
CGTGTCCCCGCCCGTGTCCCCGCCCGTGTCCCCGCCCGTGTCCCCGCCCGTGTCCCCGCCCGTGTCCCCGCGGCTGCAGGGACACGGGGAAGCGGGGTCGCGGTGGAGCAGCGCCTTCGTCCAGCCGCGAGCACATAGGGCACGGAGCAGGTGCCAAAGGCGTGTGGCAAGCACGTCACCGAGCCGTGGGTTCCCAGCCCTGCTGGAGGCGGCGCTCTGGTCCAGTAGCATCTTCGGTGCCCATTTGTCTGTTTTGGGTGTTTTGTTCCATAACTGCGGCAGCTGGTGCTTCAAAACTGGGGCACAGCAGCCGTGAGCCAGGGTGGATCCCAAACAGGTCTGGTTCTCCCTCTGCCCTGCTGTGCCCTCACATGACTGCTGGCTCCTTGGGGGGAAGTGGCTGCAGAGTGGTGTGCAGGGAGGGGAGGGGAGTACTCCACATGGAAGCTGTATTTAAAATACAGTGATGATTTAAATTTGGCAGGAAAATCCTTAGCCACTGAATTTTGCCAAGCCTTCTGAGGGAATTCTGCTGATATTTTCAGCAAATGACTTGGGAAAATGAATCCTTTAGGGGTTAGAATATTACTGGAGGATGTTTTCATTATGTCTTTCTCAGTTACCTAGAAATATGTCACAATAGTGAGTTTGCTTGAAGCCCAGCCTTAGAGCCTAAGGTATTCAGGTATTCTTGAGAACAGAAATCCGCAGTATCCTGTTTCAAATGTTGCAGGAAGAATTACCAGGATTATAATGGCTTAGCTGAATTTTTTATATATATATGTATAGGAGGGGAAAGGGGGGAAAAGTGCAATATTGATGTTGGCCCTGAGAACTGCAGCAGAAACTAAAAAGAAAAAAAGTCTTTTCCATTTCACCTCCCTAGAGACTCGGGGTGTGTGTTTTTTCTGGTAATCATCTGCCTCACCTGTGACTTCATGTCCAAGAAGAGTGGAATTAAAAGTCCTAGTGCTGGTTTGTTCCATATACCTGTGTATATATATATATATTTATTTATTTATTTGGGCTTGGCTGAGGTGTTTGCAAAGCTCTTAATGGTCCATCCGAATTGTAAAGGTTTGCTGACCCCACAACTTACTTGAAGATAGCTTTGAGATTCTTCACTCTGAGAACTTAAAACCTTAAAGATTTGCCACAATACCTTTTCCTTTTAAGGAGACAAGCATTTTGAATGGGTTTGATTTCTTGTTTTCCTTGGGAATTTTTTTATATAAGACCATTGAAATGTTCAGATGAGAGCATAAAAATGGTTGAAGTAGATCAAGAGTTATTAAAATGCCTAGTTTCTTGTATTGATCTGTGATTTAGCACTTCATCTTTCCAATTCTTTGGATGTCAAAGTACGCTTACAAATATAGCATAGGTTTTCTGTCTATCATATTATTCTCAAGACACGATTTTTCTTCTAATTGTCATTTTGTTTGTGGAGTCAGAATGCATGTAGTGATTTATTCAGTGAGAAAAGGATTTTCATGTACGATTACCTCCTCTTTATTTGTGCATTTATGAATCCTTTTTTCAAAAATTCTTATATAGCTGCTACTGCTGCTCAAATTGCCGTGGTTTTTAAAGAGAATAGTGCTTATTGATAGTTCCCACATGCACTGGCAGGCACATCTAAAACCTGTACTTTTGTGTTCACAGCTTGCATAATATGAAATTTAGAGATTGCTTGTCAAACTAAGTGTCAGCTGAGTTTCCTAGGAAACTCACTGAAGATATTTATAAAACTACAGATCAGCTTAATAATAGATACAATAATGTCAGTAGCTCAAGATTTTTTTTACTTTATCAGTCCATTTTAGCTTGCTTTAATTTGTTGCGAAACCAAACCACTGCATTTCCAAACAGAGCAGAAGAGACCTTCCTTCCAATACCTTGCCTAATTAATTTCTTAAGAAAAGGGTCATTTCTGCTATTCCATGTAAGAAAACATAAAACACCCTATGTAAAATTTAAAAGAACGTAAATGTCATACTAGTTGTCTGACTGAATCCTTTATAAGTAAAACCACAACTGTGAAGCAGAAATGTAAATATTGTATCATGCTATTGTTTTATTCACTCTTGAATTGAATATGTGAATTTGAAGTTCCTTGCACATGCATGCAAAACAGTTAGTGCAGAATTAACATAAATCCTGAGTATGGGTATCTGTAGAAGCTACATAAATAGAAGACCTGTCAGTATTGTAAAAAGGCATGATTCTGTGAAAATAATTACATCCCTGAACTGGGGAGAGAAAAAAAAAAAAAACACAAGAGACAGAATCTAGAAAGAGAATAAGTGATACTTGGTGTCCATTTTTATTCATTCTTCTGTTATTATGTTTTCCTCACACTGATTCTTTGAGTTGAGATATCAGCATTGCCACAGTTGAAAGATCTTTTTGTGCTTTGAGCTCTTTAAATGTAAACTCAAAATTTGCTGTAAATATGTATAAAATAATCTATCTTTTGTCAGAACATAATTATTCAAGACAATTAGGATTAGGTGAAATTAACGTTCTCTAGAAAGCAGTTTAGAAAAGTAATTTCAGTTTTCCCATTTTAATACGGTAATGAGAATGAAGTTAGTGTGTTTAGAAATGAGGCAGTACTGACTCCTTATCTCATCTGGAATCCATTTCTTTTACCTAGTATGTACATTTGCTTGTCAGGACTATTTTTTGATGCTGTGTTAATTACCCAAGTAAGGAGTTCATATGAAGGATATTCAAGAACTGACTTTCTTTTGAAAAGATCAGAGTGTAGCTGTCTGTTTCACTGTCTTAGAAATCTCACTGCACACTTAACAATGTCGTTGCAGAAGAAATCTTAGGAAGCCTGTCCATCACACAGTGGAAAGGTTAATTTCCTATAAAGCTAAAAAATTTATCCCAGTCATAATAGTAGCTTCATGTGGATTTATTGGATGCTAGTGATACCATTCCAGCTTGTTACAGCAAGGTGGCAGGTAAAACGTAGTAAATCATTGCGTTTATTTTCATATGGCTTACATGCAGACAGCAGTCTTACAAGCATAAAATGGTACAGCTGCTGTGTCAAATGATATTTTTTAGGCACATGATATTTGTCAGAGCTGGCTCTCTCTTAGCTGTGGTTTTGCAGTTTAGGGTATTCAAAACTGGTCTTTCCACTGCGAGGAAATGGAAGATGACTTCAGCTCATAGGTAGGAGATCTGATTAGGAGCCTTACCTCTTTCCCAACCTGCCATGGATTGTGTGTAGTGTAACTGCATTAGTCCTCACTCCTCTGTTCCTTATCATAATTTGCCTGTTTGAAATGTGCAAGTTTGGTTTGCTAACAACCAAAAACCTCCCTTAAGTACTTGCTGTATAGGTGAGAAAGATGTGAGTTAGCACTTCTTACTGTGTTGAACCATTTTGGATAAATTCTGCCAAAATAGTCCTGGTATTGTGGAGACAAGATGTAGTGTCTCTGATTTATACACCAACTTAACAAGACATGTTTCTGCAAAAAAAGCCAATCCACACTGTCTTGCAGGACAGTGTGTTGGAGCTGTATTTGTGCATAAACACTGACTTAAGTCCACACTCTTAAGTAGATCCCTTTCTGTGTCAGCCATAGTCTGTACTTTGGAACAGACTTAGAAGAGCAAACAAGTTAAGGAAAATTTCTCTGATCAAGAAGTTTCAGCCCGGAGGCATTTTTGCTTTGGGCTTTTTTGCCTTCGTTTTTCATGTTCTGTGCTGCAAGCATGAGGTGAGAATTCTCTCGGTAATAGGTGTGTCGCTTAAAAATGCATCGCTCTGCTCCGGTGTCTGCATGAACTGTGGGGATAACTGAAGTTAAACTTTGCTCACTCAAGGTGATGAGAATCATCTGACCAAAAGGTTCAGCCTGAACACAACTGCTTTCCCATGGTGACTCTAGCTGACTATAAAAATGTACTTTTACATCCCTATATAAATTTATAGGGCTTTTGGCAAGGAAGGAGGATTTGTGAAATGCTTTTTCTTCAGAGTTTCTTCAATGTAGTTTTGCTAACAGGCATCCGTTGGATTGTCCTGAACAGTTTTGGGTTTTTTTGGTTTTTTTTTAAACCCTGTGCTTGGCCATCACACCTTGATCATCCAGAAAGAAGGGCTGGATATTCTAACTGTAGATACTGCATTTTGTTTTCCTACTATAACACTGGAGGTTTGAAAAGGAAAAATATTATAAGGAAAAATATTATATGCAGTGTATTTTCTTTTCATTTCAGTTCATATCCATGGGAAACTGCTATGAGAATTACAAACAGCTTTTAGTGGGCTATTTTTTCAACTGGCCAGTGTGTGTGACCCTTGTGTTAACAGTGAGTTACATTTTAAGTCAAGAGTTCACTGGTTTTTTTCTTTCTTTCCCACTGCAGTTTAGTAGGACACGTATTCCATGTATTCCACACACACAACTAAACTTGGGGAAAACTTGCCTTTTGATAAAGAAATCTTGATAATATTGTAGTGGGATGTGTCATCCAATGGGATATTCACTGCCAATTACCAAATAACAATGTAGAAATTCAAGAAAGCTTCTAAGTCATAGAGGCAGTCTGAGGAAAATGAGCCAGCTGGGCTCACAGGAGATCTAAGAAATGGGTGGAAGTGAGAGAAGAGAACCTGCCTCTTTTAGCAGTAAATACAAAATCACATTTTTATGTCCTTAAGTGCTGTCATTCTAACACATATTAGGAAAGGCTTAAAGCTTGAAATATCTAAATAATCATAGAATGTAGTTCCCCTTGTTTTTCTGGTTCTCTTTTCTCTTGCCCTTCCCTGCAGCTGTAAGTCTTTCTTTCACTCTGTGCGTGTCACTGAGTTTTGGTGACATAAAGAATCAGATTCATTAACTTCCACTTTTTGTGCTTTAGTGTTGGAGGGCAGCAAGTCAGTCCAAAGCTTTTTGTATATTCCAACAAGCATTTCTGCTAACATTACTGAGACCATAATTAACATAGCATTATACTTGATCAGCATTATGCTAAATAAAGGCACCCCTTTGCCACATTTTCTATATTAAATCCCAGAATCGTTTTTAAGTCTTAACCACCATATGATGTTATGGTCTGTGGTTAGTCCTAGTATTTTTAGTGGACCTTGCAAAATTGTGACATTTTATCTGCATTTTGAACCACTTGTGAGTACTGCATAATGGTAACTTTAAAAGTGCTGCATTGAAATAAAGTCTGGGTAAAATGTTTGTTTGGCTTATAAAATGTAGCCTTGAGCAATATAAGGAAATAATCAGGCTCCTAACTTTGCCTTTCAAATTGTGTTTTACTTCTCAGCAGGAGGGTAAACTAGAAAAGGTAGTGAAATGTCTTCTACTGAACAGTATTTTACGTATCTAAGTGCATATTTATTTTCCTTCTAGCTTTTTAGAAAGAATTGACAGCGTCAGCATGGATGACTACACACCCACAGATCAGGTTAGTAAAAATAATGGGGCAGGGTCTGAACCAAGATGACATTTATCTGGATTTTCTGTGTAATTTATTTTAGTCCCTACTGGAGCTGAAATAGGGCATATGGCAGAATAGCAAAATATGGTCTAGCAGTTTAAGTAATGGCTATTAAAGAAGAGGCATTTTGGTGGTGCAAACTTGTCTTTTATTGTTGTAACATCTAGGTCAGGGATTCCTGTAATACATCAGTTTTGTCTTCTTGCTTCCCATTCTCTGTCCCACAAAAAAAGGTAATTGGAAAAAAGAACAGACAGCATAAATGTAAAAAGTTATTGGCTGGTTTTCCTCACCAGCCTTTGCTTCATAGAAGCAATGCTTTATTTCAGTGGTGGAGATGATCCCAGAGGGTGACTTGGGTGGCTTCCTATGTCCATCAGAAGGGTCTTTCAGAGGCAAAAGCTTGTGGTGGATAAGGTGTCCAGATTCAGGGGAGAGCACCAGTGGCAGCTTGCAAACTTCTCTGCAGCCCTGCAGATTCCTTCTTTGCAGGCTGTGCCCATCTCCTGTGGGTGGCAGAGTTTCTAGTTAAGCCTTATTTACAACACAGTACATTTTCTTTCCCAGCTGCTGGGATACATCTTGATGGAGTACTCTAATGACAGATACATTCATGTTAAGGAAAAAAACTGGTGCAACCTTGAAGTAAAGAGAGGCTTCACCATGTTGTCTGGCTTCAGCTGCCTTCCCTGAGCTCAGGCTGTGTGGTTTCCTTTGCTGTCTCTTCAGCAAACACTCTGAAGTTGTTATTTTTCAGTGCTGCTATCCCACTGTCATTTGGCAGTCTCAGCCAAGACTGTGGGCCACGTCATAAGCTCCAAATACAGGTGGCAGAAGAGAATCCCTGCGCTGGATAATTCAGTCTAACCATGCAAGGCATATAACAGGTGGATGCCCTTAAAAAAAAAAAAACTAAACAGAGTTGTCAAATCTCACTGTGCAATCAGGGAGTGAAATTCAGAGAAATTAGGTGACTTGCCAGAGATTATCCAAGGAAGCATGCAGAGAAGAGTTAGTTTCTTCAGACCTGCTTTAGGTCCATAACCACAAGTGTGTCCTGTAGCTAACCCAATATAGGATCATTTATTGAAGCACTCAAGACATTTTCAGACCAAAGCAATTAGCACTGGGGTTTGCTCCATCTAGACCTCATGGTTTTAGCATCAAGATCACTCACCTGGAGAGAGAAGTCAGTGAAGAAAAGCCTTATTTTTTCTTTCATTATTTACGTTAGTGTTGGCCTGTTTGTTCCTGGGAGGCCCTTATCTACCTGAAGTAGTCTTTCATCACCTAGAAATTTTTCCTGATATTTCATTTGGGGAGAAATGTCTTGAAAGATCAGAAAAGGACCTTGATATTTGGCAGGTGGAAAACTTTTGCCCTGAGGGCTTTCCGCTTTCATCCTGTTACACTGTATCAGTTGACTTGTTGAATTAACTGGTAAAAATCACCTCTTCTCGTGCTTTCTGATTTTTGGGATTGGTTGGTGGTTTTTTGGATTTTTTTGCACCATAACAAAAAAAGTCACCAAGTGACAGAAAATGGCAGTAACATACAAAATAACTAGGAGCATTAAGTAAGTGGCCTTCAGCTGAGTGCATGCAGCTGTCAAAGCAGCCACGGTTTGCCTTGGCTACCAGAAGCAGTAGATGGTAGAGTAGGGAAAAAAAGCAAGCTGTGCTTGCAGTCTGCACGGCTGGCTGCCTCCTTCCCTCCAGGAAGGGGGCGTCATAAATTGCTTTTGCCTACACCCCATGAGAATTGAGGAAATTATTATTTTTTAATTATTAGAAGAGAGTTGGTTAAGTTGTAAAGTATTGCTGGTTTAAGAAATAGGAAAGAAGTGCCACATTTCTGCACAGTCTAAATTCTGTTCCCTTGTGCTCTGTTACAGAGCTTTAATTACTCAGTCACAAGCTATTATTTCGATAGGATTCCTGTCTCATTCAGTACAAAAGAGGGCAGAGTTAAGGTTGCCTGGGCAACTGTAAATCTGGAGTTTTCTAACATTTGAATACTTGACTTTACAACATGAATAACATTTTTCTTAGTTTTATGTAACTTCAGAATTCATTAGCCTCATCACATACCAAGGTGTATGACCATCAAGAACAGGTTCCAGTGGGCAGTAAGCAGAACAGAGGTGGGGTCTCCTGCTGTCTGAGTGCACAAACCAAATGCAGTGATCATTATTATCTACCATGTCAGTACAGACAAATGCCAGTTTACCAACAAATCTGATTAAACTTTCATTAAATGAAGCATTTAAGACTTTTCATGGAAAATAATATTCCAAGCTTTTAAGAATAAAAGTAGGTTAGAAAAAAAGCCTTACTAATCAGCTTCTGTGTTCTCATTTCCAGGACCTATTAAGATGCAGAGTGTTGACATCAGGGATTTTTGAAACAAGATTTCAAGTAGATAAAGTAAATTTTCAGTAAGTCTATTAGTATTGATTTATGAATATCCTACTGATTTTTAACAGCTTTATTCAGATGTCTGTGTTCATGTATGCATGGTATAGCAGGCTTAGGGTGGGAGTGGATGGTTTTTAGTTGTTTGATTTGGCTTTTTAGCTCTCTTTCCAGAGGTCCTAGTAAAATTACCTCATACTTTGCAAAAATAGCTTTCATTAGTTACGTATGTTAGAAGTGCTCTATAGTAGGGTCATGCATGGCTGCTTGTAAAAACTAGT
The DNA here is from genome assembly GCA_013400175.1 of Phainopepla nitens. Taxonomy (NCBI): domain Eukaryota; kingdom Metazoa; phylum Chordata; class Aves; order Passeriformes; family Bombycillidae; genus Phainopepla; species Phainopepla nitens. Next base: position 303,601 of record VXBQ01014505.1, read on the forward strand.
GCATTGCTATAGCACTGTAAAATCATAAAATGCCTTTGGGGATGAGAGCTCACATAAGTCAGTGGAAATCCTCCCTTCTTCCAGAGGGCTGCAGGCTCTGTGTTTGTCGAAGTTTTTTGCTGTGTCTCTGTAAAACACCCACAGTCAGACTGGCTTCTCTCACTGGTTCTTGTCCAGAAAGGTGGCAGTGCTGACAGGGCCAAGCTGCCTCATGTCCTCCTCCATACAGAGATGCCCTCTCCCCACCACCCTTCAAAATATCCTGAAACCTGTCCTTGTTTATAGTACAGTATTACATGCCATATGCACTGCTATGGACTGGAAAGGAAACACTTGTCCTTGAAGGGTGTATTTCTCATTTTATGGGTTCAGTAGCCTTCTCCTGGCAGAGCAGGGCAGGTGGAGCAGTGCATCTGTCTCTGACATGCAGAGACATATACCCTCCTCTTCAAGGTATATTTTACTGCCCCTGTCCTTGGGGCTGTGAGATTTTTAAACTGAACCCTCATGCTGTGCATGCTTCGTGTGATTTTTCCTAGTGCACATAAGTGATATAACATCCTATGGCTTTTTAACAGCATGTTTGATGTAGGTGGCCAGAGAGATGAGAGAAGAAAATGGATCCAATGCTTTAATGGTAAGTAAAAACATTCTGTGTTTTATTTTGAACTTATTCCCTGAGGTGTGAGCAGTTTAGTGTTCATATGCACACACAGTACCTCGCTAGCACAGAAGTCCAGTGTTACAGGTAACTTTTTTCTGATATTTTTGGCTGATTGATGAGTAATGGCAGTGTTACCCTGAGCAGTGTGTGCTGGGATAACGGAGGTGTTCTGTTCTCTCTCCTTTCTTTCCTTCTTTCTTTTGTGTGTTCTGCCCAGACGTCACAGCTATCATCTTCGTTGTGGCTTGCAGCAGCTACAACATGGTAATAAGGGAAGACAATAACACAAACAGACTACGGGAATCCCTGGACCTTTTCAAAAGTATCTGGAATAATAGGTAAAACAAACTTCCTTTCTCACCCATCCTCCCCAGCTTAATTACAGTTCAGTTCCTTTCAAAATAGGACTCCTCTTGCTGTAGGCTCAGATGGTTTATTCAGAAAATACCCAGGTTGGGCCAGGTCTCGGAGTGTCCCCATGGTGACACCCTTCCCTGGCAGGGGCGGTGGCACAGGGACAGTGCATGTGGTGTTTCACCACTCCTGCCAAAATGATGCAGGGCATGGGGACAGCATGGAAAGGGCAAGCCCCCCAGGCTGGCTGCTGCAAGGGAGGCAGGGGAGACCCTCTCCTGGCATCACTGTGCTGCTTGGCTGAGACCAAGAGGAGCATCTGATCTCCTCCTCAAAAGCAGCAGCAGGAGAGCAGCTCACTGTGCTTGTTCCTTATGCAAGCAGCTGCTCTCATAAGGGTCATCTCTGAGAGCACAGGGGTACCTCTGCCTTGTGGGGGTGGTGCTTCAGACCTAAGCTAACTGGAACTGCCATTAAATTGCCATGCTGCCACAGTGCCTGTAAATCGTAGGTATGTGAACAAAGAGCAACCCGAACGGGCTCCTGGTGGGGAACAGGTTAAAACAATGGGCAAAATAAGGTGAGGAAGTTTTCAGCACATACCTGTGAGGATGCTCTGCACTGAGAAGTGATTGAAGGTAGAGTGAAGGAAGAACGTTAACTGCACATCCCAAGGCGCATTGTCACAGTGATGGATTAATTGGGGAATAAAAGAGACATTATTTTCTTTCCATTCATCAGGTGTCATACAGACCACCCTAAAAGATGGGATATATGTGTGGATGAGCAGTAGCTTAGAGCAGTCTGAGGGAAGGGAGCTTTATAGCCTTTCTTTTTTTTTTTTTTTTTCTTTTTTCTTTTTCACAACCAAATAAAGCAGACAGTAATGTCTGATTGTGAACTGTGGTGCTTCTAGAAAATGTCATCAGCTTCCCAATTTGATACCTAAAGGAGAATTTGGGGAAAAAAAATTTGAAAACTGCTCTCTTCAGCAATGTCCACTGCAGGTTTTATAAACAGATGTACTGACCCTAGAAATATACCCACCAGCACAGGTGCAGACCAATCAAAACAATCATTTAGGTCATCTTGTTTTTTTTCTGTTGAAGCATATTCTACACTATTGCACACAGGGATAGCCAGTAAATTTTCTTTCAATGTGACACATTTTTGTTGATTAACATGTCAGAGATAACACAAACATTTGGTTTGTTTTTGACAGGTGGTTACGGACCATTTCTATCATTTTATTCTTGAATAAACAGGACATGCTGGCTGAAAAAGTCTTGGCAGGGAAATCAAAAATTGAAGATTACTTTCCTGAATACGCGCATTATACTGTACCTGAGGATGGTAAGGTTTTTCCCCATCCTGGGATAGGACCTGTTGGCATGGTCCAGCCTGTAGCTCCTTTCCCTGTCTGTCTCTCACATACACATTCACAAGCACACTCTCTCTGTTCCTTGACATGAGCTGTTGGTCAGGTAAGGAGCATGCCAGCTCACGTGCCAGCTGGGAGCATGTAGCTCACGGGCACCCCAGTGTGGGTAGGCTCTGGGGGGGTTCTGGCTCCACAGCACCTGCCCGCCCCTTCTGGGAGGACCCACCAGTCCCAGGAGAGCAGAGCAGCCACACATCTCCCCCCTTACCACATGCTTCTGCCCAGGCCTCCCACAGTGCTGAACTTTGTTGGGGATTCATGAGATTTATTTTGCAGCCATTCTGCATCTTCCAACACTAAATTTCAGTTCTTGAAAGACTGATGGGAAGCCCAGCAGAGCAGTAAGGAAACTTTAATGGAGGAAAACCACATCATTAGCTAGGAAGAGAGCTGTGGTGATGGAGCAATCAGTTTCTTATCTTCAAGAAGTGCAGTGGTTCCTGCACCACAGTAACATGTTGCAGAGGTAAACTCTGGTATTGTGCCAGGTGTCTACCAGGCAGAGAGCTCCCCAAAGGTCTCAGGTCTGTCTAGCAAAAGTGGTAAAGCTTTTACTTCCTGACCACTCGCCTCTGCCTTACCTGAGTGATGTCCCTGGTGTGGTGCTTGCAGCCAGCTGTTGGAAAAGGCTTTCATTCTCCACCAACCACCACCAAGAGCCTTGGTTACAGAGATGAAGATGGTGATAAGCTATTTTCAGCCTTCACTGAGGTCTGGAACTTCATGAGTGTGATTCTGAGTTTCAGGTGTAGAGGATAAATAAACTCCCCTAAAATCTGAGTTGATCTGGCATCTGTTTTGCAATGCTAAGGGCTTTCAGAAGAAATCTTGTCTCCATCACCCAAATTTCCCCTTCTCAAACATATACCACCTAGACAGAGTTTGAGTGCATTTTCAGCATTTTTTAATAATAAACCAGCTGTCAGTAAAAAGTAGCTTTTGGTATTTCTCAGAGGGATTTCACAGTGGGATCTAGAGTGATCCAGAATATTCACACATGAAGCAGCTTTCTATTTTTAACCTATAGTTGTTCACTTATTCTTCAATTTCTGCTGACATTGTTTAAGGGCAGCAGCACTGAATTCCAATATGCTGTTGATTGTGCTGCTGCTCTATTTTTACCCCAGCACTATGGATGAAAAATAGGTTTTCATATTCTGATAAATTCTGTCCTTTACAATATAAAGTTTATGAGTATCTGATTTTGGTATCCTAGATGAGAGATAACACTGAAAGGAAATAAATAGGTTATCTCTTCACTGCATTCTTTTTTACACTTAGAGTAAATACAGTCATTGCCTGGTCTAGATAGTGACAACATCATCTGCCTGCAAACAGTTAATACTAACCAAGAAGTCTCCTGCTCAACAAGAATTTAATCTAAGACCCCTTGACGGGCAATATATCAGAAGTATTCTGCTGAATTGAGGCCTGGAAATAAAATACATTTATATATATATATCAAAAGGTCTTTCGATGCTATCATTTTTTCCAAATGTAATCTTGGACTAATCATTTTTAAACCCACATTCCTGCCTGCAGAAGCTTTTTTCAGGAGAAGCTGTTCTGCTGCAGAAACTGAACAGCTCAGCTGCTTTTTCTAGTCATATTTTCTGATAAAAGCTAAACCCTAACTCCCACTTGTTTTATATCTATATGAACAAACTTGTGGATGTGAGTAAGCCTTTTTGTGATATGACCAATGACATTGTTGCAATGATTTCAGCAATTTTCAGGTTCCTAAAATATGTTGTACGCATAGTCAGGTCTTTACAGTACTCTTCATTTTAGAATTACCTACTGAGAATCTCCTCTAGTATTTAACATTTCAGTTTCTGTACTGAAGGGCTACTTCCTCCTTGTTAAATCTTCTGTTGTAAATAGATGATTGTTTAGTTTTCGTGTTTCTGATGTCATTTGTTTTTAATTGAACAGCAACACCAGATGCCGGAGAAGACCCCAAAGTCACAAGAGCCAAGTTCTTCATCCGGGATGAGTTTTTAGTGAGTAATTTTCATCTTGTGTGTGATCCTGTCATAGGAAATGCTGACAGATGGCATAGTTTATTTAGGGAAAACTGATGGGGTTTTGCAGAAAGCTGGAAGGAGAGGACAGCGTCTGGCAAATCTCTAATTTTTTTCTGCTGCCCACTGCCCATCTTGCAGTATCTTCCTTAGTGCTGCACATCTTTATACCCATTTTATATAAAGTCACCTGCCATGCAAACTGTCACACAGTAAGTGCTAGTGCTTAGAATGGTCCATGCAATGTACAGTTCATGCATAAACAAATTGGCTTTCTTACTTTTATCCTGCATTCCTTCAAGGAGCTTGGCAGTGGTCAGCTGACAGCAGGAATTAAAAAAAAAAAAAGGCAGGTTTTATGATTTTATGCTTAAATAAGGTTTCTGGTGTGCCAGTTAGGAGATTTACCTGGTCCTTTGGACTGGTGTCATGGCCCTACTGAAGCATCATAAGAAAGTTTCCTTATCTAGTCATATGTTTATTGAAATTAAGGTTGCCTCTATAGCTGGAGTGAGCTGGTGGTGGTGTTTACATTTTGAAGGTGAAAGCAGTTGTCAGGCACACAATCACTGCCCAGCTCTGCTGTCAGGAACAGGGAATTTAATCCAGTATCACTTGTGGCTTCACTCATTCTGAGTTGTTCCCACAGTGCAGAGCAGTAAGAAGAGACCAGAACCAAAGCTCATCTGTCATGCTCTACTGGTAGAAACTATATGTGTGTGTTTGAGATAACAAACTGAGTGGTTAGAATCAAGAATTTTAAAGTCATTATGCATTTACGAGCATTGTTAGGATTTACAGCTGCTGACGCACCAAGAAAGAAGCAATTAAGTGTATTCACACTTTGGGGATTTTCAGTTGCCACCTTAGCCTTCTGGATCCTGAGGAAAAAATGTCAGATTGCGCCGTGCTAACGTAAGAGTTACCAAAAAAACTCACCTTGAGGCAAATCTCTCCTGTGATAATGCTGGAATCTCGTGAAGCAGGTGACGATATCCAGTCTGGAAGGAGAGTGGCTCTGAGGGATGAGTTACAGGGAAATCAGGGTGAAACTCCTCACCTTTATCTATTTTCATGGTTTAAAAAAACACATCAGGGGCCAGGTCCTTACCTGCCATGACTCAGTGGTGTTACAGAAGGAGGCCACCTATGAAGCAGGGAGGGGAGCGGGCCCAGGCACTGCAGCATCAGAAACCACTGTGGCTGCTGGGGCAAGGGAAGCTCTTGTGCTGGGGCCAGCACCTGCCAGCTGCCAGGCACTCCTTGGGGCTTACCAGGCATGGGGCCAGAACAGCTCCTCCCTCGTTTGCCTGCAAGTGCTGCAGGTTTGGCAGAGAAAATCTCCTCTGTAACGCATCCGTCTCCTGGCTTTGTGCTCTGAGTAACATGGCCGTGCCTGGAGAGGGCGAGGTGGGAGAAGGCCAAGTAGAAATGGTCACTTCCACTTCCATGGGGTCAGGCACAAAAGGCTGAGGTTTCAGAGAGGGAGTGATAAAGGGCATAGGAGAAATACAGACTGGCAGGGATCTGATGGCCTTAGCCAGGAGCCGGGAAGAAAAGGCCCGTATTTTCTACCTGTGTCTGCCTTGGCTTTGCTTTATACTTTCTTTCCCAAGTTTCTTGATTTATGACCTTTTCGTTGCACCACTCTGTTAAATTTTCAGGCATGATTCAGAGAAACCTGTGTTTATGATGCTTTATTGTGATTTTTATCATGGTAGCAGGCTTGCATAAACCATGGATACGAGTAGCAGTAACCACCATGGGGCTGCACCCCTTCAAACTGCCTGGCTATAGGGATGGTAGTGGCAAATTTAAAGCCTGTAATTTGAGGAATTTTTGTAGACTGACCATATTTCCGATAACTATTGCTACATGATGGTACATGAGGATTAGAAAGGCAAAAGATGTCAGCTCATAGTTTCAGGGTTGGTGTGGGGGCTGTGGCCCCTCGGGGTTGGGCAGCAGGGCTGGGATCCTTCAGATTTCAGTCAGGGAGCAGCCTGGGAGGGATGGCTGGGATTGGGCCTCAAGGGCCAAGATGCCTGCACCTCAGGGCTGGGCTGGGCTGGTCCTGGAAATGTATCCTGTTGGAAATCCTCTGCCCTTCAGCTCAGGCACATCCTTTCTCCTCCCAGACTCTTCCCGGAGGCAGTGTGCGTGTGCACTCCTTGGTGAGGCTGCTCCCCAGCCCTCTTTTGGTGTTTTGCACACAGGGCTCTCCAGCTGCTGATGTTTTGTTTGAATACATCCCCAGTATGGCCCCTGTTAGAACAGTGGCATGGCCCCTCTGGTTCCTGTCCTGCTGGTTTTTACAAAACCTGAGTCTGGAAGGTGAAGGAGCTGCTGTTCAAACACACACAGACCAGGCTTCCTCAAATTTGTGTGTCATCCTGACCCTGCAGTGTAGGGATGCCAGTATTAAATATTCCCACCTGGAAAGCAAATGTTCTTTCTTCATTGTCCCAGGGGATTTTTTTTTTTTCCCCTGTGAACTGGTGCTGGGTAGCACACTACTATTCAAAGTGAGTTTCGAGTAGAGGTGACATTTCTGCATTTATCTTCAAATGAGAGGACTGCAGGAGCTGTCAGGTGACAAAAACAGACAGTCCCCTAATATTTTGAAAATACATTCTTTGGCCTGCTCTGTATGTAACCAGGACACTGTGGGCAGCTTAGTGCCATAGACGTGAGTGCAATCAGTGCATGATAAACACAAGCAGACAGTTATTAGTATTTTTCATGAGGGTAAGCCTTGAACTAGGTATTGAAAGTAGCATGGTAAATAATTAATAATAAAAATAATTTTTAGACTGCGTATGAACACCCCTGTGTATTCAGTGTTGAATGTGTAATATTTACCTAAATTACCTGGAAAAAATCTGCAATTTCTTGTTGATCTAATTACGTAAATCATGGTTTCTAAATGTCTATAATTTTGCATATCAGTAGCTTCAGGTATTTAAAAGGTCAAACCTATGTGTAAAATAAATCCTGTGTTAAAAATATATGGTGTAGCCAGAGTGAGATAGAACACTGTCTTTTGTTGTTTAGCCAGAGAAAGTTACAATTAAATTTAGAAAATAGTTATAAAAATTATTATCCTAAAAATTGACCTTCTGCTTTCATGACATTTCATTTCTATTCTGCAAGATAATGATCTAGAATGGATTTGTATCTGTTAGTCCTCTAGTAGCACAGAACAAAAATGAAGATTTTTTTTTTTTTTTTTAATATATGTTTTAAGATCCTGGGGAATTTTAGCGAGATAACCATGGGCAAAGTGATGCTGGAGCTTTAAGTTGGAACCTAAAAAGTTGTGCAGTAACCTTAAGAAAATGTAATTCTGCATGGTCTGATGTTTACTGGATTTGTGCATGCTTTATTACTCTAAGTGAACCCAGCCACTCTGGTGATAGTTCCACCAAATTCTGAGTGCAATGATGATACCAAGCCTTCAGCTGGTTTAATAGGTGCTCTAAGTGAAGGTGACTTGAGGGGCCCTCACACAAGAAGCAGAAGCAGTAGGATGCTGTTCTCTGCCACTGCTGGCTCCACAACTGAGAGGCTGTTGGTTTTGTGTTGCTGACTTAAAACAAGAGTTCAGGAATTTGCCACAGGACGGCACCAAAAAAAGAGGAGAAAACAATTCCTGGGGCAGCTGCATGGCAGGCTGCACAACTGTCAGCAGCACAGATTTGGCTGCACAGTGATGCACAGAGCCTGTGCAGCTGAGGGTGGCATTGGTGGCTCGCACAAAGGACTCCTGTCCTGACCCCATAACAGTACCCATGACATTTTTGTTACCTTCATTTCAAATTTGTCATTCAGACTGATCAGACCTCAGCCCTCCCTTTTCGTTTACTTTCTTTAGTGATCTGTATACAGGTTTCCCAGGGTTCTTGGTTCCCCGCGAGTCTGTAGTCTGCTGAGACATGAAACTTCTCAGGGCACGGCACCTGATCCTTGTTTTTTGCCTGGCTCTCTCCACAGAGGATAAGTACGGCGAGCGGAGACGGCCGGCACTACTGCTACCCGCACTTCACGTGTGCAGTGGACACCGAAAACATCCGCAGAGTGTTCAACGACTGCCGAGACATCATCCAGAGGATGCACCTCCGCCAGTACGAACTCTTGTGAGGGGGATCACCGTGGAACCTGTGGTTTTAAATTCTTTGCTCCTTACTCTTTCTCTTGATACTACCCCACACAGGGTGGAAGAATATACTATAGAAATGTCAGTCTCTTCACTATGTTTACTTTTAATTGTTTAACCTTAAAGCTGATTTGAAGCAAGTTTGGGTTATTTCCCCTTCATGCTTTTTGGGACTATTTTTGTGCTTTACTTTGACATGCCACTTCTTCGTCATTCCACTAAGCCCTTTGGCTACCTCTGTTCCCTCTAGGTTTTGGTTTTTTTTTTAAACTGAACGTGACCCGCTAATTTTTTTCCAGCGGGTTAACCTCAGTTCAGGCCGGTATGTCAGCTGGATGACACTGAAGTCATACCTATCCCTCTGTGTGGGTTTCCTTTGTAACATGACATTGAAGAGTACTTGATGGGTGAAAAAAAGATTAATGCACTTTGTATCAGGTTATTAAATACTGTTGAGGAAGTAGACACACAATGTAGCAGCACCACAATATTTATTACTCTGTCACAGTTTTTAGCATTTCTGAGTTGCAGGTCAACTGATAAAGTGACCTCCTCTTTTAAGCCGTTACTGGCACAGGAAGTAGAGTAGATAATGAGAGGAACAGTGAAGACAAAGCAATTTTTCTGGGGTTTTGGAGCTAAGTGTCTCTGCACACCTCAGGCATTTGAATTACAGCTACTTTTCAGCCTGTTGCATCTAGGCAGAAAATTTACCACCCTCACTTATGTTATTTGTGCTGTCCACAAATGATCCTTTTAGTTCCGATCATTCTTGGACAACAGTCCTCTCCCTATATATATTTTTTTGTTTTACTGCTGGTTTATTATATTGTACAGACTGTAAAATGTAATATTATTTTGTACAACTTTATTGAAGAAAAATACTTGTAGAAGATCTTTGTGCCTTGATTATGGCTGTACCTGTAAAATGAGCTAAGATGTAAGTATGTTTTTGATTGCGCTGTACAGCTTGATGTCAACCTTACCTGCAGCAGTGACTGGAGGTAAGAACTTTATCTGTAGAGTTTAGGGGTTTTTTTCTGGTTTATATAAAAATGCTCTTTAGTATAAAAATTATAAATTATGCAAATTAACCACTTACCTTTCCAAGTAAGGTATTACAGTCACCGGATGTTGCAGCAAACATGCCTTTCTCTTTTGAAGTCTCAGCTTTAAAACATTGGAATTCATTCAAGTGTCCAAATTGCAACCTGGTGTTGTTTTAATGGGAAACAAGGATTTCTTTTCTTTTCTTTTTTTTTTTTTTCCTTTTTTTTTTTGTCCTTTATATTTAGAAAATATGTTTGGTAATTCTTTGGTCATTCATAGAACTTCACAATTGCACAGACCGATTGTGAATGTGTAAAGCACCATTATATAGAGCTCTTCAATCTTTGTACCAACAGCGGCTTTCATTGTGCAAGTAAATAGTGAGAAAGAAGATAAGAAAAAAAAAAAGGTGTATAAACCCTCGTGTCTGGCCTAAGAGAATTACAAGATGACATTTTTATTTCTCTTTTAATAAAGAGACACATTAGAAAATTATTTTATTTTAAATATTGTAGAATCAAAATGTGTGAATATTTCTCAAACTTGAATAATTTATGCAAATGACATTCTCAAAACAAGTTGTGGTACAGTACAATATATAAAAAGCAAGAATTGCTGTAGCAATAAGGCATGTCCTTTTTAGTAACTATAACACTGCTTTATATTTTATACATAGGTGTTTTATGTCTGTGACTATATACTTTTCCTGTGTCCAAGATAACCTGTACAAATGTCTAAAATTACAGTTGCAATAACAGAAACCTAGAGAAGTGTTAGACTACATTACTTTATAGAATGTTTTACCACACTTCAGACCATTCCCCCCACTTCATTTTAAATTTAGGGAGAGATGAAGAGCTAACACAGTCCCCACACTGGCATATAAATCAGCAGGTTTTATTAACTTTTTACAGTATTTTTATTAGTTGTAAACCCCAATTAGTCATCTTTTTAAAGTCAAGACTACAGTCCAATTGAGAACTTGTTTCCAGTTGAATATAAAACAATCCCATTTTAGGTACTATAATATGACCATTTTCTCTTCCCAGAAATCTGTATGTTCAATTTAGTCATATTTCCCAAAAACTGAAAGGCTGGGTGGAATAAGCTAACAGTAAACAAAATTCTCTTATTTCTCATGCCAAAGAAAGTAATAGAATGAATAACAAAAGATAGGTGGTTTTGTGGGGTTTTTTTGTTGTTGTTGTTTTTTTTTAAACTAGCCCCAGCCCAGGAGTTCAGGTTAGAGCTCCCAGCCTCTGCAGGAACATCAGCAGGAAAACTGGTCCTGGTGTGAAGTCCCTCTGTTTTCTCTGGGGTGGGTGGGGAGCAGCAGTAGGTTTGTCCCACCTTCCCCCACACACGGGAGAGGCTAAGCTCAGATTTTATCTTTGTGGCACAGCTGGTGGCCTCTGCCTCCCCACAGAGGAGCTAGTGCAGTTCAAAATGTGACACTACACTAAAGTCAGCAGAACTTGTGGAATGTAAAATAAGGCACATTCCTATCCCTGGCTGTAGACTGAGGGCTGAGGCATAGGATAATGTTACTGCAGCTGTATTTGACCTTCCTTCTTGCAGGAGATCAGCAACTGGAGGGCCCCTCACCACACAGATCTCTGGGATGCAATAGGGCCCTCTTTTTTAAGCTCATCATAGCACATCTTTTCAAAAGCAGCAGCTTGAGGTGTCACCCTAATTTTTTTTTTAAGCAGTTTTCAAGTGTCTCAGCAAACTGGATCCTCGAGCTTCTTCCCCTTGTTGTCGGGTAGATGGATAACTGCAAATTGTAGTCAGCTAACAATTTACTGTGTCAGGAACCAGAAGACTTCTTGTCCCAAACCACAGTCCCTTATACACTACACCCTCAAAAGGTTATGGAAATGTGCATCTCTCAGTGCTGGTGCATCCAGATTCTGCCTGACCCTACCAAACACAAGTATGACATTTGAAGGGCCATGCAGCAATAAAACAGAGAAACGTTTCCAGTTTGCAAGATTCAGCCTCTACCAGGGTAAGACAAAAGTGCAGACAAGTGGTGAGGCTATAGGATTTACATAATGTACAGTTACACTTTTAATATACATATTTGATACAAAAATTATAGCAGGAAAAGGACTCATTTGATTGTCGAATACAGTATTTTTGTACAGCATGAAACGTTCATTTCAGTTAATTATTTATCCTGTAGTAGTCATATCAGCTGTATAGGACTTCTATGGTATGTGTAAATGCAACCTGCCTTCAGACTAGCAATCAAATTAGGTCATTTGCTGGCATGAATATAGTCTGATGTTTGACTGTTCTCAGCTTTGGTATTTCAGTGACTGAATGCAGATGTCTGGCTCTTCATACTGCTTTATGCTTACTGATTAAACGCTGAGCAAAATAAAACGGTGGAGTGAGAAGCTGAACATGAGCTAGTACCAGGATCACAAGCAGAGCACCTGCTGCACAGTAGATAGTGAAGACTCTGCTCTCAAACGGAAGGAAGCATTTTTGGAGGGAGAAGTCAGTTGGTGTTATGCTGCCCTGGAAGAGAAATGAAGACCGTCACTTTGCTGTTACAGTGGGTTCTGAATCAGGAGTGAACACCACAGCTGTCAGATCTCCAATTTCTAAATCCCTATGTTGGGTGGCAAGGGTTGGGGCCAGTTTCCTGGTACCAGTGCCTTCTCCAGGGGGCTGAAGAGTCCATACCTTGTGGTGCTGGGCGCTAACTGGAATATTCACCAGGCCAACATGAGCCCAGAGACCAATCTTCCCATCTAGCATAAACAGAGAGCTGGGCTCCTCATCTGATTTGCCTTCAAAAGCCTAACTTCAGCTGCTGTAAATCCATCTGGAAGGAGCCTTTCCAGGCTAAAGTTAGGTTTTGTGAATGTGCCCCTTCCTCAGGGGGGAGGCCAGGCCCCCAGGCCCTCCTCCTTACCCAGTACATGCTGCAAAAACACACGTTGGCTAATCCAAATTAGGAATGGGAACTCCAAAAACAAAGAACTTTGTTGGGTTTTGGCTTGACTTTGCAGTTCAATTTAAAGTGGACAGTGGATCGAGGCTGAGGAGTTAAAACAGTAGCGAGGAGGATGCAACTTTAATTAGCCAACCTCTTGTTTTGCAGTGCCGATGCGCTGTCTGGCGTGTGCGGAGTGTGTGTGTAGTTTGAAGGCAGCTACTCTCAGGAATATGGAATAAACAGAACTACTTTCAACAACAGTTATTAACAGTTGCATAAAATGAATTTAAACCTACAGGGTTATCTGTGTTTTAAGCAGCCTAAACACAACAGCAGTAAAACATACATAAAAGATTTCCCCCTCCAAGTCACAGACTACTCTGTAAACAGATTGTAGGTTTTGCTTCTTACTCCAACTTTCTAAGAGTTCTGTTTTATTTTTGAGCTGGGGAACTAATTGATTTACCTCTAAGGATATACTGAGCACTGGAACTGCCTGCACAAGCATAAGCAACACACTGTATAAAATGAGAACTGGCAATGAGGAGGCAGACTGTGGGCACATCACAAACACTTTCACTGCATTAATGCACACGTTTGAAAACCATGATCACCGTGCAAAAGGGTTTGAGGTGGATACAGTCTTGTTTTCATAGTTGGTAAATCAGCCAAGCCAAACTGGTCTTTCTACTGTTCAGTGCACAATACTGATTATTTTTACAAGTCAATAGTTTACAGTGCACCCTCTTTCTAAGAAAATGTATCCAGATATTAATTAGGTCTTCAACAGCATTGCTTTGTACCACACAGAACATGTGGCTCCCACAGATGTACTTTATAAAAAGTGGATGCAGTGTACTGAGTGGGTTGGGTGGGTAGGCAATTTTTTTTTTATTATTTTTCGTTTTTACAGGTAGAATCAGTTTTAAAATATAGCTGACTGCCATGTTGATTTATCTATGAAAGTTATCTGACAAAAATAAAAAAAAAATTAAAACTTACCATGATGAAACTAGGATTGTTTCTATTCCTCCAACTGAATGATGGGACACTGATTTCTGGAATTCTCCCTGCATGCAGCACTTCACAAGCACTATGAGTGTGCCCACTGAGAATCAAACGGGGCTGAAACCACCATAGCAGCTAGAACACAAAATGGTAAAGCACAGAAATTAATTCACAGCTAAAAAGAAATTGAACTTAAAACCCTTTTTTTTTTTCCTTTGAACAGAGTGAAATTATAGCAATTCTTGTATTCTTACAAAGTGTTTTCTGTAAACTTCTGTTTTCCAGTAAGAAATCTGTTGGTATCGCAATATCAATCACATCCATTTGGCCCTGATCCCAAGTACTGGGCTTTTATCCTTTTTTTTCATACAGATCAGAAGAACAAAGGCAACAGCGTGCTGTGGATATCACAAAGAGAAAAACTTTGGGTTTAGTTAAAGCAATGCTATTTTCTTGTCTAAGGAAGAATCTTGTACCAACAATCTTTGAGTGAAGACATTTACGCAGAAGGAAAGCAATAATGACCATTAAGTTTTTAGGGAATACTTTACATTTTCTTGTAGTTACTAAGCAAAAATGATGCTTTCAAAGTGTTGGAAAACTGTGGCCAGGTGTGTCAATAATTTACACAGTACAGAAAGTACAGAAAGCTGAAGTGGAGGTAATGGCACCGCAGCAGATTTAAGAGTGCCAAGACTTCAGAGCTGTACCTGGGAAACCTGGCAGGACCAAGGCCACGATGGTGAGGATCCTCAGGGGAGCAGCTCTAACGAGCAGCCTGTCCCAGGTCTCATTATGCAGGAGCAGCAGTGCTCTGTTTGTCTCAGCCAACAGCCTTACCACAGGTTTTTAATCTATTTATACCTACACTCATGTCCCCCTCTCACCCACCCACTGCCACTCCAGTTCCCAAGAAATCAAACCTTTTGTGATGCCTCCTGAGACAGTACATCATACTTTTCTTTAAAGGGGATGTTTTTCTCCTCTGGAGGAGCAGAATCTTCACCAGTGCATTCAGCATCACTTTTCCGATAGAGAGGGTAATGCTGGGAGTAATTAAAAGCAAAGATTAGTTGTTAATGATCCAGCATTTCTAGAACAGTAATAAATCCACAAAAACAACATGTCAATATGTTGTCTCACCCCACCTCTAACACACCTGTAAAAGGATGGGTTCTGAAGCTGGAAGCTTTTCCACATCACTGCATCTTTTGTTGGAATGATTTGGTTTCTGTGAACAAAATCAACCCATAGAAGGGGTGAAATTAAGCAATAGCTAGGCTTTAAGGGGTTAGGGAGGGTGGCATTGTTGTTGGCTTTGGGTTTTTGTCAAGCAGTTTAGCTCAGATAATACTGCCCACTGTGTGAACTCCTAAGAGTTTTACTGTGGACTGGTGAAACTCCCCAGTCTATGCGTGCTGTAAACACAGCTGTGCTCTTTCTGACTGCAGAAAGCAGCAGCAGGATCTCTGCACCAACAAGGCAAAGGAGTCTGAAGGCAGCCCAAGGGACTTGGGAAAAAAAAACTTAGCATTTTTTCCACTGGGAATTGGTTTCCTGATTGACTGCCAGCCCAGTCAGTCATGCTGCCTACTATACATCCAGTCAGCCTATGAAAAAGGGAAGAGGAAGGAAATACAAGAAGCAATTTGATATGATGGAAAAAATACAATTAAAACATTACTAGGCTATGAGGAAAGGATTGCTGTAGAATCAGGAGACTAAAAGAACATGCTTGAAGGCTACAAAACAGAATAATATCCATAAATATAAATGCAGGGTTATGTATCTGGAGTATGAAAGGGAGGGTTACAGGAATTCTGCCATTCCTCGGAACAGAGGAAATGACGCTGTGTTGGCAGCACTGACAAGGAAGTTGACACCATTAGTGCAAAGCAACACTGTTAATAGTTAAGTAAACATGGTTAAGAGGGATATGAAGGGGAGAAAGAGTTGCTAACAAGTTGCAATGTGAATTGGAAGCAGACTTTTTTCAGGAGAGTATGATTGTATCCTGACTATGCTACAGTATCAGCATTCCCTTTGTGGCAGAGGAGTCGCTGGCTGCAATCAGATCTTTCATAGTCTCTTACCTGCTGGGAGCAATTCAGTTTGTGAGAAAGTGCCGCAAGTTTTGCCTCGGAGGTACGGCAGACAGCACAGCCATCACCCTCCATGGCTACACTGTTCACGAGGACAAAGCTGGAAAATACCGGGGGTTGGCAAAGAGAAGCAGAGAGGAAGAGGACAGGAAGGCATTTGTTGTTCATGCACACGTGCGGGATAAACTTCATTTTATCAAATGCAAGGGTTCCTAAGTTGGACACAGCTCAACAAAGCAGCAAAATGTAACAGCTCCTGAAATCATGTGCTATAAATCCTCCTGTGAGTATCTGTACCACAGCCATGTGTCTGTCTTTATACGGTTGTTAATTAGGTTGCACAATGTACCTTATGCTTCATGCTTACACTTCAAGATTTTTTTTATATTTTAATGGATGCTTAAGTTGTATTCTAGTGGATTGTTAGAAGTTCATCACTGAACTAAATTCTGAGGGAAAGGAGAACTTGCTTCTCTCCCCACACAGTTTAGACGTCAGAGACAGCCTCTGAGACACTGGATTTCTTCAGAACAACTGAAAAGCAGAACAGCACTGCATTTCGGTGACTGCCCTGAACAAGCTTCGTTTTGTATTTGCAGTCTCTGATGTACAAAACAGGATTTTATTCTTAATAGAAGGTTTCCCTGTAGATTTCAAATCAACTTCTGCCACAAGATTCATACCCATGTAGTCACATATTCAGCTTGGGATACATCCCCAGTTCAACTCAGTCTGTTTAAAAGACAAAAATGAGCTGAATGCCTTCACTTAAGAGATACTAGTCAATAGTAAAACAAAAATTAATTCTCTTTTAGCAAATTAAGCTGCTTTTATACCACAGATTTGCTGTAAAATAGTTTATTTAGGAATGTTTCATTAATAGTGCAGCTCATTGCAGTTAATGGCTATCAGACATGCAATCTGCAACTGCATGCAAGAATTCTGCTGTGCAGTTTTATCAAAGGAGACATGGAGATGTTCCTTAATAATTATTTTGTAAACAGCTAAAATAAGTATCTTGAGGACCCCACATCTCCATGATAAGCAACAGCTTTATACTGAGCATTCACAAAGCTCAGAGATCTTCCTAAAATAGACACCTGTTCAGAATTTTAATTAAACATTTGTAATGTTTGTCTTATTAAGGGAACCAGTGTAAACCTGTAGGGTTTGAATCTCACATTTCCACGAGCGAGTAGAACCCGAGGGCACGCGTGCCAAACACAGAGTGGCAACAGGGCTTCCCTTCCTGAATCCGAGACTTAAAACACCTCTCCACAAACCCAGCAGTGCGTGCCCTCACCGGGATCCTGCCCGGTGTCTGGAGGTAACAGGGCACACAGCCGCAGAACAAACCTCACCGGGGTCTGCTCTGAGCCAAAACCAGCTCGAGCGTTGCTGCCCCACCTGGTGGAAACTGCAGACACGCAGTGCGACCCGCCGTGTTCCCCGATCCCTCAAACGAGGGCTGAGTTCTGCAGACTAAAGAAGTTATTAAAATTAATGAAACTCCCAATTTGTAAACACAGAGGGGGTTGGTTCATGCTTCTTTATCCTGCTATGTTTACAGCCGTGGCTCATTACCAGCTCCAAGGAAGTATAAAGGCACACCAGAGAAATGGATTGTGACTCCACAGTACTTTTCCATTTAAAAGGAAATTGTTAACACTTTACACAACTTCCTGTCCATATCTATAACTACATCCATACTACTATATATAACTACTATCCATAGCAACAGGTTTGATACAGGTACAAAGTGTTTGGCAACCCATCATAAGGTAGGTGATTAAAAAAAAAAAAGGCTCTAAGTGAAGCATTCCCATACTATTTCATCAGAAAAAAAAATAAATATACTCACTTTATTCCCTTCCGAGTTATCAGCTTTCCTGAAGTAAAGTTGAAAACCTTTTCAAATCGATTTACCTTGTAAGTAGTCATTCTGTGTCACAGAGCAAAAATACAGCTGAGGTCAGAAATTGCCATTGGAACTCATCTGACACAGTTGCTTTACAGTTTGCTGACCATTCCTGCAGCTTGCTGCTCCATTATGCAGCTCACACAATCATTCAGGAAACTCACAGGGATGCTCTGACAGCCCTTGTGTCCTCCAGCCCCTCCCATCAGCGCAAGCACCAGCAGAGTGAGGGCACTTACACTCTTCTGTGCTAACAGGAGTGGAAACAGCTCAGGTGCCTTCTAAGGAGGAGGCTCAATACAAGGAAAAGCAGCTTCAAGGATTCCATGTCAGAATGGCAGAAGGATCAGCTCTGGACAACCCCCATATGGTCAGAGAAGCATAAACCTGTTTTGTGCACAGGCCTTACTCTAAATTACGACCCTGTCTAATTTGATCATGATCAGCAAGTTTCCATATAACCACAGAACATGTTCCCCAGACCCTGCACCAGTTACTGTGGGCATGCTGACACTTCATTCTTGGCACCTGGGTTCTCCTGTCAATGACAAGGCTTACTCGTAATGAAATCCGATGTCGTGGTTGCCAGCAATGACCACCAGCTCTGTAAAAGCTGAATGCTTGAACATCTTCTGAAACCTCCTGACATCATCTGCCCAGGCCTGCAGGAAAAAAAACAGAAGAAATCAGTGCTGTTTCCACAGCATCAAAGGTTTTGTGGTGGGTTTGCATGGCAAGGTTTTGGTACTGGGGGGGCTGCAGGGATGGCTTCTGTGGGAGCCTACCCTGTGTCCTACAGAGCCAGTGCTGGCTGTTACCTGGGATAACAGAATTAGGAAGGTGGCAAAAAAGGAAACTGCAACTGCAGCCAGAGAGAGGAGTGAGAATTTGTGAGAGGAAGAGCCCTGCAGACAACAAGGTCATAAAGGAGAAGGGTGTCTTTTGTATTTTCTCTCCCCCTCTGCAGCTGAGGAGGGAAGTGATAGGGCAGCTTTGCTGGGCACTGGGCATCCAGCCAGGGTCAGCCCAGCACAAGCACATAACACAAGTACAAACTCAGATGTTTACATTTTGTAAGTTTTATATGAGGGGCAAGACTGCCAAGGTACTTCCAAAAATGAAGTAGAATCAGAACATTTCGACTCCTACCTGAAAGACTAGAAACTTCTACCAACAGGTAACAGTAGCAATATTAAACAAAGCTTTGCATACCTAATCTGCTTCCATTTCCTTCAAAAAATCCTCATTTTTTGAAATAAGAGAGCTGATGATGTCATACCTGAGGTGAGCTCCATTTTCCTTCATCAAAAACATCTCCCAGAATAAAAACAATATCTGGCTGCAGTAACCATAAGGCAGTTTGGAAAGATCTCTCCATTTGCCATTCCCTGAAAGGAAAATACAGAACCAGTTACCACTGCCTTACCTCTGGATCCTCAGCTCTGAATACACAGACTTGGGGAACTGGCTGTTACACACTGAAATATGAAAATATATAATGAAATTCAAATTAAATACTCAGAAATCAGGTATAAGGACACTAGGTGCATCTTACCGGGTGGTAATCCCACCATGATACAATCAGGACCAAGACATGCAAGAAGTAACACCAGCTTGTTTATTTTTTCATTACAATTCTAATGAACTGCTGTTTAATAGAACAATGAATTATTGTCCCATTAGCTACTACTAAAAACTCTAAAAACTGGGTAGAGATGATTCAAAAAAATTAATAATTACCTTCTTAGCTTATCCAGCCAATGTCCTTTGATTTCACCAAGTAGGTGTGTATCAGCTAAAATTATGGCCTTTAGGACTGAAGCTGAAGTCTCTTTTTCACTCACGTGAGCTCCGCCTTTCACGTTTGGCCATCGGCATTGAAATATTACCACATAGTAAATTAACAACTCACAAAATATTAACACTGAGCTGACAAAGCACACAAGTTTCAGCAGAAAACAGAGCCTCCTCCTCAGAGGGAGATTCTTCACAGCGCTCGAGCTGGAACTCAGCATTGCAGCACCAGCATAAGACAATGGCTCGGGTTCTCCTCTCTCGGATGAAACCAGCTCGGGCTACTCAAAGGATCACGTTGGGCTTTTTGTCAGCACAAAATCCCTGTGGAGAAAATACAAAATAAAATATTCATTAAGTCAGCATTCCCTGTGGAAAGCCACCATGCAAGGCCTACAGTGTTGGCTTCTTGTCACTCTGAAAGGCTTGGGAAGATGTAATTGACCTAAAGTGTAAGGTCCTCCTCCAGGCACACAGAAGAGCTCCAGGCCAGCTGAGCACAGAACTGCATTCACTCCCACAGCACCAGGGAAAGCAGATTACAGCCAGCCAGCATCAGGGTGCATGATGCTTTTCTTAGAACTTTACAGTGAAAACACTATGACTGGGGGTCAAAGGTAGGTAAAGACAGAGCTTAGATTGAACAGCAGCTGCAACAAAGAAAAAAAAAATCTGTTAGGATCCATACAGAACCACTGAGGTGGAAAAGAACCCCAAGACCGAGTCCAAGCCTTAACCCAGCACTGCCAAGTCCACCACTAAACCATGTGCCTAGGTGCCACATCCATACATCTTCTAAATACCTGCAAGGATTGTGACTCCTCCACTTCCCTGGGCAGCCTGTTCCAATAAAGGACAACCCTTCCAGTGAAGAAATTTTTCCTAGTATCCAATCTAAACCTCCACTGGCAAACTTGTGGCCATTTCCTCTTGTCCCATCACTTAGTTGGGAGAATAGACCAACACCCCCCTGGCCACATTCTAATTTCAAGTAGAGAGCAATAAGGTCTCCCCTCAGCCTCCTTTTCTCCAGGCTAAACAACTCCCAGAGGATATCTTCTGGCACAAGTACACAACACGACTACACCAAATCAAGAGCATTACCACCTGTAATATGGTTTGTTGTAATCTCCAAGAACCAAGGAAAATTCACTATCCCAGAACAAGTTTACAGGAGGTTTCCAGGAAGACAGGCACATATACAAGGGTAATTAACTAATGCTGCTTCATTTCTGACAAGGGGAAAACAAGAAACGTCTAAGCCTCAGAAAAAAGAAACCGTAGAGAACCAGTTAATGAGCCCAAATTGGTGAGGAAACTGTATTTACTGTTCTCTGCTGCCTTGGATACCTTGTAACCTAGACAGCGACTTTACCCCTTTTGAAACTGAGGGGGTTTTTTTTGTTTGTTTCTTCCACAGCCCTTGGCAGGAACACTTTTTCAGGGTAAGTGCCCACAAGCAAGTATCCCAGCTGAGAGGACAGAGGCAGGAGCCCTTGCTCTCCAGGGAAGTCCCTCAGTTTCCAGCTCCAGCCTCTCAGGGTCTCAGTCTGAAGAGCACTGCAGGTCTGAGAGCCCCGCTCTTTAAAGACAAACACTGTAGCCTGGTCACAGTAAAAGGGACTCCAGGGGACCTACAGAGATGCTGCTTCACAAGCTCAGGAACAACTGCCAGAGAAATCCACAAAACGTAGTCTCCCACCCAACAATGAGATTGCAATTTTTCTTTCTACAATAGAAACATCCTAATTTAGGACTAATATCCAGGATGAGAGCAATTACTGAACACAGTATTCAGTGATTAGCAGACCAAGTCTGAATCAGCTAAATCTCACTACAGCTGTGAGTATTTGCTACCTTTGAAAATGTATATTCCAAATATCAGGAAAATAGAGACAAAATTACAAAGTCACACAACATTAGTGGATTGTTTCTAAAATCTTGGCCTCAGTTATATGCAGAACACAGAACAAAGTTAAATTGCTTCACTGTCCTATGAACTAGCCCATTTGATTTATATCTCATGGAAAGTGAATACTGACACATGATTATTATATTATTTTTCCATCCAAAACCCCTATTTGATAATAGTCACTTATTTTCAAACACAAGCTTCCCATATCAGCACTACAAAGTACTTATTTGAGACAAAGAACCATTAGCCTGCACCATGAAACATTTCTAATATGCATTATCAAACAGTAGCATGACTCAATTGCATGGAATTCAGTTCTACCTAAAGTTGGTTTAGCAGGAAAAAGCCACTGGCCAAATATCACAATTCCACAATATTGGAACTTCACAATGTGGAACTACACATATAGATTGACTAACCTGTTTAATGTTCATCTCACCTGCACCTTTAAGTAGCAAACAAAATAACAACACCTTGCTTGGATATCTGACAAGGAGGCAAGATCAAAGCAGAGGTTTCTGCTAACTGGCACAGCAACAAGGACAAAAAGACAGGCAAATTCTTATCCAAAGAATATTATTATCCACAAATTTATGTGGATAAATGTGCAGGCTTTATCCTGCAAAGCAGGAAGTAGTACTTATTTGGAAGTAGACTTAAGTAGTCTGAGACAGTCTCCTCTTCCAACAAAATCAGTATCAATTTGAACAGAAAATGCCAGTAGGTTATTTAACTTGCATCAGCCATGTCCAGAAAATAAATAAATACATAAATGGAAATCACAGCTTCAAGAGCAAAAAAAAAAA
>VXBQ01014505.1:325848-345627 GCA_013400175.1 Phainopepla nitens
CCAAACCTTCAATCAGTAGATTAGCAGAAAATAAAAATATCTTCAAGGCAAAACTGCCGTTTTCAAAACTCGCAAGCAGCACTAGATACAACGAATGCCCCAGAGCCGGTCACTTCCCCATACATTGCTCCTGCCGCGCTTCTGCTGCCCATTGTCACACTGCGGGGAGCGCTGCCGCCGGTGTGCGAGCGGCCAGAGCTGCCCCATCTGCACCTACACCGCCAGCATGCCCGATAGTGAAAGGAAAAGCGGAAAGGGAAATCAAGAAAAAGAAAAAAACCCAACCTCACAGAAAGCCAGCGATGCAGATCGAGCTGAAAGACAGCTCCTACTACTGGCTGAGAGAAATCCCTGCCCACCTCGCTCTGCCACCTGCCAGCCCGCGGNCCCATCTCCCCTCGGCTGGGGCTGCCCAGCCGCTGCCGGCGGGAGCTGCACAGCGCGTTCTGCAGCTCCCCCTCACACGGCCCATTATTCTCATTACACGAGATTTCCTCACCACAGCTGGGAGGCCTAAGTAATGAGAAAACACTGAAGGATTCCTCACTGTTTCTTGTTCTGCACGATATTTAAAAATCAGCCTGTGGACGAGGACAATTATTGAATCATTCAACAACGGGATGGAAGTTTTAAACAAGCTGAAAGCGTAACTTTACACCACAACACTGTGGGGGAAAAGGCTCCAGTGACTGGCACTGCCTCCTTTTCCAGCATTCATGTTTATTTTATTTATTATTTATTATCAAACGTTACAAACATTTTTGCACTTACAATTTTCTGTTATACATGCTATCCTCCTTAATTTCTTCCATCAGGTCTATGGGCAATGCAGACTTACATCGCTCCTCTTCTGTTTCCCTTTTCCATCTTTTGTTCAGAACATTATCCAGCTTTAATTTACAAAGGAGCGAAGAATGAAACAAGGGAACACAGTGGACTACAGCCAGAGCAGGCACAAGAGCTTTACCCTACACTTAGTGAATATGCAAGTCTGAACACCACACATGCTTTGAGGCAAATTTCTTTATTAAATTGCAACTGCATAAAACTGTCCTCATAAGCCAAGTGGGACATGAGAGTCTTAATCCTACTCCTAGTCCTATCCCTCAGGAGTGTCCATGTTTTTATGAAGCTAAAGAAGCTGTGTTAGGTTATAAGCAAGCTAAGTCTTTCTACCCTAAGCAACTCTCCCATCACAACGTCACAGAGGTAGAGATTTATACCTTCCAGAAAAACACAGTTCTGTAATGTAACTATGTTAAACTTTCGTGGAATGTCATTACAAACAAGTCCATATCCAAACTTCACAGGGTTCTGCAAGCTACACTTGTAACTGGGAGTTGTCCCTTTCCATTCCCAGCTCACTCTCCCTGAAGCAACAGGACATTTCTGCCTTGTGGACTGTGACTCTTTCTGCACTCCCACTGTCCTTTTCAGCTCTTCAAACACCAGAGTTCTTCCAGTACCTCACTCTTGAATCAAAAAGGAGCTTCTGATGAATTCTTCTTTTGATGATGCAAAATGCTCTGAGTACACTTTCCAATTCTGAACACTAAATCCTTCCTTCATCCACAATTTTTCAGTTATTGGGATAGAAGAAAAATTCCAAGCAGAGATTTAGGGGGTTCTTTTACGAAACTCCTTTGCAATAATTTCATGATAAAATTAATTTCTGTTTGCATTAGCACATCCTTAGGGCTGAAATTCACGCAGACTGACAAATCTACACAGACACTCTGATTTTTATGTAGCTTACAGGAAAGGATAAATTGGGAAATTCTGCAAAATAAAACAATTTTATTGTATTCCCATAAACATCCACAACCAGAATGTATTCTGCAAGTGCAAAAGAGATGGGGTTTGTAACTTAATTGAAGTTTTGAAGATCACAGTTTATTTAAATATATATAAACAAACAAAAAAAGGACACAAAATACAACATTTCCCGGCACTTGTCATACTGGGATCACATTACTGAATCTATATTATCAAATTGTGCTACCACTTCAGCAATGGTAGGTTTAAATGTTGCAGTAAGTACAAAAAATATGTGGAAACTCTACCTGGCATTAAATTATCTAGTAGTTACAAATGTGCTGTAAAAGGAAGTCCATATATTACACTTATTTGTTTCAAGCATTTTTCATACTCATTGTTCAGTTTCACAGATTCCTGCAGAGCATGTTTTAGATCTTCTACCTCTTCAAAAAAATCCTAGAAAAACCCAGAAATATTCACCTTAAACCTTTTTTCAAAGACATTCTCAGTAAGAGCTATTCAGCAGTTCAGTTATTCCCAAGTTCAAAGACTCTTTCTATATTTTTACCAGTGTATGGCTGCTTTATGCAAACACAGCTATGGCAAGATACAGCAACCAACTACAACCTTAGGTAATAATTTAATAATTTCTGCCCTGAACACACAAGCAGAGTTCAAGTTATGTTAGAGGCTGGAATACAGACTAGTAACAGGAAAGATTAATTTAGAAAAGGAAAAAATTTGGATTTACCAGACAGCTACAAAATGACAGTCCAATACGACAAGGGAATAATGTCACATCCTGATCCTTTGTAAGTGAAGTCAGAAATTGTTGGGAAATACATGGACAGAACAATATAATCACCCAAGACTTTATTTCACCAATCCTTGAGTGATCTAGCGACCCAAATAACAAGTTTCTAGCTATAACCATCTATATTTGACATTCTCCTCCCCATTCTTCCTGCATTTTTAAATGAACAGCTTCATACATATAACATACAGCGACTTAAACTACCTCAGAAAGGGACACTGATAAAAAGCCACAACCTCAGGTTTATATATCTCTCTCCTGCAAGATGAAGCTCACAGCCACACATTGTCCCTGATTCCCAAACACAGGGATCTAGAACCCATCCTGGCTTAATGTTCTGCAAGTTACACATCCAATGAACTATTGCCCTCTTTTACTGCCACCCCCTTTTACTGTCACCTCTGCAATTAATACCATAATGCTATTTAGTTTGGGAGAAAGGACTG
The DNA here is from genome assembly GCA_013400175.1 of Phainopepla nitens. Classification (NCBI taxonomy): domain Eukaryota; kingdom Metazoa; phylum Chordata; class Aves; order Passeriformes; family Bombycillidae; genus Phainopepla; species Phainopepla nitens. Next base: position 328,867 of record VXBQ01014505.1, read on the forward strand.
CAAGGTAACAAAAGAGATTCTTAAAAAACAAAAACAACAATAACAATAACAACAACAAACAACTCACTTGAGGAACAAGCAAAAATCAGTTTAAACAATTTCTGGCTGAAAATAAAACCCTATGTCAGTACATTAAACTGAATCGTCTATACTTAGGTAAGATCTCATCATCTTGTTATATAACTTTAGGAATTACCAAATGTTCACATTTGCACTTTTTACACCTATAAATCTAACAAAAAATTCAAAGCCTCTGCCCTCCCTAAACTTGGAGTTCTGTCAGAGACATAACTTTGATATGTTTAAGTTCAAGAGAAAACAGTCTTCCTTAGCTGAGCAGCCCTTTAGGACATAAATGTTTCAATCAGTTATTCATTTCCATCTCTCTCAGAATGCTATACTCTGGGCTTTTATGCATTTTACTTGATAACAACATATGTTCAGCCTAAAGAAGTTTCAGCTCAGGCAGAAAAGTTAGTTTTTCAAAAATCACCTACTGTTAAGCTTGTCTTAAAATAAATTACCTTGTCTAATCCAGCTAATTCATTTTTTAGTGCTCTCTTTTCTGCAGACAATTTTCCATTTTCTTTCTTCAGCTTTTTAATCTCCTTCAACAATAGCTCTGTATTCAAATGAAAAAATGTAGAGTTCAACCATTACAGTCAACCTCCCCCTCATATGAATCACATTACAGCTAAAGAGCTGCCTACCTTTTGTGATATTAGAAAATTATAGCTCAGCTTCTTAAAGCACCTTTTTTCATACAGTGATTTATTCTTAAGAACTGGCCCAGCATACTCCCAGGTACTATGAAAGATATCAGGATCTGCCAGCTGGATAATCTGAATCTGACAGATTCTTAGAATGTGGGATCATTTTAATTTACAATCCACAAAACACACATCACATGCCTTGATTACTTTTTTCTGGCTTATGAGAGGGTCACATCAGCCCTTGCTGCTAGCACATCTCCTGAAAATTGTGCCTACATTATATGATCTCCTCCATCTCTTTCCTATGCTTTGAAGTGAGAGATCACACCTTAAATTCTGGATTTACTTAGGTGAGGAAGAACTTACTGAAACCAGCACTGCCCAGGCTTGTCCAATGCTTTAAGGCTAAAACCAGCCTGTTATTCTGTGTCTCAGTGTCTGAGAACCAAAGACTGGTGCAGCAACATTATCACTAAGAGATTTGCACAGATACATCTTACTAGAATAAATACCAGCACTAAATACAGCCACGCACTCCCACCTCTGATTACAGCAACAGACCAGTTTCAGAAAAGAGAAAACAGCAAACATTTTATCACAAACAAATGCAAGGTGGAATCCTACATTACCAAATGCCATTTTTATGTGACAGGTTTTCAAAAATGAAAAAAGTGGTTTAGATACTGCTGGTTGAAGGAGAAGAAATAGCCTGGAGTGGCCTCTGTAGCAGAAATGAAATGCATTCTCTCTGCTGGGTGTACTGAAAGGAACATCATCAGAATTAACTGTATCATTACCTATATATCTACTGCAACAGGATTCCTTCTTTGCAGAAATGTCCCTGTGAGAAGTTACTCCTCCTTCTGGGGTTTGACTTCGTTTTCCAGAAACAGCACTAGTTTTCCAAGAAACCTTTTTACATTCCAGTTGCTCAATTCTTTGCCTCTGCTCTTGAAGGTTATGCTCTAGCTCATTAATTTTAATCTGTCGAGACAATTTTTTTTTAAATGCAGATCAAAAACACAGTTCAACTGACTACAACTGGAAATGTATTCCCAAATGCAAACCTCGAGCTTTCAACTGCTGATTTAAAAACTACATTCACCCAAAAGGTCTGAAAGGAGAAAAAAACAAAGCAAAAATGAGGAAATTAGACTGGTCAGCTGCAAGGCTCAACCCATGCCTGAAGAAGCTCCTGAAGCTTCCAGAGCTGCTCCTGGCCACACAACCCTACCTTCACTCCAGTTATGATGCCACTCTTTGCACAGCAGGACCACAGACCTTGCTACCCAAAAGAAGACTCTTTGTCTTCATTGGATTTGCCTTCTGCTGAATTTCTGAGAAAAATCAGCTCATGACACATGCAGAAAAATACCAGGGCTGGTGCAAAAGAGGCCACAAGACACATATACCATTGGAAGGAGGAGTGGGTAGATAAGTAAAGAAAAAATAAGGAAAAGGAAGACAGCTTTTTGCTACAGACACACCAGTGACAGAGTTCACTTTTAAAGGGAACTACAGGCTACCCTCCATTATCCCTGTCATGGGAAACTAAGTATAAAAACAAAAGCATGGTCTCATTTCACAAATGTAAACTTTTCAGTTTCCCTAAAAGCTTATATTTGGCTGTTTGATACCAGCTCCTACAAATTCTACTTACAGTGAGATTTTTAATTGCTTCCTTTTGCTCCTTGTTTGTTTTGGTTTCTTTAACATAATGTTTCTGTAGCTCATTATACATCTGAAGTAGTCTAAAACAACAGAAACGCATAAATTGCTGTAAAACATGAAAGACAACAAAATGTGGCATCATTTACAGTAGAAGTATGAGAGATGCCCCACAGAGATCACTTGGGCTGTAGCTGTGCTGCAGAGACTCATAATAGAAATATTCAAGATGGCAGTGAAGGAAATGTGACTGTCAACACAGAAAGAGAAAGCACCAGAAAACAACAGCAAAGAAAGTTAAAAGAATGGTCTGTGTGGATGGCAAAGAACCCTTTTTACTCAGCCAGACTGAGGACCCTGTTGTTTCTGCCCAGCACACATGGCCACACTCCTATTAAACCTCAGTGCAAATCACTCTTTGAAAGAAGACAGCAGCAACAGGAGGCTGGCAGTGACTTTGCAGCGTGTCACATACAGCATTCCTCTCCCCATTAGCACAACAGGAAGAGCAAAAGGACGCTCCTAAAGGATTTTAAAAAGTTTGGCCAGCACCAGTCAAGAACCCACGATGAGGACCCATCAGGCAGCTCCCAGCTCTCTGTGTTGCACAAAACATCTCACTGCTTCCGAGGGTGTGGGTGTGAGGATATGAGTGAATGAAATCCATGTGAAAATGAGTGGGTAAAATAAATGTCAAATAAACAGATTAGGGCTGTTAGCTTTCCCTCTGATATTATTTTGCATCAAGTTCTGCTGTACTAATTTCCTACCATATTTCATAGCACTCAGCCAACATACACGAGGCCCACAATGTAACTGATGGACACGAGCACACATTTGCCTATTTTTTTAGGAATTACAATAAGAGCTGCCATTCATAATAAGCCATGACTGCACTCCACAAGCAGGATGAGCAATACAGTAGCACAGCACAGCTTTGTGAAAGAACACACAAACAGATGCTAGAAAAAAAAGCTAGGCCAGGTTATCTACATGCAATCTAACACAAGGCAGGTACAGCACTCAATTAAAAGACTAACTTGGATTTCTTCTACGTGAACAGCTAACTAGGAACTTAATTCGAGCCCAGAGCCAGTCACCCAGCCTTTCTCTGTAGCTACATGGCTTGCAAAGAGAGTCCAGCACGCTGTAAAGTTATTAAAAAAAAAAAAAAAAAAAGAAAGAAAACGGGTCTACTAGAGCCACCTAAAGGAAACACTAAAAACAAGGCACTTGGCCACAGAGCAACAGAGATCTGTGTAAGATCTAAATTTATGTAAGTGGATAAAAAGAGCCTTTGAAGGGATGAGAAGCCTAAAATTTTACAATTTTATCATCAAGTCATAGAGGGATGGAGCAATATTTTACATAGCCTGCCTAGCTGTTAAAATGTTTTGGTATACTTTTTCTTAAATAAAAAATTGTAGCTTTTGCATCACAAAAGCAGGTACAAGAGTTTAATCCTATCACTTATTGGCCAACTACAGTAAGTAGTGGCTCAACTCTAAAATTATCAGACTGAAAAGTAGAACTGCTTCTCTAGCTTATTTCAAAAAGAGTACCAGCCTATGAATTTTATATACACATAACACTGAGCAATATAAAATGAGCTGAGAAGGGTTCCACAAAATAGAAGATGAAACCACAAAATTCTAGGTTAAAAAATCAACAGAAAAGATCGTATGTGTGCCCAGACACACGAAGGAGGTTCCTAGCTCATAGAATTTTTCTCAGTGAACTACTTGAGAAAGAAATCCATTTTGTTCTTTGCTCAGCGCTATTTTCAAGTTTAATCCAAGATTTTGTAGTTATTTTTAAAATGTGAACGATTTCTCATTGTTTCAAAGGCTGAAAGCCACTTGCATAACAGCTTTAAAAAAAAATCAGCTGACTTAACCACAAACATTTCCTGCACTACAGAGAAGAATAATTCTGTGAAGAAGCAGCTTCCAAGAACTCACCTGACACTGTCACTCTCTAGAACCAGATCCTTGCTGTCTCCACCCTTATGCCACAAAAGGGTTTCTGTTTGAACCTGAACACTTAAATGAAACAAACACAACAGCTTCATATAATCATATTTCGCGAGTTTAACTGGATTAAACAAAGCAACTGAAAAAGGCCGAGCTACTTTTCAATTTGATTTTATGGCAGAGGTTTCCAGGCAGGACCATAAACACACCAAAACTTAAGCCTTGAAAAACTTTTGTGAACTGGCATGTGAATCCTGGCAGGACACTCTCCAAACCACTAGCACTAGTGTTTCAGGTCCTTAGGTTCTAAATCTTTTAAACAGCTACTCATCTCACTACTTTTTGGTCAAAAAATAGTGTAAAAGCCTTTGCAATTCAACAGAGAGATCATACTGGCTAAGCAGGAGCATTACTTTTTGATACTAAAACTGTTTCTTTCACTACTATAAATTTTGTACCAGATGCACCAGATGTCCTTTGTTCCTCTACAAGCCTCCAGCATTTTCCACCCCAGCATCCTGCTCACAGATGGCTCCTTGAAATATACAGACCAGACAATGCCTAGCTCATGCTAAGGACATGAAAATAAAAGTCCTGAAATGCTGCACTTCTTTTGATGTAAAAGAGAAACGTTTGACCATTCTTACTCTCTGCTTGTGCCACAGACACGCATGAACTGCTGCAGATTCAGCTGTTCTTGGACCTGACCCAGGTTCTTTTCTAGCTCCTTATTTTTTATGTGTAGTTTTTTCACCTTCTTGACTAACTGCTCATTTTCACCAGTGAGCTGAAAAGGAAGAGAATTGAAAAACGAAAAATCAAATGTTAATTAAGCTGATAACGCCTCAAATTAAAACCCTCTCCCAGAAACTTTACTACAGTTTTCCTAAACCATGGGAGCATCTAAAAGGAAAACAGCAGGAAAAACTACTGGCTCCAAATTTTATGAACATTTGACGAGCACAAGTGTAACAGGTATCTATTAAAGATGTTTAATATAACTTCATAATTCATTAAGGAACGTAGGGAACTGGTTTTGCATTTAAAATTAATCACGGAGGGACAAAGCATCCAAGTTATACTCCTAAACTAAAAACATCAGCTCTGCAACTAAGCTAGTGTTTATTTTTGATTTAGCCTCACCAGAGACAAAAAGATAGCCACTCTGGCTGAATTTCTTGCCTGCATGTCTGCTGGAATTTGCCCAGAAAATTATATATATATACATATCAGTCATATATATATACCAGTCATATATATATATATATAATGTATAAAATATATGTTGTATATTACAGTAATAGGAAGCAATATATAGCTACATATATTTTTTTTTGTACATATGATACGTAGAGCTGTATGTAAGGCAATGTATTATATACATAACACCTACAACTATTTCTTTATAGTTACATGTATAACATATAATTATACAGTGTATGAGTGTGTATAGCGCGTATATGTGTGTGCATGCGTGTATACGCGCTATGTATGTGCATATATAAATATATACACATATATATACACACAAAGATATACAAATATATATATATAAGTATATTGCCTTATCCTACAGGGTACCGAGTACCCCCGATGCCCTGGGCCAGCACCGAGCCCCGCGCTCACGGCAAACCCGGCCCGGCCCGGCCGAGCCTCCCGCACCCTGCCGGGCGCTGCTGGGCCGCGGCTCCCGGCAGCCGGGGCCGCACTCACTTGGAGGCACCTGTGCACGACGGGCAGCGCCATGGCGAGCGGCGGGCCAAGGCAGGACGGGCCCCGGGACAGGCGGGCCCCGGCAGGACGGGCCCCGGGAGGACGGGCCCCGGGACAGGCGGGCCCCGGCAGGACGGGCCCCGGGCCGGCCCCGGCAGGGACGTCACAGCCGAGCGCCCGCCGCCATGGCCGCGGCCCGGGCAGCGGAGCGGTTCCCTGCCCCCGGGCGGCCCTGCGAGAAAACAGCCTCTTCGGTTGCCATGAGCGCTATTCGCAGGTTCAGCCGGCGTGTGGGATTCTCGGGGTGTCCGGCCAGGGCCAGGACTCGATGATCCCGCTGGGCCCCTCCCGTCTCAGCATATTCTGTGGTTCTGTGACTAACAGGCACCGGCCGGGGGCATGGAGAACGCTGCCGGCCGCGCACGGCACGGGTACAGCAGCACACGCCCAGGGAGGCTTCTCTGCAGAACCTGCTTCTGCATCTCCCCCCATCAGAACAGGTCCGGGCTGTCCCCGTGACGTCCCCTGGCAGGAGAGCAGCGTGCCTGGTACTGCTGCTGCCCCTGGGGAGCAGGGGCTGTGTCCTTCGTGCTGGTGGTGCTTGCTATTGCTGCCACTCGCTGGGCTTTGCCTTCTGTGTACAAATATCTAAAGGGAAGGTGCCCAAGAGGATGGAGCCAGGCTTTTCTCAGTGGTGCCAAGCAACAGGCACAAGAGGCAATGGGCACAAACTGACCTGCAGGAAGTTCCACCTGGATATGAATAACTTCTTTACTGTGGGGTGACCACAGACTGGAACAGGCTGCCCAGCGAGTTGTGGAGTCTCCCTCACAGGANTGTGGTTCTGTGACTAACAGGCACCGGCCGGGGGCATGGAGAACGCTGCCGGCCGCGCACGGCACGGGTACAGCAGCACACGCCCAGGGAGGCTTCTCTGCAGAACCTGCTTCTGCATCTCCCCCCATCAGAACAGGTCCGGGCTGTCCCCGTGACGTCCCCTGGCAGGAGAGCAGCGTGCCTGGTACTGCTGCTGCCCCTGGGGAGCAGGGGCTGTGTCCTTCGTGCTGGTGGTGCTTGCTATTGCTGCCACTCGCTGGGCTTTGCCTTCTGTGTACAAATATCTAAAGGGAAGGTGCCCAAGAGGATGGAGCCAGGCTTTTCTCAGTGGTGCCAAGCAACAGGCACAAGAGGCAATGGGCACAAACTGACCTGCAGGAAGTTCCACCTGGATATGAATAACTTCTTTACTGTGGGGTGACCACAGACTGGAACAGGCTGCCCAGAGAGTTGTGGAGTCTCCCTCACAGGAGATATTCGAGAACCCTTTGGACACAATCCTGTGCAATGTGCTCTGGGATAGCCCTGCTTGAGAGAGAGGTTGGACCCAGTAACTCACCGTGCTCCCTTCCAACCTGACCCATTCTTTGGGATTTTTATTTTTCTAGTATTTTTGGCAAGGACATACAGGCAGGACAAAAGCATTCCACCCTCAGGACTGGACCTTACAGACACCATACCAACAGCAGGCACTCACCAGCCACAGGAGGACCAGCTATCACAGCAAGACTGACCCAAAGCAGTGATTATTGCCTGCTGGTCTTCCAAGCCTTTGTTAGTGGCAGTTTGAAACCTTTCCTGTTCCTCTCCCATTTGCTAGGTCTCAAATCTAGGTCTCCTCTTGTTCTTTGAATCTCCTGTCTTTGTTCAAAATCTTGCCTCACTCATGGCTTAAAGCACATCATATTGCCTTCTTTTTTTTCTTTTTTTCTTATTTTCTTTTTTTGTGTGTGTGTGGAATGTTGCCAGATGCGAGCTGCCCCTCCATCTTGACCATGCAGCCCACCTGATTGCAGTGCCTGGCAAATTTTGCATAGAACCAATCACAAAATCTTAGAAGGCTAAGGGTTGAAAGGGACCTGTGAAGATAATCTAGTCCCAAACCTGCTGCCCTGTGCAGGGATACCTCCCACCAGACCAGGTTGCTCAGAGCCCTATCCAACCTGGCCTTGAACACTTCCAGGGATGGGGCATTCACAACCTCCCTGGATAACCTGTTCCAGTGCCTCACCACCCTCACAGTAAAGAACTTCTTCCTAATATCCAGCCTAAATTTCCCCTTTGAATTTTTACTCATTACTCCTGGTCCTATCAGTACCATTCCTGACAGAGTCCCTCTCTGGCTTCCCTGTAGGCCCCCTGGATACTGGCAGGTTGCTGTGAGCTCTGAGCAGCCCCAGCTCTGTCAGCCTGCTGTGCCTGGGCAGAGGGTGTGGGCATGACAGGAGCTCATCACTGCCTGCTTGTGAGTGACAGTTCACTGAAAACACGGCAGGAGACAGGTCAGGCTAGGCTGCCAGCAGGAACTGGAGCTAATCCGATTAAGGGAACTGTCACACACCTCTGGCTCCAGGGCACAACCCAGCATCTCTCCTCCTCCGCTCTCAACCCAGTCACCCATCTGGTCACCTTCTTGAACGTCACACAGGGGTCACAGTGAAAGGTGAAAGCCTGTGCTGAGCTGAACGGACACAAGATCCCCGCTCGGAGGCTGTCAGCAGCCTGAGAGTCCGTGTGAGGGAAGGACTTGCCCGTGGTGTTACCTGCTGCCAGGAATCCTGCCTCTGAAGACTTCTGTATTGGTTCCACAGAAGCAGCCACCCAACACTGCCAATTGCTGGAGCCTGTGACAAATCACCTTGACTCCAAATTGCCTGGCGTCAAAATTGCTACTTCAACCAGCAACTAAGGTGGAATGAATTAGCAATGGACAGTTCATAGTGTGGAAACCACGAGGTCACTTCTTGGTAAAAGGACAGCTGGACGTAACTAGCTACAGTAGCAGCAAGGAAAAAATATACTTGGGAGGGATAGTACCAGCCAGCAATGCAGTGGTGCTGTAGGGAAAGGGAAATCCCATTTTGAGATGAAGTTGCAATACCCTGAGATGCAGCTACTCAGTTTTATTCTGGTTTATCCAACACAAACAACGTCTCAGGTGAGGTCCTGAGGAGCCTGTAAAACAGGAATAAAAATTAAATACGGAATAAAATACAGCATATCAGGAGGTGTTGAAATCAGAATAATTTTAACTGGCTTTGGTTATTGTAAAGGACAGTAGTAATTGCTTCCTGTGTCTTCCAGAGGAGAATGAGCACAAATAAAGTTACTGTCTAACAGAGTAGGCATCTCTCATCCCTTCAGCTGATACAGGGAAAAATTTCTTGATATCAAAGAGAAAAATACACATAGTTCTTCCTCACTATATATTTCAGTAAACACATCAGAGAATGATCAGGCATGACTTTAAATACAGGTACACCTAATATGCACAGGACATTGACATAGAGCAAGTAGACAAAAAGTCCCTGCCAGGCCACCATTTCAATGAATCTATGTTATTGATTTAGAAGAAAACACACTCTGATATAACAGAGATTGTGATATTTCACAAAACTTTGTAAAATTACTTCAGAAATAATTTTTCCAGTGACAGAGAGAAGCTGAAGTGTAAGAATGCAGTGGAGAGAGATCAGCACAGTGGAATCCAGCGTATCCTACATACCAGTATCTCACTGTACAAAGTACAAATAGGATAACAGTGGTTTCCTCAATACTGGGAATGTCAGTAGTCGTAATCACTTAATACTATACAAGATAAGACCACCTGAATATCAAGGAATAATTCTGTACAAAGTATGTGCAAGGCTCAATAGGACTTAACATTCCTATGGTACCCAGGTGTTTGCTTTTGCTTTGGGGTTGTTCAGGGTGTTTTAAATACTGTGGGTGTAGAAGTAAAACAAAAAGCCCAGGAGGATTAATTCAGGGTTTCTGCAGAAACCAGAGCAGGCATAGAAAAGGCAGCACTAGGCAGCACTTACAGAATAACTTAGGTCAGAAACAGCAGAGAAAACAAGCCCATGATGGGCCTTGGGTCACTTGAAAGGCTGAGGGAGCTGGGCCTGTTCAGCTTCAAGAAGAGATGGCTGAGAGGGGACCCCATTGATAAGTATGAATTTTTAAAGCAGGGGTGTCCAGGATGTGCTCAGTGGTGCCAAGCAATAGGACAAGTGGCAACAGGCAGAAACTGATGCACAGGAAGTTCCACCTGGATATGAGGAAGAACTTCACTGTGTGTGTGACTGAGCACTGGAACAGATTGCCGAGAGAGATGTGGAGTCTCCCTTGCTGGAGATATTCTTGAACCATCTGGACACAATCCTGTGCTGTGTGCTCTGAGATGACCCTGGCTGAGCAAGAACTTTGGACCAGAGGACCCACTGTGAGCCCTTCCAACCTGACCCATTCTGTGATTCTCGTGTGTGAAACCTGCAGACCCAGTTTCCCCAGCTCTTCTAGCAACACAACAACCAGTTCTGGGCACACCGCTGCTCCCCTGCTTACCCAGGAGTTGACAATGCAGCTATGCACGGTTTTTAAGACCCAAGTGTTTTCAAAACTCAGAAACTGTTAGCAGCAGAACACAAAAAAAGTTGGGAAATAGACCAACAGAGCTAAAAGGGAAACAAGAATTGCTGATTTCTGACCTAGAAAGTGAGCCATGCAGCCCCTTTCTTTCCCACTTTTCCACGCCTGTCAGGGGAATTGAAGACAGTCGGAGGAAGCAGATAACAGCCAGGTGTAAGATGCAGATTTTGTCAAACAGACATTGATGCATCCAAATGACACCAAAAAACCTCCTACTCGTATCTTGAAACTCTTGGGAAAAGCTACGGCTGAAGCTCTTGTTGGTTTCATCATGCACATTATGATCAAACATCTTCAAAATCGCCACTGATTTTGAGAAGTTCCACTTCAAAATGAGTATAGGTTCTTCCAAATCAATGATACTGCATCAATTTGTAAAATTAGCCCAAGGATGGTGGGTAGCACTGGACAGCCAGTGTTTTGAAAATCAAAAAGCTAATGTAAGCCTATGTGTTTACAAAAAAACCCATTGTTTATACAAAGTGTAAAAGACTGATGTGTACTTGATTAGGAAACATTAATTTTCCAAAGATCCTAGCAATACATTATTTTTAGAAAATTTTTCAGTGGCAGTGAATATATGAAATGCCACTAAGATACTTTCCACTGTAAACAATGTCAGCAGAAACATTTCCCTGCACTATTATTCAGCTCGTTTGTTGAACAAAATCCTTCTTCCTTGCATTTTTGTTTTAATGTAATTAGGTATGAACAAAGACACATTTCATGCTGGCTCACACAAATGAAAATGCCATTGATTCCAGCGGTGCTGAGCATCCTACTTGATGTCAAACAGCAAGAATGTGACCCATTTCACTCTTTTTTCAGCTCCATGTGCACCAAAATAATTGATTTGTCAGAAAATATATAAGCATGGGATTACCTGAGGCAACCCTACAATAACTCCCAAGTGTAACCTTTTTTCTACATGGATTAAAGGTCAGGATGTGTCCTTTCCACCCCCAGGAGAGCTACCATCCTCATCTGATTTTCCAGGAATTAAAATTTTCCTATGAAAGTCTACATGCTTTTGTAAATCATGTACAAATTTCACCTGCCCCAAATCAATCTCTTTTATTCCATCCACCGGCTGTGTCAGCAGTGACTTCTTCCTGAGTCCCTTTCAGGCTGGAAGATGGCAAGACTTAGGTGATTTTTCTGCCTAGTATGTTCTGTGGCACAATTGGGGCTGCCAGTCTCACGGACAGATGCCAGTTGAAAAATCATGGAACAACCATGGAACAACCTTGAAGGCCCTTTCCCCATCTTGTTTAGATCTTTGGTCACAGAGTAATAATCCCGTTTGTGTTCAGGAATCTTCCCTGAAACAGGGAGAAGCAGTCTGGCTTTCCCAAGCCTCAGCACAACCACTTTGGCTAAAAGCAAAAGCTCAGAGTTCAGTTCATGAACATTTCCTGCATATCAAGAGGAAAAGCACCGAGACGTGATTGGATTAAAGGTGACCATTTGCAGAACTGGAAACAATAAAATACTTTCTCGTAATATATAAGGAAGTCAATTTAATCTCAAAGCTGATAAAACCAGAGGCAATATTTATTAAACCAAATTAGGCTACAGGCATCCCTGTCACAGCACACTGACAGAAGTTCTGTATCCCCTTCAGTCACAGAAACATCAAGTTATAGCACTAGGTTGTTATCAGTGGATAATGTTCTGTGTTTTCAGTGGATCAAAAAACAATACTGGCATGCATGTGGCAGTCTGCTGCTTCTCCCTTCAAGGCCAGGGAAAAATACCTTTTTATTTTACACCCACAGACATGGTCTGGGGAAAAGAGTAACAGATTGGGACTGTACTACCTTGTCACAGAACCCCCTACAGAGAAGAAAAACATCTCTCACTGTAGAATCAAAGGCACTCACATCTCAGGAAAGTTCTTGCAGCCATACCTCCTGGAAGGGAAAATTTCCCAGGATGACAGAGCCAGTCTGAAAACTCCAGAAAAAACTGAAGGATGCCATTTTACCAGCAGAGCTATCTGTCAGACCTTGAAGTGAAAAAAAATTGCCTTCTTATAACCAACCCTGAGGGTAGATCTAAAGGGAGTGCCTTGCACTGCATGTTTAAGACAGTTTGTTAGTTTGTGGCAGGAGGGAAAATGTGCACCATGTCTAAGCAGTGATCCCTGAGCCTCCTGGACACAGAGAAGAAAGATGGTCAGAGTATGGCTCTGCATGACAGAAAGAGAAAACAAGAAATATCTCATACACCACTCGGAACAGTGCATTAATCAGGCATTATGCCATAAATGACTCATTAGTGAGCATTATGAAAAACGGTGCCAGTGTTAGGAATTCCTGATTGTCTCTGATGGAGCAGAAGTGGGATCAGCACAGCTCTTCTGGAGAGTCCAGCAACAAGAAAGAGCATCTCCTTACGATCTAAGTTCCCTTCTCGTAGGCGAAAGGAAGATCTGGGCCAAACAGCCTCTTTTATCAGGTATAAAAATCTCTCATTGCAACATTAGAATTACATTAAACTACAACAGTGTAGAAGTTTGCACAAACAAAGAGCTGCTCATCTGGGTTACCTCTTAAAGGCAGGCTCAAACTACGTGCTTTGTGAGATTCCTGACAAAAGCTCTGGGGAAAAGGGCTAGAGATGGTAAACAACAATTTTATATGACTAATCCAATATAATCCTATGCTGGGTAAAAAAGCCATCTGCATGGATTCCCACTGAAGTGCACTTTAATAACAGTGCAGCAAGCCTCTGGCTGTCACACTGAGGAAACGCTCTTTCGCACTCAGGCTAATAATTGCAAAAGATTTGTCTCCTTTTCTTGTTTTTCACCCCTCTGTTTTTATTAAAGCTGTTATACACTTGTCCTCCCATTTTATTCCCTGTTAGAAGATCATCCATCAAACCCATGAAGTGACAAAGATCCGCCCTGGAAGGTATCTGAGGATTCCGCACCGACGGCCAGGTAGCGACAGCGAGGTCACCTCTCTCTGCAAAACCGCAGCCTATTTTATTGCATCACTGCAGCCTGCAGTTCCTGTCGGAGTAGAGAATGGCACGCTGTCCGCTGAGGCAGAATCAAACCAATTCCAGCTGCAGCAGCTTCCCCAGCCAGTGACCCTGGCTTTAGCTCCGAGGGGTGGCACCGCGCGATGGACGCTGAGCAGTGGCTGAGGACAGGAAGGGAAGGGGACTGCCACCCCCAGCTGAGCCACACCTAAGGCAATTAGGGCTTCACACCCCGGGAGAGAAGGAAATCCACGACTAGGCTCCCTCTTCTCCTCTCAGGTCAGAGAGAACAGGTTTGCCCCTCCACGGAGCGTTCGTTGTCTCAGGGAAGGAAGTCTGACATCCACACAAATCTGACTGCGGCCCAGGAGGATTGAGGCAGACAAAGCACCCAAGAAACACTGGTATTTCAGGTTCATCAGGATGGGCCTATTCCAAGTGGATGAGATTAAACACGTGGCGTGTGTGTAGGCTATGAAAGGCATGTGAGAGGAACTGGCTAGCGCTTGGGGTTATGAAAGATCAGAGGTTATGAAAGACCTTGGCAGTTATGAAAGATGAGCCAGGAGCCTGATCCAGCAAGGCAGAGAGCAGCCTCAACCAGCTCGGAGGTGAATGGATGTGCAAGATCAGCCAGCAGTTCACATGAGGAAGTTCACACCGCCTGGGCAGGTCTAGGCCAAGGAAGGTTTGAAAAAAGCTTCAGAAAAGTAATAAAGAAGCAGTTATCAGGGACTAGGAGAATGATAAAGATAAATATTACCATTTAAAGGCCTTACAGGCAGCTGAAACTTTTTGTGAAATATTTTGGAAGGCCTTAAAATACTAGCTGCAGTCACTGATTTTCTAAGAAGTATTCTTTGCTGGCCTTCTAGTTCTGTTTTAAATCTACCTGCACAAGCCACACAGCTGCAGTGAATCTGAAAAAAAACAAGGGCTCATTCAGATATTTTAGCCTCTCAAGTTCAGCCTCTGGAGACCCTATCATCACTATTCTGCCACCAGAATGAAGAGAAGGTTGGGGAAATTCTACTGTCCAAATGCTTATTTTCCAGACATCACTTAGAAAGAGGACATACTCCTGCTAAGAAAAATATTGAGAGCACTTCCCCTCTTTCCAACAGTACTTCTCTGTGACGTTGTGTGTAACTTTCTGTAGACACCTTCAGTGGGGAGGGATACTTGTGCCTCTTGCCTACTGCATTGTAATTCACACTGCCTGCTTTCAAAACGTGCCTTAAACAGCCTTCCAAATGCCCCTGTGGCAGACTAATAACAACAAATCTCCAGGCATTGAGGCAGACCCAAGGTATACAGGAAGAAACCATCTGTACTACATCAGAATAGGATCTAGCCTGTTGCAGCAATAGGTATAGACTTTTATTGTTAGTAAATTCAGTAACTAAAACTCTGTAGTTCATGGAAAAATACAGAAAACATTCTAGCATGGTCTGAGATGCTTCCTAGAATGCAAAGCCATGATTAACTGTACATTTTCTTTTTCACCAAAGTAAAAGTTGTCTATACTACATCTCAGCAGTCCACAAATCTCACCAGGAAATACATTTGCACATCTGGCCCTGCACAGAAAATCTCTAGGGAAGGTCCTGAAGACACCTCATGCTATGGCAGCAATAAAAAGCACAAATTTCCAAAACCTAGAGGAAACTCAGATTAAGGAAGAATCCAGACCAATTCTGTTCTATACTAGTCCAAATTATATTGCATGTTTGTAGGGTTATTGCACTTAAGGAAACTAATCTAACATAAGAACAAAGCACATATGCCTTTAGAGGAAACAAGTGACTTAGAACAATCAGTCACCATAAAGACTGACAAACATTTGGTGAGGGTTTATTCAACAAAACTTCATCATTTCATACTTCAACCAAGTATGTATGTGTATGTATGTATGTGTAGTAGTTAATTTACCTCAGCGTTTGTTACCCTTTTTTTCTGATTCAAAATGGGCGCTAAAAAATATTTCACTAAATAGACTGACAGCCTTGCCATCTTTGTGCCATCCACTGCCAGGGTGCAGCTTAGAAGTTTAAAGAATGAAGCTGAATTCTTGTGCTACAATCCACAAAGTTCAGTCCCTTGCTTTATAAGGAAAAGGTCCAAGTGCTTAATTTTAGAAAGTGTCTATTATTTTTGTGAACTGCCTGTGGCAGGAGTGTCCCTCTCATCCCAAAGTCATCTGTGTCCTACTAGATAAACAAGAAAATAGATGTAGATTTAGGGTCTGTTACATTAAGTAGAATACCCAAGTCAATTTAATTTAGCCTAGTCTATAGGAAAATAATTAATTTTGTGCTCAGAGATAGTAAGTGGTAGTGTTATGCAATTTTCTTCATGCAAATGTGTTCACCACTAAAGCATCTCTATTCTAGCCCTGAAAATGAAACTCTCAACCACAAAGCACGGGCTGAAAGACAATAACAAATTTCATCCACTCTGTGTACCTAATGCCTCTTTCAAAAAGCTACACTGATGGACTCAGTCCCCGGGCTCGCTTTTTTCCCATTCAATGCCAACTGTGCATCCGAACAAGTCATTTGGAAAAGCCTCACTCTGACAGATAAAGTGTGTGTTCCCAACACTACTCGGTGTTTTAAGCACAACAGTCTGGCTGCTCTATTGCATAAGCACGCATTCATCCCGGGCTGCCCTCCTTCTAAGAGGCGGATCCAGAACCGCTCAGCTCTGCTCCCTGCTCTGCCGGCATGGCAATTTGGCTTATACGGATTCTGGAACACTGGGTTCTGAATTCTCTTCTTCTCATCCTTGACAGATCCAAAATGACACACGAAAACAAGGGAAAAATAGAAAGGGCTATTTATTTCTTACCACACACGTGAACTCCCAAGCTGCTGAACTTTAAAAGCTGAACTTGCCTTTCCACTCCCGAGACCGCTTTTCCCACACTTTCTCCCTTTCATACCCGAGATGGCCGATGCCAGCCGCCAGCTTTTCCCCCAAAGCGCCGGTAAAGCCGACAGCCGGACCCCGTTCCGTGAGATGGCCTTGGGGACACGGGGGCCGCGGAGCCCCCGAGAGGCCGCTCGGCCTGGGAGCGCGGCTGCTCCTCCTCATCCCGGGGAAAACAGGAGCGCCCCAGCCCCAGCCCCAGCCCCAGCCCCAGCCTGGCCGTCCCGGCGCCATGTCAGGAGGGGTGGCCGGGGCACGACCACGGCGATGGCGGCGCGGCGCAT